>BROG01000497.1:140000-420000 GCA_030159075.1 Atrina japonica | reverse complement strand
CATCTCTGCTCCTCTATTTAAAACATATTACCGAATTCAAAGGGGTGCAATCCTTCATAATCCGCCTCTAGATCCGCCAATGTTTTTTTGTTATATCGAAATCTCAGAAAACTGCATCTCAAAATTTGAAATTGAGTCTATAGAGAAATTTTGTCATTTTATACAAATGAAAAATGGGTAAAGCGGTAAAATTAAGCCGTCTCATTTCTCAAAAATGAAATATGCAATAACACAGACGTATACATATGTCTCATTTGTTCCTGATAAAATTTAGGCCGACCAAATGAACAAATTTCAGACGTTTGCACCAGTGGTTAGCGTTATCGACACAACATAACTAATAACAATCACCTGACCTTCAGATGTTTTATTGTTTCTGCGTATTGATAATTGTTAAGGTTTACCAATTCTTAAAGCCAGTACACCTTTTCTAACACTTTTCACACTCTTGAATTGTTGTCTACCTATATTTACATCTCTTCTTCAATGCTGAGGCACAGATACAAGAAATCACTATGGAAAAGCAAAGATAAAGCCTCGCACGAAAAAACTGGAACCACAATGCATTACGTATGAAAGCGATACAGTTCTATTAACAAATGCATTCTTCACTTTTATATGACGTCATCCCTTATTTAAAAAATCTCAGATACCAAAGTATAAATCAATAGAATATCCAGGACATAGATACAAATCCGGAAAAAATGGACAAACACGGACCTCTGGAAACCAAGAGGTGGGACCAGGTGCCATGGAGGAGTAAGCATCCACTGTCGACCGGTCACACCCGCCGTGAGTCCACAGTCAAGTCCAATGAAATACGTGAGGAGTGAATCCTCGTCAAAATTGGTGCAGACGTCTCAACAAGCGTCAACGAAAAGGCAACTCAACATTTCACTTAGTGAAACAGAGTTATCGCAAACAAGACTATTATACCGACCGTAAAACGGAATGTTGACATTAAACACGGTTTTCGATATCCCTGTGTCAATAATTTGTCAGTGATTAGATTACCTCTGTATATGAAATCTTCATATATTGTACACGCCCTGGCATAATTTATTCTGGAATCTCTTAATTATGACATTCATTCGACAAATTATGTGCATGAATTGTATGTTTAAAGAAAAAGACGGTTACCTTGGCTGTCTGGGGAAATCTGTCTTCTCGTAGATTGATGTTTTCCACGTCCAAACGACAAAAGTGATGTCATTTCCGGTACATCATCTGTAATGTAACATTTAGGTCTTTCGTTTGCACTTCCCCTTCTTTCTTTTATAGTGACGTTTTCCTTCATTTTACAACTTTTCAAAGCCGACGTGGAAGCACTTTTACCCAAAACCTTTGGTGTTTTCTTTACTTTAGCTGGAAGAGTATTGGTTTTCGTGTCGCACACGGTATCTGCTTTTTCTATTTCAGTAGGCAAAGTCCCACTAGAAACAGGCCGGGGATATTTAGCAGCTCCATCTGGTGTTGGTACCTTAAACGATTTGCCGTACTTTGATAATCTCACGTTTGTTATCCCGGTGCTGGGCTTGCTGGTATCACTTTCCTTGCAGTCTTCCTCGTTCGGACGATGTATTTTGTCACTGATATCAGTGCACGACATATCTTATAATTATTTCTCAAACTTTTACTGGCAAATCGCGAACTCCATTTCGATCAGTTTGTATGCATTTGCTAAAATATACAATATACATTAAAGTGTCATAGTAAGTAAAATTAATTGAATCAAATATAATACACAACTATATTACAGCTTGCTAACTTTATTTCTTGATATTTTAGAAATCAGTTAGGGGTACAGTTCAAAATTTAAAAACTTGTATTTATCTTACATTTCAAGCGGCTGCATATGATCTAATTTGAAGTAAGTTACAGTACACAGATACTATATATTTTATAGCAGCGAAATCCGTGATCAATATTAAAATCTTAAGTCAGTATACAAACCCCTACACCAATATACAAAAGAGCTTAAGTCAATATACAAACCCCTATGTCAACATAGAAACACCATTGTCAATATACAAATCCTTAAATCAATATACAAACTCCTTAATTAATATAAAACTCTGTGGTTAATAAAAAACCTTGAGTCGGTATAACAACCCCTAAGTCAATATACACCCTACGTTTATATACAAAAACCTAAGTCAGTATACAAACTCCTACGTCAATGTACAAAAATATGAAAAATATACAAAACATTTGTCGTTCCAACAACCTCTTAGTCAACATTCAAACACCTATATAAATATAAAAATCCCTAAATTAATATACAAACTCATTAAGACATATAAATCTCTGAAGTGCATGAAAACCTAAGTCGGTATAAGAACCCCTAAGTGAATATACAAACCTCCAAGTCCATATAGAGCACCTAAGTCAATATACAAACCCCTTAATCAAAATAAAACTCTTAAGGCAATATGCAAACCTTGAAGTCAATGTACAAACTCCAAAATCGGTAAAACAACCACTGAGTCTATATATAGACACCTAAATCTATATAGAATACCTAAGCCAATATACAAACGCCTAAGCCCGTACAACAACCGCTGAATCAATAAAGCAAACCCTAACTCAATATACAAACCCTTAAGTCAATAAACAAACCCTTATATCTATATAAGAATCCCTAAGTCAATATACAAACCCACAAGTCAATATACAGTACCTAAGTCAATATACAAACCTCTAAGTCGGTATAACGACCACTGAGTCAATATAATAAACTCTAAGTCAAGTATGCAAATGCCTAAGTAATTTCTACACACCTAAGTCGGTATAACAGCCCACAAGTCAATTAAAAACACACCCAAATGAATATACAAACACATGGGTCAATCAACAAACCGGAATAACAATAATAATTTTAAAAGATTTATATACACAATCTAATCATGACTCATGAGTCTCAAACACACAAATCTTTTTATTAAATTTATCAATTAAATCTGAGCTTTATTTTTCACCGTTATTTTTCATTGATTTTACTGTATTTTGATTGGCAGGAGAATTCATATTTAACACTCGTGTTAAATATGTATTCTCCAGCCTCACTCAATGTAATAAACATGTTATTCAAAAACAATTGTCAAATATCTCTCTCTCTCTCTCTCTCTCTCTCTCTCTCTCTCTCTCTCTCTCTCTCTCTCTCTCTCTCTCTCTCTCTCTCTCTCTCTCTCTCAAATCTCAGATACCAAAGTATAAATTTTAGGATGTCCAGGAGAGAGAGAGAGAGAGAGAGAGAGAGAGAGAGAGAGAGAGAGAGAGAGAGAGAGAGAGAGAGAGAGAGAGAGAGAGAGAGAGAGAGAGAGAGAGAGATAGATAGAGAGAGACTTACCGGGTATATATAATTTCTCGTTTTTCTTCCAATGAAGCCAGTACTGCCTAATTCTCGGTTTTTGACAATCTGAAGTAAGGGTATATTTACTTAGCAACCTTATGTCTCGTCAGTATGAACAGTTTGCAGGTGCATAATTATTGTAAAAATTTTGAATAAGATGAGGATTTTCATTTCCTTATCAACTTTAGAGGGCAATAGAAGGACATTTTTGAATAGGAAAGTCAAAATCATTGACCGGGTGACCCAGTTGTCTATGTTGCGTATGTAATAGTATTACTTGCAAGTTTCGTTTTTCATTCCATATAAAAATTGAAGCGTCATTAAGATTACTAATGCGTATATATCTATCCAGAAATCAGATTAAATATTTTATGACAGGTAAAGCGAAATTTATCTACAGGTAGACTTAAATGTTATGATTTTAAAATGATGATAGATATCTTTGTTATCTGCAGTTTTGATATACATGTAACAAAAAGTAATATTAAATCATTTGTACGCATTAACTTGATTTCTCTAGAATCTTTAAAACATGCGTACGGACTTAAACACTGCATACAAACATACATACATACATACATACATACATACATACATACATACACACAAAAACATACATATATACATACATGCATACATACATACATACATACATACATACATACACACAAACATTCATACCATTACCAACAAATTGAAACTAACAAATACTCTAAACAAAATTCCACAAACGATAGTTGTTGAGACGTCTGTACAAATTGTGACGAAGATACACTCCTCATGTATTTCATTGGACCTGACTGTGGACTCACGGCGGGTGTGACCGGTCGACAGGCGATGCTTACTCCTGCATGGCACCTGATCCCACCTCTTGGTTTCCAGAGGTCCGTGTTTGTCCATTTTAACGGGATTTGTATCTATGTCCTGGACATTCTATTGATTTACACTTTGGTATCTAAGATTTTTTATATAGTACGATGGAATATGCTACCAGTATCCACAGTCCTTTGTACAGCAAAGCTTTCAGTATCTGCTTTTTTACTTATATGTTTTAAGAACATCTACATAATTTTTACCAAGAAGTCTACACATAGGGTAGAATAAAAAGCATTGTAATATGTTCTCGATTTTCTGTTCATCAATTGTTACGTAATATCAATTGGAATTAATCGCTGGTCAATGTATGTACATAAACAATACATACAGTGGCATGCAATAGTCAAAGTTTTGACTGAGTGCGGAAACATGAAGATAGATAGCACAGATGTCGACAATCAAAACGCAAGCAGTTTATACCCCATACATATACCCTTTACAGGTTTGGGACATACCGAGTTCATGAGATGACCTCACGTCAGTTCAGTTCACAATATGTAATTTAAAAGAACGACCAATATGTGTTAGTACATACATAAAGAACATCTGTACGCGATTGATTTACTGGTAAGTGGTGAAATACACGCGCACGTTTTTCACACACTCAATCACCTTTGTTAAGATATCACTTTCATGATTTCATCGGGTGACCGCTTAATATAAATGTATGTATATATATATATATATATATATATATATATATATATATATATATATGTGTGTGTGTGTGTGTGTGTGTGTGTGTGTGTGTGTGTGTGTGTGTGTGTGTGTGTGTATGTGAGGCCTGATTTGGGACAAATTAAAACTGCCCGCTCAGAGGAGTTGTCTGTGTCTTTGTGTGTGTGTGTGTGTGTGTGTGTGTGTGTGTGTGTGTGTGTGTATTTGTCTATGTCTGTATGTCTGTGTTGCCTGTGAGTATGTATGTGTGTAGACGGTCTCTCTCTCTCTCTCTCTCTCTCTCTCTCTCTCTCTCTCTCTCTCTCTCAGTGTGTGTTTAAGATAAAGTGTACTTGTCTTTGTGTTAATGTATGTATGTGTGTAGACGGTCTCTCTCTCTCTCTCTCTCTCTCTCTCTCTCTCTCTCTCTCTCTCTCTCTCTCTCTCTCTCTCTCTCTCTCTCTCAGTGTGTGTTAAAGATAAAGTGTACCTGTCTTTGTGTTAATGTATGTATGTGTGTTTTCAAGCAAGTTAAAGTATACCTGTATCTAATACTCGCGGTTTTTGCGCTTTGTTCACGTCTTACACAGAACATATGGAAATAGGAACTTATAAACTAGGTGACATTTGACAGTATATGATAAAACGCGTTATATTGTGTTGAAGTAAATACAAATTTAGCGATTTAGATAATTGACTATCTAAATGGCATCCGATTACCATTTAGTTAGCCAATTAGCTCTTTAACGACTTGGAGCTTTTGTTATAAGCTAGGATCATCGACACGAAACTTCATACAATTTAACTACATGTTATACCTAAAACCTATATGCTGTTTATCATGTTTTATCGTGATCCGGATATGAATCATCGAAATAGAATATGTATTTTTAGAAAGTGTTAGAAAAGAATGTGACATACGCAATGATATATCTTTTGTAGATATGTAATGCATATAAATCTACATCAAAAAATAATATACAATTCACAAGTAAAAAAGAGTAGAAAAGTGTTTGAGCCGTCATCCTTAAACGCCCATAATAAATACTCCTTTCGAGTAAGCCTGGATTACCGTTATGATCCTGCATTTAGTCGCACCTTTTCGATTTTTTCCTCGTGTGTACTTCCGGATTTTAATATATACCTTTCCCCTGCTGGCATGCCACATCCGTCGCAACTGTTCTATGGAAACCTCTCTAGTTTGATTAAAAGGTCAAATTCTGTGAAAAGGTCAATTTTGGTGAAAATGTCAAGTTGGGTGAAAAGCACGATTGGGGAAAGGGAGTCACTGTCTATGGTCGTGTTCCGGAATACTGTCTAATATTCCTGAGAGAGGGACTTCATATTGTTGAACAAGATCCCCGTATCGACCATGAAACTTCTTAAACGACGAATTCAAGCGTTCAACAACGTAATCTTGTGTACGTAGTTTATTGGCGAGTCGTTTCGCTTCCAGAATAAAAGATTCATAAGAACAGCCTGTCTTGGCATAACGTATACATTGTGAAATGAAAACGCCATAGATACATTGCAGGTTTGTTTTTTGTCAAGCCCATAAGAATGAAAAATAATAACAAATGATAATTTTATTCGTGTTATTAGTTACAAAAACATTGTCATTTCAAATTATGTTTCAAAATTACAAAAGTCTTTGCTTATTCCCTTTGCAGAAAAGGGTCACGTTTCAGATAAGACCAATTATTATCACAAAACGTTTTGTATTGTATAACCTAGGGCGACTTTCCTTAATTCTATGTAATGAGATGTTTATTTCAAAGGATTATATCCCTCTGCGTGCTTGATAGTATATAAATATTACATTCATGAGAGGGTGATATTGCATATTTTACCCCGAGGAAGCATTGTTGACTGAGGCGAAGCTGAGCTGTCGTAGGTGAAAAATTTTACACGCCTATTTTATGTGATATTCTATCTCATATATATTCCAAATAAGGTCAAGTCTAGCATGGTATTCATATTCAAATAGTAAGTTTGAGTTCATCAATTGCTAGTGAAAAAGTGCAAAATCTGGGTATCTGAATCAATTTTCACAAAATATATAGGAATATAAGAATTGTTATGCACGTGTATATATTTTTGTTATTGAATATCAATCTAAGTAATAAAAAGGGAAAACACAGCTTTTGCTCCTTTAAATCTAAACTTTGCTCAACTTTATCATCTTCTATACACTAGTTACACGTTCCATACTGTAAATACGGATTTTTTCGCGAGACATTATTTTTGCGATACAAAAGTTCTACATGTATTTGCGAGATGATATTTTTGCGATTTTATCATACTTCATTACGCGATAATTTTATTTTCGCGAGAGAGAGAGAGAGAGAGAGAGAGAGAGAGAGAGAGAGAGAGAGAGAGAGAGAGAGAGAGAGAGAGAGAGAGAGAGAGCTCGGGAAATTACGCGGAAATAAAATGATCACGAATAAAACCGGATTTACAATACATTACTCTGTTACTTTTGAGCACAGTTTCGCTGCATCCATCCATATCCATTATATCATGGCGAGTATGGACAAAGAGTTATTAGGTATTTCATGATAATTATGGAAGATGAAATAGTATACCAACCAGTATGTAGCCGGCCTGGCTCAGTCGGTAGCGCGCTCGACTCTTGATCGTGAGGTCGTGAGTTCGACTCCAGCCGGCGGCAGGTTGGTTTCCTGTCTGTCGGATGAGACAGTAAAAACAGAGGTACCGTGTCACAGTAGGTGTCGGCACTTTAAAGAATCCTCACTGCTCAATGGCCGTAAGTGCCGAGCATAGGCCAAAATTTGAAGCCCTTCACCGGCATTTGGTAACGTCTCCATATGAGTGAAATATTCTTGAGTATGTACCCGTACACGCATAACATTGGCGCATGTGACAGTTTTTGGAATGTCACCCTGGCTCACTGTGACGAACCGTACGCGCATAACGTTGGTGCATGTGATATTTTTGAAATGTCACCCTGGCTTCTTTATCTTTGTTAACTGAGCGGGTGACATTGAAAATTTTCACATTTCTCTCAACCAATCAGATTACAAGATTTTAATAGAAGGTGTAATAAATGTATTTATCATTAACAGTATTGAAACAAGTGTGAAATGTTCTAAAAGTTAAATGTTATTTGCTTATAGTTGGTCAATGTGTGTTATTTTGATTGGTTAGTTTACACAGTTTTATTTCTTGTGTTAGCACGAAAAGTTAGATTCATTCGAGCCTTTGCCAAAGTTCAGAGCAGTTTGATTAATTTTCTTCGATTCAATGAAGTTGTTACTGTTGTTGTATTATTGTTTAACGACCCGTTCAAGAATCTTTCACTCATATTGAGACGTCACCAAATGCCTTTGAAGCGCCTCAAATTTTGGCCTATGCTCGGCACTTACTGCTATTGAGCAGTGAGGGTTCTTTAACGTGCCGACACCTACTGTGACACGGAACCTCGGTTTTTACTGTCTTATCCGAAGTTCGATCAATTAAGTATATATTGGTGAAGATACCGTATAGTATTATTTATTTTACAGTGTTTCCTGTGAAGACGCCTTTTGCTAAAGAAGTGATGAAACAGAAAATATCGCTAAAATTATTTGTATACTTTTATTTAATTAAAATACCGTATGCTCTTACAGTGGAAAGATGAACTATCCATATGAGTGTTAAATGTTGTTGATAAATGTTTTATATTCGGTTGAACTGGGGAATTAGAATATAATTGTATTTATTTTGTGTTATGTTAATTTGTATAGATATATTTATAAGTATGTGCTATTCTTGATAAACTATACCAGCGTGCCATGCATACGAATTATTTTCAGCTAAATTTATATTCTAAATTTATTATCATCATCACGTGATATGTCCAGTTTCATGGTCACCAGTGTGCTGAGGAAATCATTCTAAGGCTCACTCTGAGTGCTTACACGCGTTATACTATCGTCATATTCACACTTTCCCGTCATATTTTCCGTATGCAATGCTTACATGTAAAATATACTTTTCATTGTTAGATTTCCGGAAAAATCTGAGCATTTTCGGCATCTAAACGTTTTGTACCCAAGACAAATTTTACCTATTGAAAAACAAATCGTGCCCTATGTATGCTTGTCTTTCAGTGGGTTTTATTGGTTTTTTAAGGTACGAAACTCCTTATGCCGTCAGGAAAGTTTTGTACGCATGTGAAATTCGTTGAAACGCAGTTGTCTTGTTAACTTTAGTTAATGGAGATGACAACATACACTAAACAAAATCAAACAAAATATCCCGTGATTAGACCAACACTGTGATTAAAGTGGCTACAAAGATATGTTCTCATTAATTACTGTCGCGGCATTCCAGACTTATAATGCTAAAGAAAACATTGATATTTCTTTTTCATTGTCATTACCATATTTAATCTCAATGATATGTTTTCGGTATCTGATGAAATCAGTTGATGCAATGTAGAATTAGCGATACCATTACATAAACCGCTAGTTTATTTGAATCCGCCATTAACTCGCACAAGTTAGAGAGGCATATGCCGGAAAAATACTATTATTAAGTAATAATATCGTATATTACTGAGCAAGATGATAAATATTACTTGTTATGAGAGAGAGAGAGACAGACAGACAGACAAAGAGACATAGAGAGAGAGAGAGATGACATTAGTGATATATAAGAACTAACAGACTTAACATATCGAAAGACTATAAGATTTCGCATAAGAGGAACTTTCTAGCTTTCCGATTAAACTTATTTTGTTTGGATTTTTTTTTTATCAATTTAAAATTTGTTCCCTTTTATTTGCATAAGGTTTCTGAATCTGTCTAAGATAAGGGTCTAAATTTAAAAGCAATTAAGAGCAGTGAATGTACAGCAAATTTTATCACTTATAAATGATGGTGTAACTACGCGGTGTACTATACTCTTGGTGCACAAGTTCTCTGTAACAATTGTCCTGACTATGAAATGTGAATGAACGTGATCACTATTTCTGTAGAATGTACAATGATAATTTGGTACAGCTGATCATTGTTTTCTGTTTACTAATTCACAGCATATTGCAGAAAATTTAGCATAGCATGTATATATATATATATTAAAATGCTTCACCCAAGTACTTAGATAAATAAAAAAATCATAACTAGTTAAGAAACTCCTTGATGATAATAATGAAACCAGTTGAGTTTATTTCGGCGTTGTGATATATATATATATATATATATATATATTGATATATATATATATCGGCGTTGTGATATATATATATATATATATATATATATATATATTGCCTGGGATGAATAAAAAAGGCCGACAATTGATATTTGATATTCTCTTCATCCATGAAATGATAATACAAATGTTTTCTTGTCCATTATTCACGTTCGATTTTTTATCACAAACAACAGTAATTTTTTTCAACACGAGATTCTTTAAAATATTTTCATTGTATAAAATTCCAAATGTATAAAACTTTTAATACAAACTAAAATAAATTTTGACAACGTCTATGCTTGTAAGTTACCATGTAAAAAATTTCAGATACCAAAGTATAAATCAATAGAATGTCCATGACATAGATACAAATCCAGTAAAAATGAACAAACACGAACCTCTGGAAACCAAGAGGTGGGATCAGGTGCCATGGAGGAGTAAGCATCCCCTGTCGACCAGTCACACCCGCCGTGAGTCCACAGTGAAGTCCAATGAAACACGTGAGAAGTGTATCCTCGTCACAATTGGTACAGACGTCTCAACAACCGCCAACGAAAAGGCAACTCAACATTTCACTTAGTGAAACAGAGTAATCGCAAATAACCTATTATACCGACCGTAAAATTTGCGGAACGTTGTCATTAAACGCGGTTTTCGATATCCCTGTGTCAATAATTTGTCGGTGAGTAGCTTACCTCTGTATATGAAATCTTCATATGTTGTACACGCCCTGGCATATTGGATCATTTGTGAAATATAAACTCCATATGCGGGTGACTGAGGGATATTACTACTTAAATGTGGAAAATTTACGATGGGAAAGCCGAAATCGTCGCGTTTGTCGTATAGCTTAGTTGATAATTTCCCGTCTGTGTTTATATTAAGTAAAATGTCTAAGTATGAAGCGTGTGTACTTGATTCTGTTGTATCTTTAATTTCTAGTTCGCTGGGATATATCGCATTGACATATGTATGAAAATTGTCATTATTAATTGACAAAACGTCGTCGATATATCTAAATGTCAAATTAAAGGACACCGCTAACTTTTTCTTCTTTTGATTCAGCAGTTTCTGAATGAAATCTGCTTCGTATGAATAAAGGAACAGGTCGGCTAATAAAGGAGCACAATTGGTTCCCATAGGAATGCCGACAGTTTGTTGAAAGACCACGTCTCCGAATATTACAAATATATTGTCTATTAGAAATTCCAGCATGTTTTTATATCAACTTCAGTGTATTTATGTGTACAATCAGAGTGGTGTTTGACGAAATAAGTATCCTGATAGCCAATCACTAGATATTTAAATTTTCGGGTACCACCTTTAGTGAAAATACAGTTGTCTATGATGCTAAAAAGTCTTTCTTTTATTTTTTTATGTGGAATAGTTGTGTAAAGAGTAGAGAAGCCATAAGTTTTGATACTGTGAATTCGAGAAAAATTGTGTGCCTTCAAATTTTCTAAAAGCTGTTTAGAATTTTTAAGTATCCACATCTGATTTACACCGTTTCTGGAATAAGCAACTGTACAGTATTGTTGAAGTTTCTCCTTAACAGCTGTCAATATCATAAGTAGAAATTTTAGCGAACATTCGATTTTGGCATTATCAGCGAGGTTGTTGAGATTGCTAAAATTGAATATCGCTAACAATTCAACAATTCTTTTAAATAAACCTCACTTTTATGATGTTTCGCTGACATTTATTTTTTTCAGGAATTTACCGAAATTGAGATGGACTTGTCAAAATTTTACATAATTATTTATACATAGGAAGCGCTTATATCGATGTGTGAAGTACAAATAATAATAAATGCACTCATCTGAGCGCTTCACTTACTTTAAAGGGGCTTTCGCTGTGTGTTTTTTTCAAAATTACGCCCCCTTTTTTACTATTGAGATAGATATACAGTAACAAAGAGATATACGCAGGTTTAAAAAATTCTTAAATCCCTATATATTTTGTGAAAATTGCTTGAGAAACCCAGGTTTGGCACTTTTTCACTTGCAATTGAGAAACTCAACCACACTGTTTGTATATGTTCACAAAATATATAGGAACATACGATTTGTATGTTTTTTATCTGTTATTGGTCATCAAGCATTGTCAGGTACAAGTAGTAAAAGAAAAACTTGAAATAATATTTTTTGGTAAACACAGCTAACGCCCCTTTACGTTTTATGCTTTTTAATGACCAATTTATGTTCGTTTTAGTATAAGGGAAGTAGAGTAATCTCTGGTTCATCTTTCTTGATGTTATTGTTTATTGTTTCTGATATAGATGTCATTTGAGCTTGATTGTGGATTCACGGCGGTTGTGACCGGTCAACAGGGGAAGCTTACTCATCCATGGCACCTGATCCTACTTCTGGATTTCCAGAGGTCCGCGTTTGTCCAATTTTCACCAGATTTGTTTGTGTATCCTGGACATCCTGAAAATGTATACTATATTACCTGATATTTTATAATTTCGTTATATTGTCAGTCTAAAATGTCATTAATGCTAAACCAGTCACATTCGATAGAAGCAATACTTGTCATACCTTATTTAATAATTGATTTCTAGATAATACTTTGGTGAAAAAGATTTAGATAGTTATACTGAACTTGTATCAATATAATACAAAAGTTAAGTTTTGCAAAGAAGACAAAACAAATTTGCAAAAATATTGCTTCTGTTAATAAGACTTCGTTTATTCAGCTTGAAATCTGAAACCGATGTGGAATTCGGAAACGAAACGTTGTATCATAAAATTTCCCCACAGTTTTCCGAAGTAATGATTTGATAAAAGATATGACCCCGACGTGATTCGAACACGCAACCTTCGAACACGCGCTACCTTCTGATTCTGATATTTTAAGTTTTGACTCGATCGACGCGCTGGACCGTAGTGCGTCCACGGAGTCGACAAGCATTCAATTGTGATATGATAACTGTAAGTTTTGATTCTTTCATGTGTTTGTAGATCGATTTAATCTTGATAATATAACACGGTGATTTTATAATATTTTACCATGTTTGAGAAAGGGAAATTTTACCATGTTTGTAGTGATAACACGGTGAGGTTTATAATATTTACCATGTTTGTAGTGATAACACAGTATTATCATATTTACCATGTTATAACACAGTGAGGTTTATCATGTCACCGGTTTATCATGTAATATAACACAGTGTTAGTAGTGATGACATTTACCATGCACACATGACTAGGTGATCATGTTTGATCAATTGTATGATAACACGGTGAGGGTTTATAATATTTACCATGTTTGTATATAACACCGTGATATAATATTTACTGTTTAGTGATAACAGTGACGATGGGCCATGTTTGTATGATAATGATTTATAATATTTACCATTTTGTAGTGATAACATATTATAATATTTACCATGTTTGTATTATGATTTAACATTTTACCATGTTTGTAGTGTAGTAATTTAACACGTAAGGTTTATAATATTTACCATGAGATAACACCGTTTTATAATACTTACACCGTGAGGTGTTTGCAATGATGTAACACGTGAGGTTTATAATATTTACCATGTTTGTTTATAGTTTATAATATTTACCATGTTTGTAGTGATAACACAGTAAGGTTTATAATATTTACCATGTTTGTAGTGATAACACAGTAAGGTTTATAATATTTACCATGTTTGTAGTGATAACACGGTGAGGTTTATAATATTTACATGTTTGTAGTAGTGATAACACAGTGAGGTTTATAATATTTACCATGTTTGTAGTGATAACACCGTGAGGTTTATAATATTTACCATGTTTGTAGTGATAACACAGTGAGGTTTATAATATTTACCATGTTTGTAGTGATAACACAGTGAGGTTTATAATATTTACCATGTTTGTAGTGATAATATAATATTTACACAGTAAATATTTACCATGTTTGTAGTGATTATTTATAATATTTACCATGTTTGTAGTGATAACACAGTGAGGTTTATAATATTTATATTTACCATGTTTGTAGTGATAAATATTTACGGTGATAACACGGTGAGGTTTATAATATTTACCATGTTTGTGATAACACCGTGAGTAGTTTGATAACACAGTATAGGTTTATAATATTTACCATGTTTGTAGTGATAACACACAGTTTGTAGTGATAACACAGTTTTATAATATTTACCATGTTGTAGTTGTAGTGATAACACAGTAGGTTTAGTTTGTTTATAATATTTACCATGAGGTTTTATAATATTTACCATGTTTGTAGTGATAACACAGTTTGTAAGTGAGGTTTATAATATATGTTTACCATGTGTTTGTAGTGATAACACAGTAAGGTTGATATAGGTATTTATAATTTACCATGTTTGTATAACACTGTGATTTATACACAGTAAGGGTTTATCATAGTGATAACACGGTTTTACCATGTTGTAGTGATAACACAGTGAGGTGATAACATGTTTGCAGTAAGAGTTTATAATATTTACCATGTTTGTAGTGATAACACAGTGAGGTTTATAATATTTACCATGTTTGAGGAGGTTTATAATATTTACCATTATACACTGTGATTTATAATATTTACCATGTTTGTAGTGATAACACAGTATAATATTTTACCATGTTTGTATCATGATTTATACCATGTTTGTGTAGTAAGGTTTATCATATTAACATGTATGGTGATAACACGGTAAGGTTTATATATATTTACCCGTGTTTTATAATAGTTTATAGTGATAACACAGTGAGGTTTATACGTGTTTATAATATTTACCATGTTTGTAGTGATAACACAGTATTTAATATTTACCATGTTTGTAGTGATAACACCATGTATGTAGTGATAACACGGTGAGGTTTATAATATTTACCATGTTTGTAGTGATAACACGGTGAGGTTTATAATATTTACCATGTTTGTAGTGATAACACAGTAAGGTTTATCATATTTACCATGTTTGTAGTGATAATACAGTGAGGTTTTTATAATATTTTACCAGTAAGTTTATAATACTTACCATGTTTGTAGTGATAACACGGTGAGGTTTATAATATTTACCATGTTTGTAGTGATAAGACGGTGAGGTTTATAATATTTACCATGTTTGTAGTGATAACACGGTGAGGTTTATAATATTTACGTATTAGTGACCACAGTGTTTGTATGTAGTGATAACACAGGAGGTGAGTATGTAGTTAACACAGTAAGGTATAATATTTGTTTGTAGTGATAACACGGTGAGGTTTATAATATTAACCATGTTTGTAGTGATAACACAGTAAGTGAGTGATTTGAGGTTTATAATATTTACCATGTATGTTGTAACACAGTGATTAAATACTTACGGTAGTGATAACACGGTTTATAAATATTTTTACCATGTTTGTAGTGATGATAGTGTCACACGGTTTTGAAATTCTATCAATGTATTATAATAGTTGACAATTCATGTTTGTAGAAATGATAAATGGAATTATACACGGTTGAAAGGTATATATTATAGCATTTTACTTTCATATTACCATGTTTATCTACTATTGTGATAATTGGTTGTTTTGTTGGCGCGCTGGCTTACGGCTATTGTGAGAGAGACATTTATTCACATATTGGTCTGACCATGACACCTTAATGTAAGTCAAATTCTTTGTAGTTCTTTATATCTCTTTCTGAATAACTTTAAATTAACGGACGAATGAGGTTTAAGACTAATATTTTTTACATATAAGCGTATCATGCATTAATGAATATAAGATAACACAGTGAGGATTTCTATTTATATTTACACCTATGTATATATTATTATCTGTATGTAAGCAGAAGAGTGGTATAACTAATTCCACAGTAAGCAATAAAATAAAACATGGTTATTAATTTTTTACAAAATATGTTAATATACATGAGTTGATGTTAGTGAAATTGTAAACGTGTCGACGGTGAGGTTTATAAAAATATTGATTACTATATTACCAAGAATGTACTATACGTAGTGATAAACACAGTAACAAAAGGGGTTTTTGGAAATAATTGAAATTTGAAAGGACCATGAATTACAAGTGTATTCGTGATATTCACGTCCTGTGAGGTCGGATGTGCATATCTTGATTATTTACCATGTATGTAGTGCTTGAATATCACAATTCACAGTCTACGTAAGGTCTTTTTATATTATAAACTTTTACCATCGTTTGTTTAGTGAAATCATTGTATACAAAATTTTTGAATCCACGGTGGTAGTATTGGGTTATAATTATTTTTTTGAAAAAAAAAAAAAAAACCAAAATGTATGTAGTGTATAACACACATTAACAACTTCGTGAGGTTTATAATATTTATTGTTGTGGGACCATGTTTGTATCACGAACTGATTGTAACACAAGTTAACATTGAAATATAAAACACAGGTGAGTGTTTTATAATATTTACCATGTTTTCGTTTTGTGATAACACTCCAACATGACGTTTAATACACACAGCTGTATATATAAACACAGTGGCATTGGAGGCAACTTCAGACCATGTGTTGTTGTTGTGATAACACTGTGAGAATGAGGTTTTCTATCATATATCAATAGTGAGACCAATATAATCAATTCACCGTCAATTGTAGTGAAACATAACACCCTTATATCACAAACTTTATTGGAGTGTATATGGTATTATATAGACGGTTGTACAATATTTACCATGTTTAGTTACTGTAAATGACAACATACGTTTAATATTTAAATCAGAGGAAATTTAACTAATATTTACCAATTTGAAAATTTGATTTTAATTTTTTTCAGTTTTGAAATTTAGAATTTTAATCTAAACTTTATTTTCAGTGAGGCTTTGAAAACAATATTCATATTTTTACAATAGTTTATTAGATATTAATTTGATTGATAACACAGTGATCTCACGAAAGAGGAATTAGAGTCTATAGGAGCTTCACATGTTTCCGCGAAATCTAAAGAAGATGAAATAACAAACCAGTTAAACCAAAGTGAGGTGCTTCTCCACAATATCAGCCACAAAAGCAACCGATCTTCACAGGCACTTACCAACCACCACGACTACCCAACTTCTCTGGTGATAAGAAATCCACATGATTTGGAAATATGAAGTGATAAAGAAAAATATTCAACAATCACCCATTCTATTAGAAGGTAAGAAGCGGCCAGAGTTGTTATGCGACTAGGATCAGAAGCATCAGTTACATGTATTGTAAGTGATAACACAAAAGGAAGATGTAAGTTGGGGATTTATCTCATGAACAAAGCAATTCATCTTAAACCATGATTTGGAACATAGAAGGTGAAATAACACAGTTTTTGACAAAATACAAGGATACACTAAGGAGAACAGTCAGAAGAAAAGAAGAAGAGATAACAAACGTATTGTGAAGGCTATGTTTCTGTACGTGGATACACTTACTACAGAAATGACAACTGTGAAGAAAGATATTATAATATTTACAGGGGTAGAGGAAGTTACAGATCACAGTTTGTAGTGAGATAACAATGAGGAGAATGAAGCACGGTAAGGTTTATAGATACTTATGCCATGTGGGATGCAGAGCAATGACCATAGTGAAACACCCACCTAAACACAAGGTGAGGTTCATATAAGACAACAGCGTCATTTATTCACTAGAGATACATTAGTTTGTAGATGATTAAAGGGGATCACACTCGAGCCTGAGGTTTATAACACTTGGTTATTTACCATGTTTATACAAAATTTAGTAGAAATGATAACACAGTACCATATCAAGGGTTTATAAATACTTTACCATGTTTGTAGTGACTAATCACCTGTTCTAATTGGAACCAACATCATGTAAAGAGGTATTATCACAAGAAGCCAACTTACATTTACTTGGCTTTTAGATGTCTATGTAGTGATCAACACGGTGATAACAGTTAACGGGTTTATAGAAATACCATTACAACATGTGCTATGCATGTTCGTGTTTAGACATGATGGTAACACATATAGACAGAATCAAGTAAGGTTTTATAACTTCAAGCTTTACCATGTTGAAGACCATGAGTGATAACTACTGACAACTTGACACCACAACAGTACTCAGAAGAGGGGATTTTTAGAGAGAACAAGGATATTTTTCAACCATATCGTTTAACTTCAGTAGAACACAACATCGAGACAGACCCTGATTCAACACAGTAAGTACCAGGAAGTTTATAATACTTACCATCATCAGGAAGTTTGTAGTGATAACACGGGATGTGTGAGACAATTAAACAACAGTTATTCCATATAGTAGAATATTTTCACCATGTAAATGTAGTGATAACACAGTAACGGTTGGTCTCGGCTTCTATGAGTTTAATAGGATGCCGTTTACAAACAGTCCATCATGTTTGTGCTTAGTGATATGACACGAAGTGACTCAAACTTGTGTTTACAGGTTTTTGAAATTGTCAAAGAAATATTTTTGACCATGTATGTAGTGAACTAACACCGAAAACACACAGTGAGGTTTATAATAGTTTACCACCTTTGAATTTTTGATGCCTGTACCTAGTGATAACACAAAGTGAACAAGAGGTTTATAATATTTTTTACCATGTTTGTAGTGATTTTAACACAGTGAGTTTATAATATTTAACCATGTTTAGAGTAGAAGTGGGCTATAACACAGTGGAAGGTTTACCGACAATCTTACATTAACAACTGCAAAACTACCACGGGTGTTTGTAGTGATAACGACGGACAATGAGTAAAAGCTTTATAATATTGTCTAGCCATTAACCATAGTTCATGTTCAGATGTTAATTGGAAACAGAGACAAGATAACGATCCTGAACTACGGTATGGAAAAAGTATGTCAGATTAGGAAGGAAACCAAAGATGTGTCAATTAATGAAAACATCAACTCTTACCATTTCAGTTGTACATAGATGAGGGAGTAATATAGGAGATCTAGAATCAATGGAGAGAGTGATAGACAGTTATTCCTAAGAGTTACACTGATTCAGTACTAGAATTCATAGTAAGTTTGGTATCCATGTTTGTAGATTTTATTGGGACGGATAACACAAGAACTGCCAGGTTGTATAATACTTACAACATGAACTTTATGTATTTCCTTACACTTGTGGCGGATACCAACACACACGATCATTTCACAAGTGAGCGATTATGACAGCAAAGGTAAGCTATTTATTTAACATGTTTACGTACCAACAAGTGTGACCAAGGTGCTAAACACAAGTAAGCAACATCACCGGTATGAAAATATTTACCGCAATGTTGACAGAAAGGTAGTGTTGGGATAACACAGTAAGGCCACATGTAGCACCACTTTATCATATAATTGTACCAGACACGAGAGTACCGGCCAATTCCATACCATGTTTGAACCTAGGCTGATTTGGCAACACAGTGACATTGGTTTGAAAAAGGCCTAAATATTTAAAACCATGCAAGCAGAAAGATAATTACGATTTGAAGCTACGAGGCGCAAATGTGAGTATTAGTCAAAGTAACATTTGACGGAAAACGGTAGAGGTTTATATAGTCGAACGTTTACCAGTATATGCAGTAAAGAAAGAGAACGGGGAAGGAAAACGGAGAACATTACACAGGAATCTCTTAGTGAAATTTTCAACCTACCAGCACCTAGAAAAACAATGAAACCTATTCCAATTCCAAGAAAAACCAGTTTATAATCTAAAATCAGTTCCTTACAGGAAAGAAAGCACAGATAGTTTACCAGTAGTGATAACACAGAGGTGAGGTTTATAATACATTTACCATGTTAAATAAAGTAGTGATAGACCAGGAAAGTCGATGTGAGTACTTGATTGAATAATATTTAAATACGTCACACAACAATGTTTAGTAGTGGATAACTAAACCAGCATGGAAGTGGTAAGTTTCAAATGTATAGACAAACAATGAACTATGGAAATTACTCATGAGTTTGTAGTGATAACACAGTAAGGATATGTATATCATATTTGGACTATGTATGTTTTAGTCATGATAACACGAGTTGAGGCGAGATATTGTGTGTATATGATAACTTTACCATGAGATTTTCAATGATAGATGTTTCATGAACACAGTAAGGTTTTTATGTCATATTTTACCATGTATGTTGTTTTATATATAATGTGATGAGTAACACAATTCAGTGTTTAGATAGAAATGATTTTATAATAAATAAATAAAACTACCATGTTATTATAGTACTTTCACTATTTACTTCCCTTGTTGACCATATACTACATTCTGTATTCGATTGGTTGTTTTTGTTGGCGCGCTGGCTTAGGGCTATTGTTTCATAATATTCACATATTGGTCTGAAATCATGTATGTCAAATTCTTTGTGATAACACAGTGAGGTATAA
This sequence comes from Atrina japonica, assembly GCA_030159075.1. Taxonomy (NCBI): domain Eukaryota; kingdom Metazoa; phylum Mollusca; class Bivalvia; order Pterioida; family Pinnidae; genus Atrina; species Atrina japonica. The sequence goes on along the minus strand of BROG01000497.1, from coordinate 399,567 downwards.
GACTTTTTTTATAATATTTCACCATGTAATGTAGTGATATTTATACACAGTATATATTATCTGTACAGATTATAATATTTGTGTGAGAAAATCTAATTCCATGTTTGTAAAATAAAACATGTGATAACGTACACGAGTAAAGATGGTTTATTTTTATTTATATATATACCATGTTGTGTTATATCTAATTTTACTGTTAGTTTTGAGGATTTGAACACAGTAAGGTACTATAATAGTTTATTGACTTTAAACACATGTAACAATAACACGGTGTTTAGTATGTATGAAACACAGTAAGTTTATAATACTTACCATGAGTAGTTAGGTTTATAATATTTACCATGTTTGTAGTGATAACACAGTAAGGTTTATAATATTTACCATGTATGTAGTGATAACACAGTGAGGTTTATAATATTTACCATGTATGTAGTGATAACACTGTGAGGTTTGTAATATTTACCATGTTTGTAGTGATAACAACGTGATATTTATAATATTTACCATGTCTGTACTGATAAAACCGCGAGGTTTATAATATTTACCATGTCTGTAGTGATAATACTGCGAGGTTTATAATATTCACCATGTTCGTAGTGATAACACCATGAGGTTCAAACATCCATTGCCTTAATATGCTCTGGTTTAACTTGAGAAAATAATTGTTGCTGAAACAAAACAAAAAAACTTTCGCGCGAAAACACTTCGTTCAATGCCAATACAAAGAGACCGGAAACTAGGATGGCTTTCTCTCACAATCTCTGTAATATATGCAAATTCTCGAACGTACACACAATTCTGAAAGAAGGCAAGAAGCAATCATTTAGGTTATTCGGTCAAATATTTGTGTACGAATAGAATATAAGTGCAAATCGACAGAACATGGAACCAAAGAATGTTGATTGCTTTTCCAGATTACGAATAAAAAAGTTATTCGTTTATACAATGTGTATGTAAATAATGGCTCGATATTTTCTCCTATGTTTACGTACGCTTGGGAAAATTCACTGGATTTCATGAGAGCTTGTCATAAGCTTTCTTGAAGTACGAGACAGCATAATCAGGTTTGGAATTGTTATATTTTTTTTGAACTATTCTTTCTAAGAAATGGTTTATGAGGACGTTCAAGAGAAAACTATGAACCTCGCCAAGCATTCCTTCATTTATTACTTCATAATGTACAGTCTATACATATAGGTTATTACATAGGTTAATTAGCTGAAAATTAAAGGCGAAAGCAATAAAGACTTTTACGATAAATATACATATAAGCTCGCTAATAAAACTACCTAATCGACCCAGTTTTGTCTTATTTGAGGGGTTTGGACCTATACACACACACACACACACACACACACACACACACACACACACACACACACACACATATATATATATATATATATATATATATATATTAACTGGAATCTCGCTAATAACACCACCTGACCACTTACGAAATGGTCCTTCGCTGAAGTTATAATAGATAGATAGATAGATAGAAACCGACAGACGGACCGAGGGACAGACGGACAGACACACAGACACACAGACAGACAGACAGACAGACAGACAGGCAGACATACAGACATACATACATACATACATACATACATACATACATACATACATACATACATACATGCATACATTCATACATACATACATACATACATACATACATATACATACATACATACATGCATGCATGCATACATACATACATACATAGAACTATGGTATATAACTTGAGATACCTCTTCACTGAAGAGATTTAGTAAAACAAAATATGTCGGTCAATTGTGCATGTTATTAGGAAATACTCACTTGATATATACAAGTACCATGTCAATAGTATAACCGTCAACACATCACGGAGCATTTCAACTTTGACTGGAAAGACACGAATTGTTACTCTGCATGGTACAAATGTTATAAAAATATTTGAACTGACCCAGTAATACTTTTAGTAAAAGCTTTACTACAAGTAATGGACCATTACCAGGTTTCATTCATTTAATTTCATTAGATATGCATCTTTGATGTCCTAAAATGAATGAGCTTAAGTGTTACCTATGGTTGTTTCAACTTATTTTCATATAAAAAGACTGCGAATGATGCAACAATGCTGAGTGTATCGATCGATCGATATATTTACATCTGATCCGATCAAAATATTTTATAGCCGTTGTTATATATAATGACTCCGTGGCGCAACGGTAGCGCGTCTGACTCCAGATCAGAAGGTTGCGTGTTCGAATCACGTCGGGGTCATATTTTTAATTTTTAATTCAGTATCCTAATCTTAGCTTATTTCAACTGACAAAAACTTGTCACAAATAAATAATGTATTAATGCAAAGTTTTCAATAAAAATATTCAATATGATACAGTTTGGTAGTAGTGTCAGATGAACAATGACGAACCAAATATTGCTCTACACCAATGCTTATGGTACAGTTCTACCAAAATAAAGTGGTACATCCGGGTTTTGTCAAAAACCAAAACAATACCGTCTATTTTTTTTTCCAAAAATAAGGTGTACAGATAAAACGTTTGCACGGATTCCATGGATTACTGAATCTCTTATATTTTGGTGTCAACAAGAAGCCTGTCACCTCTGTCGTGATTTACTTTAGACTTCGTCGTGTTGGTTAACAATTTATCTTGATATATCCATAGCTATTGTTTGTTTACACTTATCAAAGCCTTTCGTTCAAATGATTACATAACTGTCCATTTCTTAAAATATCAACACCTGTTGTTACATTATGACTCACTCAAATCAACAAATAGTATGATCTACAGTCATAATTCAGAAGTGAACAAGTTCATATTGCATGTAAAATTATGATAAACCTTTATTTCTAAATCACAATTCTTTGAAATGGGAAGATCTAAACTTTAGGGGTTTGCGAGTTAATACTGCAAATAGCAAGTATTGCTAGTTTTGACCTCGCGATAACAAAATATTTAGTTCGGCGAAAAGTGAATCAAATCAAAATTCCCAACATTGTTATGATTAACATGGAACCTATCCAACAATGCATCGTCTGTCCGTCCGTCTGTCTGTCTGTCAGTCCGATCATCGATACTCCTATTAGACCCATGGACAGATTTCGATGAAACCTAGCACAAAGAAAAATCGCAGCAGGTAGATATCCATGACAGGAGGAGAATACCACTCGTCAGTTTTTTTAGGGAGCTATTGTCCTTCGACTTAATATTTTTTGCTCTAATGATACTCCATCTTTTTATCGAAACGCCTCCTAGACGCAAAGAAAGATTATGATGAAACTTGGCACAAAGGGGGGTGTTAACATTACACTTAGAATGTTTTACTTTAATGTTACAAGCATCTTGTTTCTAGAGTTACTACCCAGTTGTAGTTTTTTCTACTTTCACCATATCTGGTGCGGATGTACATCTTAGGTAGAGGGAGTGATTTTGTCAATTTATATATTTTGGCGATATGCCCGGTAAGAGACTATTCATTCTTCGAAATATTTCAAATGTAAATGTGTTTAATAGACAAAACAGGTATTTTCAATTGATCACATAATTCATGTTTACCTTGATTCAACGTTAACACTATTTTTTGTGGTCTGCATTCAGGTTGGCAATTGAAAATCTCTAGAGGAGAGAATACTGTTAAACAAAGTCGATAAATACATGTTATTTATTTATACATAGATAAAATGAGCTCTATGTATCAAATTTCTTTTATTGTTTTTTTAGGAATATTAGACGATATATACTGTTCACATGCCTTTCTCAATACAAAATAAAGTACTAATGAATAATCGAAACTCAAGGTTCATTAGATATGACCTTTACCAATCAGTATATTGCATATATCAGAAAACTATATAAAACGGGAATAAGATCATTGTCATTATAAGATATAATTTATTCTGAACATCCCGATACAAAAAAAAAAACTGAAAAGCAAAAAATACAAAAGATAAATACAAACATATGATGTAGGAGAATACAGGACGAAAATACACAGTGTTCAATTATGTATACATATATAAATAATGCTGATATAAAAGAATGATAGATGTCTATTGTATCTATTCTGGCACCGTCTCTGTGATTAATGTATATCAATGTTCATCAAGACCTGACCTACATCCGATTTTTTTCATTTTGCAAACAAAACACAATTATAATAGAATATTTCCAATATTATAGATTCGTGTCTATTTAGCATTACTCGTTTCGCTTTTTGCTGAGTAAATTCTGACATAGTATGTCATATCTTGTGACAAATTTTGATAAGTTTTCAAATTTAAATTGATGAATATTTTGTCAATAGAAATGTGACTTACAGATGCCATAATAATATTTATAATTTATATATTTACTGTTATTGTAATTCTATAGATCCTGTCTGATTTTGCTCCTTATTAATGTAGATCAATAATTTAAATTCCCGGTGGCTTTTATTCAAATACCAAAACGTCAATGTGTCATCATAATTCATGTAATTCTATTCTTGATTGGTATTTTAAATAGAACACACATTATTCTTAATTTCAAGATTAATAATCCAAGCTTTGATGTTGGTGCTTCATTTAGTTTATCTAAATTTTAAATCGATTTTCCGACAATGTTTGTACTCTCCCAAAATTAATACAGTGGTTTTTCTCTTTTTTTCGATTTGATTCTGATGAAATTGTTATTTTATAAAAATCTACAGAAACAAAGGATTTGAATTATTTCTGTCAATATTATACACATATCGGGTTTAATACAAAACGGTTAGCACCCAGTGTTTAGTCGTGACATTTTTCAGTAGGGACATTTCCTTTTCAAACAGTAGGGTGCTGGTTCGATTCTCGGTACGGGTCATGGGACTTACTAAAAATAGGCATGGGGTATGGATACCTGGGATATCAAAAAGAGAATGAAGAAAATGTTTCATTGCACGCTCTAGGTACTGGGGACGAAAAATTCGTATTTTCGGATGAAAATTATATCCTTCATCACTGTAAACAATTAACGCGTTAAAGCATTCTCAATGAACTGATATAATTCCGTAGCATACTAGGTCATGAAAAATGTATACATCTTTACATGCGGCGACATCTCCAGGTATTAAGTTGAAACTTTTATTGGAAAGTGAAACAACAAACGATATAAACATTAAAAACAAAGTCAGGTATTGCTGCTTAAAGCTGGCATGGGTACGTAAATGACAACGGTGCCATTTATTTCAAAATTATTTAATAATGATGATGGTTCTGAGAAGTTACCGACATTTCTCAATCCAGTCGCAGATATACATCTGATCCCACCTCTTGATTTCAAGAGGACCGTGTTTGTCCATTTTTTACCAGATTTGAGCTGATATCATGGACATCCTAATGATTTATACCTTGGTATCTGAGACTTTTTATATCTGTGGTTGTACATCAAGTACAGGTAACAGAAGTAGAAAAAATTGAGATCATTTTTGGGTTATTACAGCTAATGTTCTCTTAAGTATGCTATGACAAAAAGGCTACATGTCAATGTAAACCAGATAAATACATAGAAATTTTCTCTTTTCAGTGTAACAATGCGTTGGATAGGATTTGGATGTAATCATAATGGACATGATATATATCCACTTTTTGACGAGTGAAAATGTAGTTTATTCATGTATTCAATATGTTTTATACCTTAGAGGTCGATGGTACTTCTGGTAATACTTTAGGTGTATATACATTCGCTGTACAGCCGTTGTATAGTACAGTACACGCTAGCTTACAACAATCACTCAACACTGTTAAAAATGTGGAATCATGTATATTTAGAACTAATGTCATTTACATATTTTCTCATTGTTTAATATTTTTTTCGTGAAGTGTTTGTTCCATTATGATGGCTTCTTCGTGATTTCAGTTCAGTTATTTTCAGTGCAGAGATATGTAATTTGGTAAAATGTTAGGAGCGTTGTTGATACAACGTTTAGGAAACACCCACCGTTTCCTGTAAACTCTTCATACTGAAGTCTACAATATTAGTTGTTATCAACGTTGTCATACGGGCGATACGGTTCTATATCACATGCCGGTGTTCCCGTATTCCCAAACCGTATGACAACGTGGATAACAAATTTGTTTCTTTTCTGAACATTTAACAGGAAGTAATAGAAGCATATCTTACGCTTAATTCCAGTAACTTCATTAAACGTTTCACTGCTACAGAAAAAAACACATTCAGTACCCGTTCTTTGGGTCTATACACTTCTACAATCATGTATCGTAGAATGCATATGGCAATCGTATGACGTCACAAATTTAGTGAACACACATCAGGCGTTAGATACGGAAAATATATACTAATTAGGGTCATACGGTTAGATATGTTTCGTTGTTTGACCAATGAAAATAAGAAGACTCAGAAGGGTGACAAAAGGTATAATGTTATCAACTGTGGTGCACGCTGATATACATACAGTAGTTTACACATTCAGTTTAAACCACCAGGTGGTACATGGAGTACTATGGGAATCTGGTTAACATTGGACAAACTCGGACCACTGGAAGATGCAAAGGTGGGATCAGGTGACATGGAGAAGCAAGCATCCTCTGTTGACCGGTCACATCCCGCATGATTTTACAGTGTAAATTAAATGTAAAACAAGTGAGGAATAAATCAAAGTCGGTATAGACAATACTTATACTGGAAACTCAGTCGATCGTCGTGACCGTTTGATTTGGACTTCTTTGTAAAACTATAACTTTGGTGTTGTTAACAATATTTATAACCACTGGTTTATTGCACTGCTGGTGTACCGTCCGAGTCCCCGGGGGTATACATAAACCCGGTACATGTACCTGGTATTTCGATACCAGCCGATTATTTTATACTGAAGTGATATTTTGCTCAGATAGTACCAATTATATTCTACATTTCTCAAAAATTAAAATATTCATTTTGATAGTGGGTACTCTTAGACGGCCTCGGCGATACATTTAGATTTATTATTTGGCCTTGTATGATACCACATTTTCTTTCGGAAATACATGAATTCGAGCTCAACTGATTAATCGTCTTGTTTTGGACTTTTGGACTCCTTTGTAAAACTATAACTTTGCTATAGCGAACAATATTAAGTGAAACATAGTAATTGCAAGTAAGGTCATTACATCGATCATAAAACTTTTGAAAATTTTATTCCAATACAAATTTTTTTTTATGTAACTACCATATGGTATACGATTTTCCCTCCTTAATATCATTGGTCACACGTGACTACTAACATGCAAGCGGGTAAGTTTACATAAGACATTATGTTTTTTTTTTAAATTCAGATAATAAACAGGAGTTCAATTCTTGACCGTTTGATTACATATATTTAATCATGTTCCTTATGTACAGAATCGTACAAAGTTTCTTTTGTGGAAATCATGAACGACTTTGTAGATACAGTGAAACCTGCTTTAGCGACCACCTGTGTTTAAAGACCACGGAGTCACAAAGACCGATTTTTGCTGTCCCCAATAGTACCATCTGTGTATAAATCAACCTCTATATAAAGACCACCTCCCTATAAAGACCGGTTTTCTTGTGTTCCTAAGGAGGTCGTTATATGCAAGTTTCACTAGATAGATAGATAGATAGATAGATAGATAGATAGATAGATAGATAGATAAATTTCTATCTTCTCTCTTTATTATATATCTTTTGTCGAAGAACAATTGACAATTAATGCTGCCTTTATCAAGCACGTGCTGCTCGTAAATATATAACCAACTAATGATGCATTCCCGAAAATATCTTGTTATATAACAAGCAAATAAATAGTAACAGAATTGTTTATATCTTTTGTACACCAAAAACAATTTCCGTTGACAATCTTCCGAATTTAGATGCGCATGACCGTCCCACGTGTTTTAGTTTCAGCTCTAATAACACTATGCTGCATTGCCTTAATTACAAATTGCCGAAAATCTTTATTTTCATCAGTTGTTATTTATAATGTGCACTTAATTCACACTTAGCCATCGATTTACATGCAGCATAAATAAGTATGATATTAGTTTCACTAAGAATTAATTAGACTGTTAAATCATTGTAATATACGTCAATATGCCGACGTACTGTTCTAGCATTTTCCATCAATCAGTCCTAGATAGTTAAACAAATATAATCATGCTAAAACATATAATTACTTTAAACTTATGATATTTCCGTCTTTTCTTGTTATGCATATTAAGCTTAAACTAAACATAATATGCTATTATCAGAGTTGATATTTCATTTTCACAGAGGATACTTACTCCTCCATGGTGCCTGATCACACCTCTGGATTTCCAGAGGTCCGTATTTGTCAAAAGTTTACCAGATTCTTTGCAGTTAGATAAGTTTAGGTTCGTTTGTTAGTTTGTTTATTGTTGTTTAACGTCCCACTTAAGAATATTTTACTCATATGGAGACGTCATCAAATGCCGGTAAAGGGCTTTAAATTTTGTCCTATGCTCGACACTTACACCCATTGAGCAGTGCCAATACCTACTTTGACACTGGACGTACAAGAGTTGAGAATTGGTCATGCATGGTTTCGTTGGTGTCTCTGTATAGGAATTCTTAAACGGAAAATATCATCAGTAAAAGTGGCATGTGTCTAAATAAATCAGCTTCTAGTAGGCAGCAATACAATGACATCAAACTTTATATTTTTACCGAACTCCAGAAGTTTCCGTTGGACATTTACGGTGGCTGAGGCGTGCTGGCAGGGGCGCTGACTCCTTTCGAACGCCTGATCCCAGCCCATTTGGGATTCACAATTGTTTTTCGCGTTGAGACCGTTGTTACATTTACCGGCTTCCACCCCGTTTTGGATTCGCAACTGTTCCTCATGTTGAGACCGTTTGTATAGCTAATTTGTCGTGTTATTATGGACTTTGAGTTTAGATTATCCATTGGTACTTCTTATCTACCACCACTATTAACACCATTTTAAAATATGTGTAGTTTACGGTGAAATGTTACAATCTAGGAAAATGTCTAGGATCTGACCTGGAAATTGCTTATAGATTTATTAGTATGTTTATACAATTTATATAGTCAACAAGGAATTTTCAAGTTAGTCCAGATTACCGTTATGATCCTGCATTTGCATTTGCACCTTTTCAATTTTGTTCCTCATGTTTTTCCGGTTTTCATATTTACCTATGCTACGTACATGGAATGTCCTCATGTTTTTGGATATAAACGTTATTTTTTGTAAAGAAATCCAAGAGACCTTTAGATTTCTTTACACAAAATAACGTTGGGTTATTTAGTTGAACGCCAAAATTTTTAAATGTATCAGGCACAGAAAAATGTGCGAATAGACCAGGAATCGAACTCATGACCTTCTGAACACTAGCTCTTACCAACTGCGCTATCGGGACTTTCTATACATTTCCGGAACTGGAAACAATGTTGAGGAACATTTTTCAAGAATCACGTGATGGCGATAATAAAAGCAGGATTGACCGGTCGACAGGGGATGCTTACTCCTCCATGGCACCTGATCCCACCTCTTGGTTTCCAGAGGTCCGTGTTTGTCCATTTTACCGGATTTGTATCTATGTCCTGGACATTCTATTGATTTATACTTTGGTATCTGAAATTTTTATATTATAACGGTAATCCGGGCTAACTCGAAAGTTACCTATTGTCAAGCACTAGAAAGTAGATTAAATTACCATCATCACTGTATTCATTGCCTTTGCTATCAAAATATGTTGCTTTAATCTTTTAGAATGAATTAAGTCTTAAAAATGATATTTCCAGTTTCCATAAAACAAGGTATGCCTTTTAAATTCCGTTTATCTCTCGTTGCTGAACAAAGCTGAACAAAATAAAGACGGGATAAGCTTATGTAACTCGAAATCTGGATGTTAAACTGTTTAAGATTTCGCCGACTTGGAAGGTGTCATGTGCTCAGAAAATGTCTAGTAAATACATTCCATTGATATTGTGCATTACATGACTTTCACCAATTCGTGGCAGATTTGTTTTTAGAACTCAACAACATGTATTATATCAATGTCAAATAACTGGAATCGGTTAATGAGTATGCAGTTTCATTTAAGAACAATTCCTAATTTATCAATCACAGCGAACGTCCGTATCCGATCTTGATGTAACTTCTGTAAATTAGGTCCCTTGAGATATAATGTCGTGTTCTTTATATCGCCACTTTTCTGTCGACTAACATTCATTTTGATTTTTGTTTTAAACGTCCCTGCTATATTTGTTACTTCATAATTTAAAAAAAGTCAAGAACTAAAACGGAAAGGAATTCCGGAATCTACGATCTAATCCTATTTTACGATTCAGAAGATATATATATATATATATATATATATATATATATATATATATATATATATATATATATATATAATATATATATATATATATATATATATATATATATATATCATCAATTTCAATATCAATTTTTTTTTTATAACATTAAGCTTATAAACTTTAAATGCAACCTAACTGTCAATGCCACTTTCCATAAAATAATTCCTACCTGCAAATGTAACTTTTCATGTGAAAAATAAATTCCTGGGTTTTTTTTTCAGTTTTCTTGTAAGAAATGCGTACCTGTTTATCCAATTTATTCATTAGTTACTTATTTATTTATTACCGTATACCTTCAACTTATCGCTTTCATTTAATTTTCGCCCTTAGATGAGAGCGAAACTTCCAAGCTAAATTGAAACACTAACATACATGCCATCCTTGAGACTGGTGGTTTAGAACGAATTTAAGACCGGGTGAATATGCTTTTGTCATAAATAACCAGGAACGAAATTGTTTTGGTACACAATTGTATATAATCAAATTATATACAGTATAACCCACTTATACTGAACCCTGTTACATCGAAACCCCGCTTTATTTGAGATGATTATGATTTTCCGACCAAATGTTTGTATTACCATTATAACCCAGATATTTTGAAACCCCCGTTTGTTTGAACGAAAACTTCATTCCTCTTCGATTTCAACATATCCGGGTTGTACTGTATACAAAAATATAGTACGTCAGGCGATTCAAGAGAGTGAAATTTGTATATAAAGAATCCTCCCCCCTTTTGGGGACACAACAAAACCAGTCTTTATATAGAAATTACACAAATGAACTATTTGACAAGGTGGTCTTTATACACAGGTGGTCGTTAAAGCAGGTTTTTTATTTTATACAAATCTGGTGAACAGTTGACAAACAACGGGGACCTCCATGAGATGAAATCAGGTATCATGGGGGAGTGAACAACCCCTAGTGTCCGGTCATATCCCACTAAAGAACCAGTCAAATTCAAATAAATTTCTTAAATATGGTGTTGGCCGATATATATATATATATATATATATATATATATATATATATATATATATATATATATATATATATATATATATATATATATATATATATATATGTACGTATAGTAAAAGAAACGATCAAGAAAAATACTTATAATATCAAGAATTTTTCTTTATCGTTTTCATTTTTTACTATAATGGGCTTTCATACGGAACTCTATCAATTTTTAAATATATATATATATATATATATATATATATATATATATATATATATATATATATATTATTTATATATTTATATATATATATATACCCACGCCTTTTACTAAATTATACCTTCTTCCATTCTTTACTACTACTAATTTCGTTCATTCCCTCTACATTGATTTCATGATACCTTATATCTTTCATCGTATTAATGTGGATAACGTTTATTTTGGTCATAGTGTTATGAAGTTGTTTTTTAGCTCTTAGCGTTTGTTTGTCAACACTTTAAGCATTATGTGTGTACTTAAGTGGTCAATCACTAGAGAGATTAGTAAATGAACGGTCAGTTTGGCCATGAACTCGGCGATGTGCTAAATGTTTCTGTCCAGTTGTTATGATGTATTGACAAGAGATGGGCAATTAGACATCTGTATTGGTACTAATATATATATATATATATATATATGATAATGTAGGTTATGAACATATAATTAATTTTCTCTACATTCAAATGCATATCACTGAATTTCTATTAACATAAGGTCCGCTTGACAGACACAATTTACTACCTTGACTCAGCAAATAGTTGTCTGTCGGTATGAATATTACAAATGAGATCGTAAAATGTCGTCCAAGTCCCAGAATTCCATTTGATATTGTACAGAAATCGGAACAGATGTTGTCAAACTGCTAGTTTTGTTTTATTTGGCGAACTTTAGCACAAGAAATTAAATACATCTTATCATCAAATATGTGTTTCATGATTTACAGAATACAAAACGAATTCAATTGCTACTAGGAAACTTCAACATGAACATGAGTATACCAATACAGTTAAAAGTCATTTCTGTCTGTAACAAATTCCTCTGAATCTTACATCGATGACACCTGTCTTCCATTGCGTGTTCGATTTTTTTTTTCAAATTTGTAAGATTAAAATTTTTAATTAAAATATTAGTTTTAATATCGAGTCCTAAGTCCTTCGTCTGGCATTTGTTCATCCTTATTCATAGACATGGTGAAGCCAAGCATAATTAGATACTGTTATCGCGGAATATTTTTTTAAAAATCAATCACACTTAATTTGTTTACTGGATGTATAACTTTTTTCCCGAAACTGTTTACGGGAGCACATTTCATCCATGCTTTTCTACTAATTTTGTCACACATATACACTTCAAGCGATATGAAATGTCGTTGGCGAAAATTTTATCTCCTATATAGTTCAAAGAGATATCTGCTGGTAGAAAGAACACGTGCATGCTTGTTGTACCCTGAAAGAGACCACCTGCTTCCGCCAGTAAACTGGCACTCACAAAATCAGCTAAGGTTCTAGCGGGACTCGAACCTTCGCTGAGCAGGAGTGAGAGATTTTACAATTCAAAGCGCGATGCTCTAACCGCTCGGCCACATCATCAATCGTAAATGTTAACAACTGCAGTAATTGTATGGAGATAACTGAGTGTTAAGGGAGCACGTGCGAAATATATAAAAATATAAGAAATATGTATGCCTGTGTATCGCTCTTATTTGTTATTGTACTTCAGTAGTAAAAGTAAAAAAGAATCCAAATATGTTTGGTAAACACACACAGCTTATGTCCCTTTAACCATTTTGAAAAAAAAATCAATCGACGACAGCTCTTAATATTCATAATACTTATTCCATTGCCACTGCTGGTGGACTGTTTGAGTCCCCGAGGATATACATAAACCCAGTACCTGGTATTTCGTTACCAGCTGATTATTTTATACTGAAGAAATCTTTTGAATGGATATTTTCCTCAGCACCGTTTAATTTCTTAATTCATCAAATATTTCTACAGTGGTTACGGATTCAGGAACAAATTTAGGTTATTCTTGACCTTGTATTTATGATGATACCTTTAGTTTCGAACTACATCTGGTTTAAATTCGAGCTCAACTGATGAAGTCTGATTGATAGAAACGATCGTCTCGAACATTTGTTGTTGCCATGTTTTTGGCAAAACTGTAACATTAGTATTATATTTATGACAATGTATAGTTATGGAAATTGATCGATTTCTCGAAAAGCTGATTGATTTCGTTTGTAGCATAATCACAACGAAAGATACAATGTGAACACATAGACACACGTTTACACACATACATTTACATCCACAGGCAAACATACACACACACATACACATCTATACAAACACACACATTTACAGACAGGCAAATACAGACACAATTACACATACACCACACACACCGCGCAAATACACACACACACATTTACAGACACATACACATACATACACATACCACACACACAAGCACACACATTTACATGCATATATGATTCAAACATAATTGTAACATTGTTTTACGGCTATTCCCTAGTACATTTATTTGTTTTCATTTCATTATAACCTTATATCAGTACAACAACAGTCTTAATGATGTTTACATTTCTTTCTTTTAAATTATCAATCTGATCGCCTTTTAACATACGACACTCGCTGATCCCTTATCCTTCGGACAAACTACAAACAAGCGGACACTGTGCTTTGTTTTAATCTGTTTATACATTCGATCGTAATCCCATATTAGGTGATTAACTGACTTTCTGTATTTTGAACTTCCTGAACTGATTTGTTTACATGCTAGAAGTGTGTCAACTAATTCAGTTCTAAAGATGAGCGGTACATCTAAACACTGTCACTGCTACCCTAGATGTGATGAATCTTGGGTATTGTTTTGAACAAATGAGTCTAACAAGTAATCTGGAATACGATATTGAACGATACGCATTAAGTTATCAACGCATGTATACAATAACGTATTAATACAATATACAGACAGTGAATTTTGACATACAAGGACATGTAGATAATACAGAAATGAGACCAGGTAACATGAAGCAAGCATGCTTTACATGTAAATATGATCAGACTTGCTATGAGTCCACTGTCAAATTCAGATTAAACCATGGTGACCACTGGTCACAATGGATACAAACGATTTAACAACCAAACATAGCAATCACTAGACAATATTCTCGTCACCAGCAAGCTTTGTGGAATGAATATTTTCTTTCATTTCCTCCGTCAAACTCACAGAACAGGTGATGAAAGTCAGAGATCCTTCTGATGAGGTGAAATATCTGAACACTCTGTCCTGTCGATGACAACCTCGAGGCATGCTTAGCAGGACACAGTGTTAAGATATTTCATCTCATCAGAAGGATCCCTGAATGTCATCACATATTCTGAGAGTTTGACGGAGGAAATGCAAGTATTCAATCCACATAGCTTGTTGGTGACGAGAATATTGTCCAGTGATTGTTGCTACATTTAGTTGTTAAATCGTGTGTATCCTTATGACCAGTGGCTATCGTGTTTTAATTCGAATTTATATTACTCTGTTCACAGAATGAGTACAGTTTGATCCTCAGTTGATCGTGTAAATGTCGTAAATGCAACAAGACCTAATGCACAATTAAAAAGTCTTCAGTTAATGTGGTTTGTAGTTCGTGGGATTGTAAGCTTTTTATAGATTTTTCAGGGAATCTCTTGGGTGAGTGGTGCAAAACACCAGCGCCCACTTGCATAAAACTTCAATATTTTACAAATTCCAGAATTTCAAATTACAACTTTTCTTAAGGTTAATATGTAAGTCAACATAGTTTTCAGTTTCCATCCTTGCTCGGTCGTATTTCATACTTAATCATTTATACCACTTTATTTCCATATTAATTAAGAATTATTGACATGCTTTGTATATATCAGGAGTGAGTACATGCTAGGTTTAATCTCATGGATCTTGTTTTTCATATTCCAAACTAAGACAGTACGTGTTACCCGTCTCTCCCTAATGGTTTTATGGATATGGTACACGAATATACTACATGTTTGTACAGTTAGTAATATTGACCATTATCTTGCATTGTATGTCAGTAAGTGCTCTCTTTTGATCTAGTTACTAGAAATTAACTTACTGATATATATTATTGTATTTTATGTCTCAACCGATCAATTTCAGACAGCAATTTCAATTTCACTCTTCATGACACATAGGTAAACACCTAAACAAAGTAGGCAGGAACGTAATCGACATCAAATCGTCAGCAGTCGCCTTTAATCATTTATGTTTTTATGAAAAGTTCATATAAGAGGGGCATAAGCTATTTTTTTCACAAAATTTTATTCTTCCTTGTTTACTTCTTAGGTTTATATACAGTGACAAAAATGATATATACACCGGCATGAAAATGATATATACACCGTCATAAATATAAAAAATCTCAGATACCAAAATATAAACCAATAGAATGTCCATGACATAGATACAAATCCGGTAAAAATGGACAAACACGGACCTCTGGAAACCAAGAGGTGGGATCAGGTGCCATAGAGGGGTAAGCATCCCCTGTCGACCGGTCACACCCGCCGTGCGTCCACAGTCAAGTCCAATGAAATACGTGAGGAGTGAATCCTCGTCATAATTGGTACAGACGTCTCAACAACCGCTAACGAAAAGGCAACTCAACATTTCACTTAGTGAAACGGAGTAATCGCAAACAAGCCTATTATACCGACCGTAAAATTTGCGGAACGTTGACATCAAAACACGGTTTTCGATATCCCTGTGTCAATAATTTGTCAGTGAGTAGTTTACCTCTGTATATGAAATCTTCATATGTTGTACACGCCCTGGCATATCGGATCATTTGTGAAATATAAACTCCATATGCGGGTGACTGAGGGATATTACTACTTAAATGTGGAACATTTACGATGGGAAAGCCGAAATCGTCGCGTTTGTCGTATATCTTAGTTGCCAATTTCCCGTCTGTGTCTATATTAAGTAAAATGTCTAAGCGTGTGTGCTTGATTCTGTTGTATCTTTAATTTCTAGTTCGCTGGGGTATATGGCATTGACATATGTATTAAAAAATGATATATACACCGGCATAAAATGATATATACACCGGCAAAAAATGATATATACACCGGCATAAAATGATATATACACCGGCATAAAAATGATATATACACCGATATAAAAATGATATATACACCTGCATAATATGATATATACACCGGCATAAAAATGATATATACACAGGTATAAAAATGATATATACACCGGCATAAAATGATATATACACCGGCATAAAATGATATATACACCGGAATAAAAACGATATATACACCGGTATAAAAATTATATATACACCGGCATAAAAATGATATATACACCGGCATAAAATTCTGTAATTCCTATATACAAGTATTTTGTGAAAATGGCTTGAGAAACCCAGGTTTGCCACTTTTTCAATTCCAGTTGATTAACGCAACCTTACTACTTGTATATGATTACCACACTGGAACATACTTTCTTTTCACCAAATCTATAGGAATATATATACAGTAAAACTTGCTTTAGCGACCACCTGGTCATACAGACCATTTTTGCTGTCCTAAAAAGTATCATTTGTGTACAACTCAACCTCTATATAAAGACCACCTCCCTATAAAGACTGGTTTTGTTGTGTCCCTATTGGGGTCCTTATCCCTTTAAATTTCCCCTCAAATAGATTGCGACATATTTTGTAGTACATTTGTATTGCTGAATTTTGCATTCGCTTTACACATTTGCCGACTGTTACTACAAATGTAACAATTTCGTAATATGCAAAAGTAAATTGTCTGTTATAAGGAAATTCAGCTAATCACGTGCACGCTTCTGACAATGGCGTTTTTATTCATTGACAATAAAGATATGTATATTACCAGCAAAGTTTTCTTGAGTATCCAATCTTCAACAATCAACCGGCAAATCGATAAATGGTAATTTATGTATTGATATTTAATGAGACGCGATGATGAGATTGTCCTGTCTTGTTTTATTTCTTTTTGTTGTCTACCTATCTGGATTTTATTTTACTTGGCTCTCATTCACTTCCTGAAAATCCTACATACACTTACATGCACAAAAATCTCTATAAACATCATATAAGCTTCATTGCGGGGTCTTCTACGCGCTCCATCAGGTATCTGGCTATTTTTTCTCGCCAAACTGATTACACATTCGTTGGCTGTTGTTGAGACGTCTATACCAATTGTGACGAGGATTTGTTCCTCATGTATTTCATTTGGACTTATACTTTGGTATTTGAGATGTTTTATATTAAACAAGGTCTTCAGAAGTACTGTACAACAGACTACACTCAAGAAGCGGAATCAATCAGATTTTGGATCCTAAGAAATTCTAAAGAGTTGTTTAAATATCTAAAGTCTCCAAATTTCAAATATGTTATAAGCAGCAAGTCTATTTGATGTTCTACCTTTTACACAACAAATCCTCACCAGAAACATAAAAGCAGTCTCACTTCTATTATATGATATTATATATTTATTTATATACAGAAATGGAAATCGCAAAAACATAAAAGCAGTCTTACTTCTATTATATGATATTATATATTCCTTTATATACAGAAATGGAAGGAACACTCTGATTCCAATTACAAGTACACTGAAGATGATATAATTAGAATGCTGGAGCTTCTAGCAGACAAAATCTTCATGGTTTCTGCGAGAAGGGTTTTCCAGCAGATAGCCGGCATTCCAATGGGTACCAGTTCTGCCCCTCTCCTAGCTGACTTATTTTTTGTATTCGTAAAAAGCGGAATTTATACGTATTTGCTCTCCACAGGAAAGAAACAGTTGGGATTTCGTTTGAAGTTTACTTACAGGTACATCGACCTGTTTCAGAATTACATCTGCTAGATGTATCCTGTCCTTGCGGACAGCTGGTCCCATTCCCGTTTGGGATTCGCAATTGTTCTTCCTGATCTAATATTCTCTGGTATTCTAATGGACTTGGAGTTACGGATATCCACTGCTATTTCTTCATTATACTTATATGAAGTTAGAGTACTACAATTTTTATCTATGGAAGACTTATGACAATGGTGCTATTCGTGAACGTTGACGTTGCTTGGGCATGGCAGTCTTATCCGATACCGTTGTCGTTGTAGTTTTGAGTCATGTACTTATGTACATGTTAAGTATGTATCCTTTTAGAAAAGAATAGTTGGTATTGAGAAAAGTCATTTTAAGTACCGTTTAATTTCTTAGAATATATTCAACAAAAAAGAGCTGCCATGGTTTAAAGTTAAGCCAATTAATTTCATATTTCTGCAAGATTTATAGCTAAACTGTACACGTTCTCAAACATGTGACAATATCCATTAAGGTGTTTAAATCATTCATGGTAATTGACTCTTACTTTGCTTACTTGAATATTGAATTCTTTTGTGTTCTTTTGGCGATCAAGCAGACACGCTAATTATACCTCAAGGACAGGTGGGAAATATCGACATGTAAACAAGACGCATACTGAAGCGTATCCAGCACCAAAGTAACGTAGATACAGACATATCAAATTCGAGTATAACTTGGGAAAACTTGTTGAGCACTTGTTGTGGCTTTTATTTTAAAGCTATAACTTTGGTATTGTAATTAGTATTTATAACTAGTGCTGGTGGACCGTTTGAGTCCCCGAGGGTATGCATAAACCAGGTACCTGGTATTTCGACACTAGCCAATTATTTTATACTAAATATAAACATACTACCAAAGCCATAATGCTCAAGACGATATCGTTTCTGTCAATTAGACCTCATCAGTTGAGCTCCAATTTAAAAGTTATTTTCTAAAGAGAAAGTGGTATTATACAAGGCCAAATGATATCTCTAAAAGTATAGCCGAAATCCGTCTAAGAGTAACCACTGTAAAAAAATGACTATCTTAGCTTTAGAAAAATTTTTTGAATTTAAATGATGTTAACAGTGCCAAATATTACTTTAGTATAAGATGAACAGCTGGTACCGAGATACCAGGTACTAGGTTTATGTATACCCTCGGGGGACTCAAACGGTCCACCAGCAGTGGCAACGACCTAGTGGTTATAAATATTATAAACATACTACCAAAGCCATAATGCTCAAGACGATATCGTTTCTGTCAATTAGACTTCATCAGTTGAGCTCCAATTTAAAAGTTATTTTCTAAAGAGAAAGTGGTATTATACAAGGCCAAATGATATCTCTAAAAGTATAGCCGAAATCCGTCTAAGAGTAACCACTGTAAAAAGTAATATTACGCTCGGATTGCATCATCTAAATTCTAAATTTCTCAAAGCTTAGATGGTCGTCTTTTTACGGTGCGTGCTCTTGGACGAATTTGGCAATACATTTGGGTTTTCTAATTGGCCGTGTATAATGCAACATTTTACTATCACATTGATATGAAATTTGAGCTGAATTAGTGAAAACTTGTTGACAGAAACGATCGTCATGAGCATTTGTTTTGGCCTTTGTTGTAAAACTATAACTTCGGTATTCCTGGACATCCTAAAGATTTATACTGTGGTATCTAAGATGTATTATATTATTTATATATATATATATATATATATATATATATATATATATATATATATATATTATATATTATATTATTTATATATATATATATATATATATATATATATAGGAAACAGTTGCGCAGTTCATAGGGCAAAATGCACAAAATGTATCAAATAGAGTTCCAAAGTGTAAAGAGTAGTGTCGTTCATACGACAAAATATACAGAGATACAAAACAGGGATCCTAAATGGAAACATAGGGCATAGTTCATAGGGCAAAAATATACATAGGTTTAAAAGAAATCTAAAGTGAAAACGGTAGCTTAGTCCATAGGGTAACATACACAGAAATATGAAACAGAAGTACAAAGTGTAAGCAGTAGTGTGATTCATAGCACAAAATATACAAAGATACAAAACAGGGATCCTAAGTGTAATTGGTAGCGTAATCCGTAGGGCAAAGTATACAAAAATAAAAAAAAACAGAGGTCCAAATTTTTAACAGTAGCGTAGTTCATATGGCAAAATATGCAAATATATGTATATAAAACACAGGCTCTAAGTTTAAACAGTAGCGTAGTTCATAGTCCAAAGTATACAAATATATATAGTATAGATTCTAATTGAAACTGTTGTAGTCCATACGGCAAAGTTAAGATATAAAATAAATATCTATATCAAAAGATTAAACAGTAAACAAATATTGACTAGGCTTGAGGGAAACAGATGATCTTTTGGACCCGAAGGCAAACTGTTGTCAGAGGCCGATGGCCGAGGGCAACAGTTTGCGTGAGGGTCCAACAAATCCTCTTTTGCCCGAAATCCTAGTCGATAATTGTTTTGTTATATCCTTCTCATACACATGTAACGTCACTGAAAACTATAATATTAAAGTTCATAACAATTTATTGAAACAAATAACATCAACGATCAACAAAGTAGAAAATATTAACACCAGTCGCTTAGTATTTCAGCTAAATCAGTAGTTGTTTATAGTAATACTGCATCCATGAAAGAAATACACTGGTTTAAAATTTGTAGATGGGCATGGTGCATTATTTTCCACATTAAACAATTCATTGTCATCTACCATTGCAGCAAGATCATCATCGGCATCAACAATATGTATATACAATCATTCGGATGCATTCGGCTGTTTCCGGAAAGCGGTCAACAGACAATTTTAACAGTCGGTTTTAACAGTTCGTTTGGATCGGCAGCCAAAATAATTATACTATTGGCATTTTACTTTATATATTTGTGTAAGAACTATTTTATAAGTATATAACAATACTGAATTTCACAAAGAAACTATAAATAAACACGTAAACAGTATTACTAAAGTGTGGACAAAATATATAATTGTATAAAACAATGATAACAATGATAGGCCTAACGAATAACTAATACGTAGAAAATCTAGCAGTGAAATTAGGAGTTATCGATGTGTTTATTGACAATAAACAAACACATTTTGCGCAATATGTACATCACTATTGTCCGATTCACATACGATGGCGGAGCGGAGTAACCATTTGATTATCATATGGACGATTTTACTCACTTTTCAGCCATGACAAGCTGCACGGGAAAAACGTTTTATTTCTTACTGGATACTCTCTTATGTATGGTGACAAGTAGGAGCGATTACTATAGTTAGTGTAATTTTAA
Source organism: Atrina japonica (assembly GCA_030159075.1). Classification (NCBI taxonomy): domain Eukaryota; kingdom Metazoa; phylum Mollusca; class Bivalvia; order Pterioida; family Pinnidae; genus Atrina; species Atrina japonica. The sequence goes on along the minus strand of BROG01000497.1, from coordinate 377,958 downwards.
TGTCATACTTTATATTTAAACTCGCCCAGGTCGAAAAAGGGTTCATAAGACTATCCCGCCAGGTTATATGGATTTTACTATATCAGGCACCAGTAAACAAAACAAGACATGTGTTGTGGACATGTTCAATATTTATCCTAATCATATACCCTACTTTTGTTTTCCATTTTCTTAACATTATATGAAAAGGTGCAATATCCTACCATATAGGGCCAGGACTGGTGTTAAGGTTGCTGAGAGGTCATTTAATGAATGAGGTTACACCATTGTGTGACGTCATATCAGGAACTTCATTCATAGCTAATATAAACGCCGTCTAGATTAGCACAGAGTCTATGGGTGTCTGCTGTAGATAAAATATTGTATGTTATTGTGAGTCATTGTGAATGAAATAAGCTATTTTATCATGAGCGTTGTATCATTGATAAGGATATATTATAAAAATGTGATTGAATTTATATGATGAAATATTTGCGCCCGATCTCTTGGCGCGGAGATAGACTTCGCAACATCGGTCTTTTTGCCGCGCCAAGAACTCGGACGCAAATATATTTCAATATATACATTCCTTTTTTAACATAAACAAACTATACTTGTCATTTACGCACTGGACCAGTTTTGAGTTTCTGGGACTACATTTTATATACTCATATATTATATTCATACGCGATATAATGATGGCACGTCATACACAATTTTATGATCATGTGATTTGTTGTGTGGTATTGTCCGATTCACATAACCTGGCGGGGCGGAGTAAACTTTTGATTATACTAACTTTCGGAATCTTCATGGGGAATGCATTTTATTATCAACTGGATAACCGTAGGTATGACGACAAGAAGGAACGATAACTCTTGCCAGTGTAATTCGAATGTATTGATTTACCTAAATTTTAAACTCGTCCAGGTCAAGAAAGGCTTAACGAGACTCTGCCTCGCCAGGTTATATATATTTTACTATATCACTTACTTCCCTTTTATTAAGTTACACCTTCTCAACAACTGAATCAGATGAATCTAACTACTGCCCCATAAAACATTAGAAATAGCTAAAAATAGGATAAATCGATAACTTGCTGCATGAGATGATTAGAAATAAAAAGGAATGTTTCAGAGGCGAATGCACTTATTCAAACGTACATCTTAATTGTTGGTGCAGCTTTGCATTTTCAGAGTAATGCAATGAATGGATTTCTCTCAATTTATGGAAAATGTCTGTAATTTAAAAAGATCAACCGCATTGTATGTAAATCTGAGATCGACCGCTTTTACTAATGGGAAAAGTACGAAATCTTCTACCTAATGTATATGTGACAAATTTTAGATCAGCTGGGACTATTCTGAACTCTGAGTACATGACATATTTGTTAACACCAGATGGCGAATAGCACGAATATTTCTGGGGCTGGGAATTAATTGTCCGAATACGGCGCATCAAAACCCTGTTGCAATACCCGGATGTTCAGCTCTGCCGAGTTTTACATTTATTTTTATATTCATACACTACTTCTTCAATTTTTCAACACGATAATGATGATATCGATAAGCAAAAACGATGAAAGTGATTTATATCAAGTCGTTAAAAGATCTCAAAGTAGTGAGAATATAAAAGATCTCAGATTAGTGAGAAAATAAACTTAGATTTATTTCGAGCACGGCTCTTCAGAAATTCGAACAACCTCGGTTGCATGAGTAACGACAATGTTGAACTGAAGGGAGATTTCCCTCCTGACAGGGATGTGAAGCGCCATATTTTAATAGTCCTATGTCACGACAACCCCTTACTGCATCAGCGTCAGTCTAAACCTCACTGCATCAGCGTCAGTCTAAACCTCACTGCATCAGCGTCAGTCTAAACCTCACTGCATCAGCGTCAGTCTAAACCTCACTGCATCAGCGTCAGTCTAAACCTCACTGCATCAGCGTTAGTCTATAGCATAGGTTAATAGTTTGTGGCACTTCACTTAAAGCTGGAGTGAAAAAAATCTCCATATAATTTAATCCTTTCAACCCTACAAGCCACAATAGAATGAACAATAGAAAGAGCATACCATTCAGACACTCAGGGGTAAATGGGTTAATATTCTAGGCGGGATGTAAACATAAGTCAACAAAAATATTCTTACTTACATCCATGAACACATTTCATTTAAATCTTGGTAACAATGAAACTGAAGTTAATCAGAATCTCGGCAGACCTGTAATAAGTAAAACTCTTTATTATGACAGAAATTTTTTCCTCCTTTCTGTAAGAGAATGTTTTAATATATAACATATTTCATAATTGCACCATACCTCTTTTATATCAAAACTACGTTGCAGAAAAGGACAAATTCATATATTACGAAGCAGAAAAGGGCAATCACTATTTCACAATTAACAGAGTTCTGAAATTGTCTGGAATACCGGCAATTATAACCTTAATTGTCTGGATTAGTGACAGATGTTTATTTGAATTTTCATTTTATATTGATATAGCGGCTAATTAAAGAAACGATAAGTTCATGTATATTACAATACTATACATCCCAAAATAACTAGAAATTAAAGACAGAATCAAGTACACACGCTTCTTACTTAGGTATTATACTCACTATAGACACAGACATTGTGTTATTATCTCACAAATGTGACATATCTCACCCGATATTCCAGACATACTCAACATATGACAGAAATTAACAACTTAGTGATACGTTATTGTAACCGGGATATCGAGAATCGCGTTTGATGTGAACGTTCCAAAATTTATCGGTCGGTATAGTGGCCATTTTCTGTTTCGCTAACTGAAAAGTTAAGTTGCCTGTCCGATAGCGGTTTTTGGCTTTTCTGTACCAATATGGCGACTTATTCCTCACTTATTTCATTTAAATTTGCCTCTTGACTCACGGCGGATTTGTCCGATCAACAGGTGATGTTCACTACCCCTTGACACAAGTTCCCAGACCAACCTCTTGGTTTCCAGACCAACCTCTTGGTTTCCAGAGGTTCGTATTCGTCTAGTATTCACTATATTTGTACATTGCGTCCTATACATCCTGAAGATTTACACTTTGGTATCTCTGATTTCTGTATTTTAGGCAGACTTAAAATTAGCATAGTTCAGTCTTTCAACTGTTTACATAGATGTATGGAACACCAAAATCACATTTATGATTAAAACTTACTTTTTTCAAGTTAAACTTTGGTTTTCTTAAAACTCCAGGTTTATATATAAAAATCTCAGATACCAATGTATAATTTTTTTGGATGTCCAGGAAACATATACAAATCTGGTAAATATTGGACAAACACAGACCTCTGGAAATCCAGAGGCGCGATCAGGGGCCATGGGGGAATAGGCATCCCCTGTTGACCCGTCATACACACAGCCAAACTCACATGAAACAAGTGAGGAACAAGTCCTCGTCATAATTGATACAGACGATAAAACAAAGAGAACTAAAGTTTAACTGAAAAAGAATTGGTTTAACTGACAAATCAGGTTTAATAAAGAAAGTAGCTTGAACTGAAAAACTTGATAAAACTGAGAGAAACAAGGTTAACTGAAAAACGAAATTTTGGCGTGCCATACAAAATTAACCTCAAAATCAATAGCAATTAATGTTATTTTGTTCAACGGCTCTGAAACCACAAAAGTGGTAAAAGTATTAATATTCTAAAAATATAATAATAGAATGTGTTGTGCTGCATTGTTCCCTCCTACACAACCATCATTGCAACTCTTCTGCTAAATTCGAAGGAATGTAAAGGTTTACATATTTTTGTACTTGTCTTTAACACACACACACACACACACACACACACACACACAGGTGGTGGAAGGGAGGTTCCATACAATTTACTTTAAAAAGAATTGTAAGGAAGCTCCCTTCGAATTTCCCCCTTTTTATAATATATACCGGCCGGGTATCGTGTAACAAATGATATGCATATAATCATTTATCGTATACAATTTCATTTAAGTTTGCTATTAGTTTAATATTCCATCAACAAAAATTTTGTATATGTATACTATTATAAATATAGGTCTGCTTGTGTGTTGTAATATGCATATAAAACATCTCAGATACCAAAGTATAAATCTTTAGGATGTCCATGACACAGATACAAATCCGGCAAAAATTAAAAAACACGAACCTCTGGAAACCAAGTGATGGGATCAGGTGCCATAGAGGAGTAAGCATCCCCGCCGTGAGTCCACAGTCAAGTCCAAATGAAATACGTGAGGAGTGAATCCTCGTCACAATTGGTACAGACGTCAACAACCGCTAACGAAAAGGCAACTCAACATTTCACCCAGTGAAACAGAGTAATCGCAAACAAGACTATTATACCGAACGTAAAATTTGCGGAACGTTGACATCAAATGCGGTTTTCGATATCCCTGTGTCAATAATTTGTCAGTGAGTAGTTTACATATGTATATGAAATGATCATATGTTGAACACGATCTGGCATATCGGATCATTTGTGAAGTATAAACTCCATATGCGGGTGACTGTGGGATATTACTACTTAAATGTGGAAAATTTACGATGGAAAGCCGAAATCGTCCGGTTTGTCGTATAGCTTAGTTGCCAATTTCCTGTCTGTGTCTATATTAAGTAAAATGTCTAAGTATGAAGCGTATGTGCTTGATTCTGTTGTATCTTTAATTTCTAGTTCGTTAGGATATATCGCATTGACATATGCATGCTAATTTTCAATATTAATTGAGAAATCGTCGTCGATATATCTAAATGTGAAATTAAAGGACACCGCTAGCTTTTTCTTCTTTTGATTCAGCGGTTTCTGAAATAAAGGTCTACTTGTGTACGCGGTAATACGCATGTGTCGTTCATTGCGTGATGTCATTGGTGGTGAGGTAACTGATAAACATCGATAAACATTTGCAATAAAGCTTTTTTATTAAGATACTATGTAACTAATATAGATATTGTCGTCTTTCACTTGATAAGGGCCAGGGAGCCGTAAATTTGTGAATTTTGAGTGTTTAACTGTTTTTTTTCACAAAACGAAACTTTCCTTTGGAGGACATGGAATTTTATTGTACTTACACAATGTTACGTTGTTGAACATTTGGAATCGTTAAAGAAGTTTTATGGTTGATGCGGGGGTCTTGTTGAGCAATCTGAAGTCCCCCTCTCAGGAGTATAAGATATTATTCTGTAGCACGACCACAGACAGTGACTCCCTTTCGCCAATCATTTATAAAAGAAACTGATGATAATTTCACCGATCTTGAACCTTTTCACTGAACTCGAGAGGTTTCCATGTAACATTTGCGGCGGGTGTGACCTGCTGGCAGATGGCGCCAACTCCTTCCGGAGACCTGGTCCTTTCCCGTTTTGGATACGCAATTGTTTTTCATGTTGAGACCATTTACATTACTAATTTGTCGTGTTCTAATGGAATTTCGATTATCAATTGACATTCCTCATCTTTATTTTTAGGGGTTTGTCACTTCCTTGTGTGTTTGTTTGTTTTTTTTTTTTTTTGTTTTTTTTTTTTTTAATTTTTTTTTTGGGGTGTGTGTGTTTGTTTGTTTGTTATTTATGTTGTTTTCTTGCCATTATCATCATAATAAACGGTTTTCATCTTTCCTCTGAGTTATTCATCTCTTAAATCAGTAAACCAAGATGAAATGTCTCTAACCTATGATAGACATAAATATCAATGCGTTTTAATGTGATTCATATTATCAACGGAGATGACTCATTCACACCAATTTGTACACATGTACATCCACGTTTATCTGGGATAAAAGTCTAAACAAGCACGTCAGGTGGAAGATATAAAATAGAAAATCGATATCGCATATTTTTCAAATATTAGATACAATGTACCTTCCTTTCCACTTTTAATTCACACACATATAAGATCCAGTCAAATTCGTCTTTCAGAAAAAAAATTTGGTCGAAAGTTAAGGGAATAAAAGTTGAGATATTTGTAGAACATTGCATTCAGCAACAAAACTGTTCCTTGCATTTCTAAATCTATCAAGAACTCAAAAGTATTCATGTCAAAGTTTAACCTAATTAAGAACGGTTGGAAAAACCCAACTTTTGAGCTTAGATAAGATATACAGTTTTAAAATGTAGAAGTAACTTACATTGGCTGATAATAATTAAACCACTTTATATTTTGTCAAAAAGTCACAATCTTGCCAGGTGAACTTACCTCGTCAAAAAATATTTTTCATGATGATGATTATTAAGTTATGATGAGGATTAAGGAGAAGACGAAAGAGAAGAAGGAGATGCTGTAATCTCAGAGCTATGGCTAAGGGTCGGGTGGTGCAGTGACCGACTTTCAAAGTGTCGATAATTGAAGTTGGCAATTTTCTATTCTTAATTTTTTGTATCCATACATTCTGTTCATATCCGAAAACTAATATCATTATTCTTTTTAAATCTAATTGTATTATATATTGATATTTTCCAAATGTCGAAAGTGTTAATTGCATAATATTGCAATATAAATTTAACTTGCTTAAATTGAACATGGACTATATATACTTATCATTGGTAAATGGTTTCCATAGAAAAAAAAGAAAGCATAATTAAGTATTTTTCCATCACGTAAACTACACGAACGTCTTAGCAGAAACCGAGTCACCTTTTCCCCCCAATTCAAATCAATCGGTATAGCGAATGGTCTAAGATAAAAATGAAAATTAAAGAATACCAATGGATAATTGAATGTCAATAATAGTACGATAAATTAGATATACAAATGCTCTCAACATGAAGAACAATTGCAAATCCCAACTGGGATGGGACCAGGGGCCCGTTTAACGAAAGTTTCTAAGTCCTAAATCCCAACATTAAGTACTAACCACCATGGCAGAGCATTGCTGATTGGTCAGTCCCATGACAATTAAGACTAAGACTTAGGATTTAGGACTTAGGACTTTTCGTAAAACGGGCTCCAGGTGCCCAGAAGGAGTCATTGTCTCCTAATCAGCAACTATGAAACAGCAACCACCATGTTGGCATCGTAGATATAATATGTGGCTAATGATGTGATGTGATAATGATGAAAAGATCTAAACGACATCGACCATGAAAATTGCGAAATGTTGAATGTAAACGCTTTTACATCCAAGAATTTTTCACTTACATGGAGAGTTCATCAGTTTTAGACTAAGTGCTACATATTTTGGCCTGTACTATAACTGACTCCAATGTAGAAAGAGTTATATTACATGTCATGCATACCGAGATACGGAACCTCGGTATTAAGATTCATCCAAAAGATGTCGATCGCTTGGCAAAGGAATGGTCACTACCAATTTTAAAGTTTTTAAGGGTAATTCGGTACCTGGAGTCGAACCCGGGACTTTCCAACTCTAACGCTTTTTCACCAGAGAGAGAGAGAGAGACAGACAGAGAGACAGAGATACATTAGCATTAGAATATCAATTACATGTTATTTATCAAAACAGATACACATGTATGCTGTAAAACATTTTGTGCCTTGTCATCGTCTTTCAGATTTTACTGTTATGTTACTATTAACTGTCATACTGCAGTATATCTGTAATTTACGACCTTTATTGTATCACGACTACCTACCTTTATATTGTTATTTGACAGACAACACCTACAATGAATGCAAATCATTATCATGTTTGTCCTTGTTTATGTACGTGAAAATATCTATTGAATTTATTCTCTCTCTCTCTCTCTCTCTCTCTCTCTCTCTCTCTCTCTCTCTCTCTCTCTCTCTCTCTCTCTCTCTGTTTACATTCAAGAACGTTTGAGATGGCCTGGTGGAAAACCGTTATATATATATATATATATATATATATATATATATATATATATATATATATATAATATATATATATATATATATTTTATATATATATATATATATATATATATATAATATATATATATATATATATATATAATATATATATATATATAATATTAGAATAAGCTGGTTGACCCAATATTTTGTTCATGCTTTTCTACAAAACAAAAAATATTCAAAATTATTGATACCAGGGTACGCTAACTCCTTCTGGAATCCTGGTCCAACCCCAGGATTGGGATTCGAAACTCTTCGTCACATTGAGACCATTTGTATTATTGGTCTATATTCTGTGGAAGGTTCTGGTTAAGTTCGGATATAAATACAAGCACACTGGTCTGTAAGAAATGCGTACTCCCAAATTGTGCCTGATCCCATCTTGCATTCTTCCAGATGTTCGTATTTATCCATTGTTAACTTTTCATCTTTTTATTAACTTTTTTTCAGTGCACGCTGCATTTTTTAAAAGAAACTTGCAATATCCCTCCCTTTAAAACCGTAAACATTCGACAAAGTTTACGTCTATTAAAATGTTGGTAAATCTAGGAATCTCTTAGTAGGAAATATACAAAAAATATAATGTGAATGTGGTATTTATATCGCCGAACGATAATATATGCTAGACCTGCACACCCTCAGATCATTTCATGTAAAACACATCGTTTTCTGATTAACCCTTCAAACCTGGTTAGAAATTGACTAGCCAAAGTGAATAAATGGTATGGTCCATCCTCATAATTCAGGAGTCAATAAATTAAAACAACATTGAAAATCTATGTAAAAAATTCTATATCATACACTCCTGATGTCTGATAGTGGATTTTACCAGTCCTTGTAATAGATGAGTCTAAATGTGGCTACAGGGGTCAATCAGTTCATAGATGTCACAAACATACGAGTAATGTTTACAATCAATGTTTTCGGAAAGTTACGGTTGATCTGATGACTTACATATTTCAATACCATGAATCACGATATAAATATAAGCTTACAAAATCCTCTTGGATTTCATAAAGATTACTAATCATAGGTTCCATATATAGTAGAACTATTAGTTAGTATTTAATCACCGAATTTCTATCTGCAAAAATTTGGTTAATCAGATTGACTTTTTGGCAGCTCCGAAGGCTGTTTCTTTGGTAATAAATCTGTAGAAAATAAGACATAAACTCGATATGTTTCTACAACACATTCATTATTATTCCCGAAGTAGGGTAAACCTTTCTTAAAAACTTCGCTGAAAGAGGGCGAACCTTTCAAAACACTTATGTACCTCATCTGTATGATTAGTTTAGATGTATACCAATTCACGTTTTATTTATTTGACAATACTAGACAAATGGATTATCATAGAATTAAAGTGGTCCCGCACCAAGTTAATTAAGACTATAAACAATCCGTAAGATTAATATTAAAGTGCGACAGGTTCATCGAACGTGGTATACACTGAAGTAACAAACTACGGTACTCACTGTGTTATATATATATATATATCAAGTTACCTTATCTATCAGTCCTTCAGTCTGTATCTTTAAAACGGATATTTAAAACAAAAGGTCCTGTCACGGTACTGGATTATGCCAATCACTTATATCAATTAAACGAAAAATATTCTGCTATAAAGTTGAATATCCGAAGACCAAAACAGGCCCGTCAACCTTGTAGGACTAAAACAGAGTTCGTGAAGGTTTGGCACGTAAAAGAATTATCACTGCATTTGCGTCAGTCAAATGTTGTAGCACTTCATATGAAGGTGGTTACATCTCATCTCTACATACATGTTGTGGAATGTAAAACAACAGTCGCACAACTGGTATCTGGTGTCAAATACGGCATATAAACCAAAAATTTAAAAAAACCAAAAAAGTCCGTACGGAAGCAAACGATGTACAAGAACAAGTTACGCCGAGTGGTTAGAGCGATTGCAATCATAAAGTCGCCAACTTCCGGTCACTGCGGGTTCGAGCCCAGCTGAATCCTACGCTGATTTTGTGGGGAAGTTTGACCAGTTGGTTTATTTTCCTGGATATATCGAAACCATGGTTTTCTCTCTCCCCCATCATTTAAATCTCCTTTAATTAAAAACTAACCACCATCAGAAAACCTCCATTATTCAAAATTGACCACCATCAGAAAACCTCCATTATTTAACACTGACCACAATCAGAAAACCTCCAGTATTTAAAATTGACCAACATCAGAAAACCTCCAATATTTAAAACTGACCACTGTCAGAAAACCTCCAACATTTAAAACTGACCACCATATATAAAACTGACCGCCGTATGAAAACCTCCATCATAAAAAACACAGAACGACATCATATAACTATAAAAATATTGTTTATTTCCAAAATTACCATTTATCAAACAAACAAAGCAAAACAAAGTTGAAATTAGTTGCAACTCGACTTATCAGTTACACCATCCATTAGTCAAAAGTCAAACCTAGACAAGATATTCCCCTTGATCACAAACTTTAAAGTTGCCTTTATAACATCTATCAAACTGTAACTTCGGTAATATTTTTGAAGTTGTTCGACCAAATATTCGCAACAAAGCAATTTATTTTATTTGTGTCTTGTGCTCTTTATTTCTTTTGCCGTAAAGGCAGACGTCTAAACTTCCAGTTATTATTTGTTGTCAAACAGTATCTTAGGACCACCCATATACGCTGTGGAAAGTACATTCTGATATTTATGAAGTATTAAGATGATGTCGTGTGTTGTTTTTATGATATATCACTCTCTATGAACTTTTTGACCTACATTGACATATTTGTATTTAGACTGCTCACAACCTCTGTTCTTCAGTTTGAGGCACAATGATACTCTAAAAAGTGCTAGACTCACAGAAATGACCTTCTTAAATTCTAACTTCACATGGGGTACCCGCCAACTTTTATCAAAATTGAACTATTTATTTTTTGAAAAACAAAATTGTTTAAGGGTTTATGTGAATTTTTTTTCCTTAGGTGCCTTTGACCTTATATTGACCCCATGACCTTGACACTTCGTCACCATGATCCTAATAACTTTCTAATATAATTCTCTGATGTATAGAAAAACAATCAATTTTGATCTAATAAATCATTTATATAAAACTGGGCTTGTTACTTTTTTAAGTGTCTGGTAAAGGATTGTCTATGACCATATTTCGATTTTATTTCCAAACTAAACTAAACTAAAATATATTTATCTAAGAGTCATGCATAGCGCATTTGAAAGAAATATCATCATTGGTTCATAGAAAGAAGATTTCTAAAGATTTTTTTGCCACTTTTGGTGCCCCTATTGGTCTTAGCTCCTTTTAATTCACAAATTTTATGCGTCTTTACATGGGGATAGCATCTGCAAAATTTGGTTGAATTTGCCTAAATGGTTGCTGAGATGTCGGAAATGCCTAAATGTTAAATGCTGACGACGACAGACAATAGACAATCGCAATAAAATAAAAAAATGTGTGTGTATGTGTGTGTGTGTGTGTGTGTGAGGGTGGGTGTGTATGTGTGTGTGTGTGTGAGGGTGGTGTGTATGTGTGTGTGTGTTTGTGTGTGTGAGGGTGGGTGTGTATGTGTTTGTGTGTGAGAGTGGGTGTGTATGTGTGTGTGTGTGTGTGAGGGTGGTGTGTATGTGTGTGTGTGTTTGTGTGTGTGAGGGTGGTGTGTATGTGTGTGTGTGTTTGTGTGTGTGAGGGTGGGTGTGTATGTGTGTGTGTTTGTGTGTGTGAGTGTGTATGTGCGCGTGTGTATGTGTGCATGTATGCATGGATGCGTGCGTATATATGTATTTATGTGTGTAAACTCGGGTAAAGTAAAAGCAAACACGCACACACTATGCAGCATGTCTCGCATCATTATCAGACAAATTAACAATTTCACACAATACAGAAATAATCGACTGTTTTTATTATATTATTCAAATGTTTAACAGAAACCCGACGTCTCGGTCTGTAACACAGTAATTGAAAATTCAATTGTCAAAACCACGTTCATAGTGTATTGAAGATAAACTCGCAACTTCCACATTAGCTTAGTGAACCCATCGCACACATACACACACATAATTATTTCTATTATACACGATCGTGCGTTTGTTCGGAATATGATGTAAACAACATATTGCATCAGATTGTATTTTTGAATTTATTAAAGTCATTCTATCATTACATTTTCCTTTTGACCGACTATAAGTATGTAGATATGAAGAGATCTGTGTTAAAATTATACAAACTTGAGATATTCCGGTGAACCGTGAGAACTCTAAGCCCCGCCTCCTTGTCAATCACGTGGCGAGGTATATACACAATTGTTTACGCGTAGTATAGCTACTTCACACACGACATCTCTACGGATTAAGCGTGTAGATAGATCAAGGTTTATCTGGACAATTGAGCTTGCCGGTGATTTCTTGTTCGCCAGTCAGGTATGTACTGTTTGTTTGGACATTTTTTCATTCGTGTAGGTTGAGGCAAATTAACTTACTTTATGAATAATCCACATTTTGTATTCAAAACTTTTGTTTAAGTAATAATTGAATCAATATTATGTCTTCGAGGATCGCCTTTTTCATATATATATATATATATATATATATATATATATATATATATATATATATATATATATATATATATATATATATATATATATATATATATATATATGCAATAAGTCTACTATGACTTCTACTTTTGTTATGGAGATTTTCTTTATATCTGTAAACAATATTGGTATGAATTGGTATACTTATATATCGGTATGCTACTTATTTTTGTAAAAATGTCACATGATTTAGTAGCAAATCTCTAAATAACGCACATGATTTTATTTTAATAAAAGGCATTAGGATCTTATATGCAACTTGTGTAGAAGAAAAATGTCTACAAGTTTATTTATCTTTATAAATATTCATGTCTTGGATTTTGTTAGTATATCTCACAATATGCATCGGATTTAAACGCCGGTAAATAATGTCTAACAGCGCAACACAAACATTAGCTATTGAATTGACATAGAGCATTACAACAAAGCACCGACATGTATACATAAACATGACCTACATTTGCAAGTTGACTGTCCTTGAACGCTACAGAATAGGAAAATCCCTATCGACGATAATACGTGTAAACATGGCAGCTTGCCAAGATTTCCCGCCGCGCGACAGACATTAAGTAAATACGACAATCTAGAGGACGAGGCGGGAACTGTTGGATTCCGAAAGTCGTACTAATGTTTACCTAAAGATATTGGACTTGAACAAAGATATCAAATTAAATTTAGAAATAAAGATAATTCGTAATGGCGACAGTCTTTTTCCGGGTAAGTGAAGTAGCTATAAGTGAGGTAAACTGATGTAAAACTCTTTTTTACAAAGACGTTTGGAAATCGTATTGCTCAATAAACTGAAATATTGAGAGAATCAAACGGTTAATATGACAACTAGGCAGAAATAAACTTTTTAAATAGACTTTTCGGCTAGATAACTAAAATAGACATGCATCAGTATGATTGTTTACCTCAAGCCGGAAGTGTTAATAGGAGATGTTTAGGTATTTCACATCATACATCACGTCTAAAAATAGATTACGTAATAGACAAGCAAAAATATACTTAGCATCATAGGTAAATAATGTTGTAACAAGACATGTTATTATCAACGACTAAACAAGGTACAAAGTACGTCACCTGCTTTTAATTTGTATTGAAATAGTAAGATAAACACTTTGATAAATATATTTTAATACCTACATAATGTTTGTGTATTGCAGTTGAATTTCTAGACCAGAATGCTGTTAGATGCGTGTTTGATAAAACGGAACGAAATGTCATCTTTTCCACTCAGCTGCCTTCCCGAAGTAATAACTCTTCACAATGGCCGCTCCGTCATCATTGATTTTATGTCTGGTGATCATCTAACGGAGACCTACGATATGATACAGGAAGCTGCGAGAAATGGGGAAGGTTATGGAATAGATGAATTCCAATCGGAGGAAAGTTTCCGGGGCGAAATTGAAGGGAGTGACTGTTTTTCTGTAATATGTAAAGAAAGCGGAGATCTGTTGGCTGGTTTCATTCTTGCGGTTAGTAGATTTTACCGTGGTTCCAATGGCGTCGTAGATCCATTTATAATCGTAAAACGGACACAACGGCGACAACGACTTGGAGAATTCTGCCTCAGAAAAGCAATAGAATATTCACAAAAACTTGGTTATATTGGAATGTACCTTGATACATTTTCCAACAATCTTGCGATACAAAAAATTGTTGACAATATCGGTGGTTTCTGTAAAGTAGGATTTTTGCCTCTTGGTGGATGTTTGCAAAATGGAAAAATTGTTGGATCAATAATTTACTACAGGAACCTAATGACGGAGGGACAATACATAACGTAAAGAGAAAGTATTTGAAAGAAATTCGAATTTCCTTACCTTCGATGTCACAGAAAACATCGAAACCATCGAAAACCGGATGCCGCTTCTTACGCATCTCTGATGATCTCTAAACCAGATATCATTTTATTTTGATATATACGTGCAAATCGGTGCAAGTCAAAATGTATCCACTACCGCACTGTTTCTACAGAAGAGAGAAAGGGGAGCTAACCAGACGTGCAATAACTGATGTTATCACTGCCAAAACCGATAATTTCGGTACAAAAGAAATATCAATGATGAAACTGCCAATTGCCACGAAGTGAGCGTGGCAAGACCAAATTTAATGAAAATCGCCATTTACTTAAAGAGCAATGTTGTGACGTTTTAAAACCATATAAAATATTAATTGATGAAAGTCAATATTTGCTACAAGAGATTAACATTATTTGATAAAGGTAATACTCTGTGTATATTGCTTAATGAAAAACATTGTATACGTTACCAGATACGTTACTTGATAAAAGCAGTATATACCATGACAAGGAAAAGAGGATTTGATAGAGCTACTGTTTACGTTACTTGATAAAATTGTGTATGTTACATTATGTAGGCTTACTGTCATAAGACAAATGTGACTAGATAAATTGTGTATGTTACATTATGTAGGCTTACTGTCATAAGACAAATGTGACTAGATAAATTCATTGCTTACGTTACTTACAAAATGTCTGTTCCATTATGTATACTTACTGTCAGAAGATAAATGTGACTTGATAACTTCATTGTCTACTTGATAAGATTGCTACCTATGTTACTTAATGTCAGAAGACTCGTGTGACTTGATGAATCCATTGTACACATTACTTGATGTCAAGTTACCGATTACTGTCAAGCAGTGACGAAGCATGAAATTAATATGAGGTGGACTGACATAAAAGACCGAGGAATTAGAAGTGTCCATTTGGATACAAAAACTAGACGTAACCCGTAACCCTAGAAGGGTTAAATTTATATAATAAATTATTTAGCTAAAATAACTGCATGAGATAAGTCTGCATGTTTTATTACTTAAATTGAAGTATTACATTAAATGTAACTCTTGATTGTGTTGTTTCCATAACGATGTATGAATTAATATCAACAAATGCAATCGAATAAAATCGCTCACTCTACAAATGTTTGCTTCTTGCTTTATTACTTATCAGGGCCTGGTCATCGAATGAACATTTCATATACAGAGACACACTATTTGCTGATGAGATGTTATCAAAAATAAAGTTTTGTGTTAAAGGTCTACCAAACTAAATTAGCACATGCTTACAAACGCAACGCGTCTAAACTAAATCATAACAGGGGTGATAGACTTATTGTCCACAAAAATATACTGGAGATTCAGTAATGCATGAAATCCGTGCAAGGCAATATGTTTTATCTGCACAACCTATGCTTCGAAAATAGACCGTATTGTTTTATTTTGACAGAACCCGGATGTGTCACTTTACTTTGGTTGACATATACCTGTCCAATAGTAGTTGTCAGTCGTCTTCACCGATGCATACCTCACTTATTTGATATGAATGTGACTATCTGCTGCGGGTGTGACTGATGGATAGGCGATATTATTTCCTCCATGATCTCACCTATGGTTTCACCTATGATCTCACCTATGAATCTCCTGGAGATTTGTTCAATGTTCATGTATGATGTCTCTCGAACTACCCGAGGGTTAATACTTTGATATCTGTGCTTTTCATATTGAATACTGGCTTTTCCTGTCTTTCGGATGAGACAGTAAAAACTGAGGTCCCGTGTCACAGCAGGTGTCGGCACGTTAAATAACCCTCATTGCTCCATTGCCGTAAGTGCCGAAGGATGGCCAAAATTTGATGCCCTTGACCGGCATTTGGTGACGTCTCCTAAAGAGTGAAAGCTTCTTGAGTTAGACGTTAAACAATAATACAACAACAACATTTTGCCTTATTCTACGCTTTTTACTGTAGTTCCTTTAGTCCTGCAGGAGCCGTGGCTGTATTTGTTTAGAAAGTTTGCCAGTTAACTTGCGGTAGGCCAATGTTACCTTCCCGGGTATATTGTAAACACCAATAAAACATTGCTGTCATCATATGACAGGAAAACCATAAAATGTCAGTTTGATACTGGATTGTTGAATGTTCTACGATTTTATAATCTAAATGAATTAAGATATTTCTGGTCTTGCATTCATTATTCTGTGTTTTACAATAAATTCAAACGGAATTCAAACCTTCGCAAACGGAAGGTTCCAAATCTGAACATGGTTGCAAGCTTTAAAATTAGACGTTACAAGAAATGGCAGGTCGTTAACAAAACTTTAAGAAAATGGTATGTATGTATGTATGTATGTATGTATGTATGTATGTACGTACGTACGTACGTATGTTTGTATGTATGTATGTATGTATGAATGTATGTAATATACGAATGTATGTATGTATGTATGTATGTATGTATGTATGTATGTATGTATGTATGTATGTATGTATGTATGTGTGTGTGTATGTATGTATGTATGTATATTTAACGTATGTCGACCGAATGTTTAAAAAAAATTCAGATATTCAAGGTTGATCAAGAGATCACATTGCTGTGCCTTTACGAATTTGAAACTTGGCAACAGAAAACATTAAACCTATTTACACTGTGATAAGTTCACGATACGTTCAAATTACACCTAATTCTATAGTTAAAGCGACACGAATAATTGAACTGTGTGTTTTAATCATCCAGGTAATGTCTTAGCATAAGTAGTTATAAGAAACACATATAGGTGTTAAAAATCATTCAGACACCGAGTTTTGTAATCACGACTAATATTACCCAAAATAGCCTAATGCATTACTTGCATGTGACCGACCTAAAAAGTAACTTAAATGCACGATCAATTTGTTTACCTATACCTTGAGCAGCTGAACCTTTAAGTCTGTAAATAGCAGAACCTTTAAATTGCAAATGAAAATATAACACAATGCGATTAACTTTTTTGCTGTGTATAGGGAGCAGCTGAGATTTTATATTTAGATCAAATTAATGTCAAATTCTACATATTATTGATAACATCCTTTTTTAGAATTTATACTGAGGAATACATATTACATTTGAAAATGAACAGTATGTGAGATGTATAGTGGCCGCCAAGTCGAACACGTTAGTTTTCTTCGCCTACTGCGGTTTCCTTCCACAACAAGCACCCGAAAATGTTTAACATCAGAGCCAACAACGGACATTAATATAAGCTGACATAACTTGTTTATTAATTGTTGTAATATAAGCCAAGTTTAAAACTTAAAAAATCGTACGGTAAAGGAACAAAAGTGCGAAATATTATTAAAGAGAGTCCAGGAATATTAATGTCGATATCATCAATTTATTAAAATGCTTATTCAAAGATTTTCAATGAAAGAAATGACCATCAATTTAAAATCATTCATTTAATTGTAAAATTATACGCCAACTAACGGAAAATATGTTATTATATCGTGAAAATCATGTCACACATTAACGATTTGTCGAACGTAGGCCGACATATGCAAAATTCATAAACGGTGACCTACGTCGAACTTTGGCTACAGTCCTGTCACATATTAACGATTTGTTGAGTGTGATATGAACAGTTTATCAAAATCTATAAAACGTTAGCACTAACTTGAATAAGTCGGACTTTCGATGTAATTTTGAATATGGTGGACATTTACAAATAATATGTAGGGACGATGCTATAACGTACTTACAACGTACTTACAACTTACTCCAGTGTATGCGGAACGCATGGCTTTATATACGCTGGCATACGTCGAAATGTTTTCTGCATGCATAAAAAAGATTTGTCGACCTTGACGTACGTCAACTTATGCCAGCGTATACCAGCGTGTTGTTAGCTTATATATATCTTATTTAAATTTTACCTGACGTATGTCAGTGTAATACCCATTTTTTCAACGTCGGCATACGCTGGCTTAATCGTCAATGTGTGACAGGGGCTTATTACTGCAGAACTTTTGACTCATGATCAATCAACAAAACCTGCTTTATTGAAAAAAACGCACTTTACCATTTACAAAATAAGCTCCCATATTTTCAAACGACCATGTTATCATCAATTCTTATAGAATTTAGAGTTGAATTCGTACGCTGAATTTCATTTGAGTAGCGCCTTGGCATTGAGTTGCAATTACCCATTTGTACGTCATCATTCTAACCGTCAATCAAATTCAAACATTTACAAACAAATAAAGTCAAAATGATCAAAGTTGAGCTTGAGTATTGAATAACTTTGTGAATTGGGATCGCGATATAATTATGTGACCAGATAGGTGGAGCTAATCATAATTTTTAATTACTGTAAACGCGTTAATTTATGCGTGGGGTAATTTACGGTAAATACGCGATGAGGAGATTTTGGTGTAAATTCCGCCCGCGGACTAGTCCCACAGTTGTGCTCAGTATTATTTTTGTCACTGTATGTTGTGACATCGCGTTAAAAACACGCGTATGGTTTGATGCACAAGAAAATCGCAAAATTAATACCACGCGGAAATACCCACGCTTACAGTAGTAAGATACAGAAAGTACGAATCTTTGCGATTTTAACATACGAAAGTAGCTTTAGAAGGGCTCGATAGATACATCAAAGAGCCAAAAAAAATTGTGAAATAAATGTTAAATGAGTTTTATAAAATAAAAAAGGTAATAATACTATCGTATTAACCTGTTGGGACATAAACAGACAATGCAAAGGCAAATTTCAGGAGCTAATACATTCGGTGTGCACCTCAAAGTATATGTAATGCCCGAAGACAACAAAATTCCTGAATACTCGAGCTCAACAGTTATTCTATTAATTTGATTTTAGTCGTTGATGAAACTTTCGGATTTGATTAACTTGGAAATATATTATTATTTTTCATCTTTCTTAGAAAAAAAATCGTTTCACGCATATTGTTTTCTTGTAAAACTGAATACATACTTTGGTATGTACTAGTACTCAAACAATATGTAATATTTCTGAAGTTTTTTCTCAAATGAGAAATAAGTTAATTATTATATGCAATTATAAGCCATACACAAACAAGACCAGTTAGTTGCAAAATAATGTTTGTGTTTGTACTTATTTTTAAAATCTTGAAAACCTTGAGAACTAAGTGCATCTCAAAGTTTAAACTTTATTTATTTTACAACGATTAACAAACAAGTTACTTCAAATTATATCAATGTCTCTCTTGGTCCTGATGTTCGTGTGCGGGGGTCCTTGCTGTGGAAGGAAACCAGAACACCCGGAGAAAACCCACGTGTCCAACTTGGTGACTTCCATACCATCTCATATCCCCCATTGTCTAATGGACTTGAGCTTCGGTTATTAATTGGTACTTCTTCATTTTTACTTGGCCTTGTATTATACCACTTAGAAAATCTATTTAAAATTGGAGCTCAACTGATGAAGTCTACTTGACTAATCGTCTTGCGCATTATAACTTTGGCATTATGTTTATAATATTAATTCTCTGCTCACTAGAGCATTGCATATCCAATTTCGTATTTCATTTTTATCTATTTTCACACATATTAAAACTATTTGTCAGTGCTTTATAACACTTTAGAGCAAATAAAGATATCTTACATTGCCTATACATTGTAATCGATATATCTATTTCACCAAAGTCCATCCGTTACTGCTAATTTACAGAAGCACCCGTTCATTCATTCTTATATTTCGTCTATCTATTTTTTACACATATTGAAACTATAGTATCCTAAAGTCTGTATAACGATATTGTGCCAGTTAAGGCACGACTCTTATTTCCCATTGCCGATAAATATGAATCCATGTATAGATTTTTTTTAATTGCACCCTTTACTGCCAATCTACAGAAGCTTATGTATAAACCGTAGCAAATATTAACACAGATAGATACTACGATGTCTCCATAACGCCATTATGCTACATGTACTGCTTAGCATTGCGTATTAAATCTAGTCAATGCATCCTCACTTTGAGGACCCTCCCTTCTCTGTCCTAATGAAAAAAAAAACTCCACCCAGGTCTCCACACGGATGGATGGGGTAATGTCCCTAAGTTTAGTTTTATAACAAAATCGACGGAGGTAGAACCACCTTTTATCAATTTACATCATATATTGATTTGATTCAGCACGCGACATAAATATTTTGCCACGCCCCTTTTATCAACAGTCAGTCTCAACATTTATTTCTGTTGTTTAGAATTTTTTAAAAATAAATTCTTCTCTTTAAAACCTATTTCAACAATTGTGTTATGCCCTGTTGATCAAAACCAAAACAAAGTAGGATGAAATGGAAATGGGAAATTGATTGTAACAATAAATTTAATTTGTCATTTAAACATAAATGTTTACTTTAGTATTGTCCGATTCACATAAGATGGTGGGGCAGAGTAACCTTTTGAGGTGTCTTCCAGCTACGCCAACATTTATAAAATAAATATTCCGGGAATGTCAACAAGTTGAATGCAATAGTTGTTGTTTTAGTGATAAGTAGTGTTTTGATAGACACAGACTAATTTTCAGCTAAAAGTTACCTGTATATTTTACCTGAATTTTGTTTTGATTTTACGTGTTTTAAATATTTTTATGAGAGAAAATATATACTTTACTTGAATTTTTTGTATGTATCAGAACTGAAATTATTAGAATTAAATGATTACATTTTAAACTCATCGATAAATAGATAATTTATATATGTTTATAAGTCAAATTTAAAATTATTGAAATTAGATAATTACATTTCTGAATATATTATCATACTTGCCAAGTATCCCCCATACATAGGGAAATCCCTTATTATTATGTAAAATTTTGATGATTTCTTAAAAAACATATCTCCCCAGAAAAATTTTAAATTTTCCCATTAATTCTTAATGAAATTTAAAGTCTCTCCCATGAAAAATTTTCAAGGTCACAAGTCTGTATTATGACAATTTTATAATATATTATGCTACAATGTATATATCACTGAGAAATGTCAACCTGTTTTTTGCCTTTATGTTCAAATTTAAAATTATTAGAATTAAATACAATTACAAGTTTTCGATTTATTTTGAAAATATTATAATTTATATATTTATAGCTAAATAGCACTGAAAAATAAAAACCAGATTATTGTTTTTCAAGTCAAACATGTACAGGCTATCATTTGGATGAGAAAAAATATTCAAAAAAAATTAGACCAAAACTAAAAAGGCTAAAAGTTGTAACGCCGTAGCAAATTTTCAACAACATGAATATATTGCCTAAAATGAACGAAATATGCTGACAATTGAGATTTCGGTCATCCACGTAAGAATGCAAATGTTTACTCCCCAATAGTTCACATTAGATTTTTTTTTCACAAATACGATATAATAACAAGTTTTTTTCCACTTTGCATTTAAAAAAAAAGTTTATTTATATAAATCTTCGAATATTTGAAACTTTTAATACAAGCAGAAGAATCCATTTGTATACCTTTAATCTTTTGTATATATATATATATATATATATATATATATATATATATATATATATATATATATATATATATATATATATATATATATATATATATATATATATATATATATAATACCAAAGTTATAATGCTCAAGACGATCGTTTCTGTCAATTAGACTTCATCAGTTGAGCTCCAAAATTTTATGTTTTTTCTAAAGAGAAAGTGGTATCATACAAGGTCAAATAATAAATCTAAATGTATAGCCGAAATCCGTCTAAGAGTAACCACTTTAAAAAGATGACTATCTTAGCTTTAGAATATTTTGGAATTTAAATGGTGTTATCAGTGCCAAATATTACATTTGTATAAGATTACCATCTGATACCGAAATACCAGGTACAAGCTCTTATTTGTTGTAGTACATCAAGTACAAGTAGTAAAAGTAGAAAAAAAAATCGAAATAATTATTTTTGGTAAACAAAGCTAATGCCCTTTTATATGAAAACCGGTTTATTTTTATTTTTCTTGGAGAAAAGACAGATCTGATCGTTATCAATCCGCTCTATGAAAAACAGAAATGGTAAAAGCTAATTACAAGAGCTACTTAGGATTCAATAAATCATACTCTTTTCTTGATCGCGATTTGTCAAGCCGATTTGACATCATTAACGTATAAATATTTATAAATAATGTCTGTTTGATGTATATAAATATTTATTGTCATAGCATTGCGTCATTGTATCTATTGTACGATCTTAAAATGTTATTACAAATCGATTCTTGCATACACGTGATATGTGTTCACGTGTTGTAACTTACTTTCGTGGTCACGCACGTTTTTTTCTTTTTGTTTTTGTTGTTTTTTTTGTTTTCTGGGGTATTTTTTTATTTTATTTTTTGGCGGCCGATTACATCTGATCTTACTTTTTACAAAAGTACTGAGGTACTAATCGTCAAATCAAAAAGAAGGACATCAGGATAATCCAGATGCGTGATCACGGTCCGAATTTACTAAGTACTGAAGCTTAACACTCCTGAATATCTGCGTAGTATGCTCTTTTCTATTGTCTCGGACCAGTCTATTATGGTATGTAGGGTTGAAAGGGTTAACTAAGGTTTCATGGATTTTAAGGTAAAAACACGCATAATTTATTCTGTAACTGGACATGGTTGTATATTGAGAATATACAATTGTAAATAATGATGAAAATTTGCTCATTTGAAGAAAAGTTCAGAAATATCAAAAAATTGTTTGAGTACCATACTCCACGTATTTATACTTTTTTCACAGGAAAATCATAAGTGTGACGAAAAATATTTATATGTAAATAATGAAAATTAATAATATATTTCCTAATCCCTCAAACCAAAAAAGTTTTACAAATGATTATATAGTCAATATAATGAAATAAAAGTTGAGCTTGAGAATTCAGTAAACTTGGTGACTTTGGGCCATAGTGTGTCATAAAGAAGTCGACCGGTTAAAGATAAATCTGATAAAAATGGACAAACACGGACCTCTGTAAATCAAGAAGTGGGATCAGGTGTCATGGAGGAGTAAGCATCCCCTGTCGACCGGTCACACCCGCCGTGAGTCCACAGTCAAATTGAAATTAACAAATCCTCGTCACAATTGGTACAGACGTCTCAACAACCGCCATCGAACAGGTAACTCAACATTTCAAACGCGGTTTTCGATATCCCTGTGTCAGTAATTTGTCAGCGAGTAGTTTATCTCTGTTGATAAGTTGGTCATTTGTGATATATAAACTCCATATGCGGGTGATTGTGAGATATTACAACTTAAATGTAGAAAATTAAATTTACCATGGGAAAGACAAAATCTTCGTGTTTGTCGTATAGCTTAGTTGTTAATTTCCTGTCTGTGTCTTTAGTAAGTAAAATGTCTAAGAAGCGTGTGTGCTTGATCTTGTTGTATCTTTAATTTCTAGTTCGCTGGGATATATCGCATTGACATATGTATGAAAATTGTCATTATTAATTGACAAAACGTCGTCGATATAAATAAATGTCAAATTATAGGACACCCTACATAGGATACATTTAGATGTCAAATTAAAGGAAACCGCTAGCTTTTTCTACTTTTGATTCAGCAATTTCTGAAAGAAATTTGCTACGTATGATTAAAGGAACAAGTCAGCCAATAAAGGAACACAATTGATTCAATTGATTCCCATAGGACCACATCTCCGAACATTACAAATACAATGTCTATTAGAAATTACAGCATCTTTTTCAAATCAAATTTAGTGTATTTATGTGTAGAATCAGAGTGGTGTTGGGACAAAATAAATATGATGATAACCAATCACTAGATATTTAAATTTTCGGGTACCACCTTTAGTAAAAAAAATAGTTATCTACGATACTAAAAAGTCTCCCTTTTTATTAGTTTAACTGTGCCTATGGATAATCGAAACACAATATCTATTGCCAGGGATATATTATCTGGTTCCAAATACCAGTTACTGGGTTAATCTTATCCCTCAGGTACTCCAGGATTAACATCGACTTTCATGACTGTAATTGTATAAATATTTTGAAAGTAAGGATTAAGCCTAGCTCTGATTATAAGTAGGATGAAAAGTAAAGGATCAAGCTAAATACTTTAAGTCAAACTTGTTTACATATGGACGGTAATTATTTTAATAAGAGTTGTGACAAGGCAGTTACCATCTGCCTAGACATGGGACCTATGTTTTAAGTCCTGTATAAAAGACTTGTTACTTTCTTTTCTCATGCCGAACGCCCGAACAAAGAAATGCCACTACCTCTACGTGCTTTTCTTGTGAAATTTAAAGTATCCGCCTACACTGGTAGTTGAGGCGAACACCCCTACCCAGCGTAACTACCACACCTGTTAAATATATTATATAATTTATTTTCGTTGGTTTAAATTTTCGTGATTTTTCCTTCAAAACTGAATTCGTTGGTTTAAATTTCTGTTAATTTTTAGTCCTGAGTCAGTGTATGAATATTGCATGCTTTCCTGGGCAAAAGAAATGCATGGTTTTATCAGTTTTAGCTCAAGTACTCGATGACTGAATTAAAGGTGGAACACACAATCGATCAGTTCTTCGTATAATACAAATGCATTAATACAGGTCTAGAAGTTCATGTATATTATTGATCACAGGCTTTGGCCAAGTTCTTTATAAGATGTCCTATTTCCCTATACAATGACATATGTGCACGTGAAAATCAGAGACGGATCCTGACAGGAAGCAATTATTACCATTTTCCTCGGAATGAACCCAATGATAATTGCACACACTAAGATTCCTTTATCTGACGCAGGCGTATCAGTCTCCTGCAACACTATTTATGTTACTTTGATGTGAATTAGATTCAGGTACACTTCTATTAGCTGTAATGTGATGGGCATGACTTTATACCACAAGATCAATACTTATTAGAAAGTTCTTGAGAGACACGTGGATCTCTACAACGTGACACCTTATAAATTCTAAACTTCTCGAGAACTAAGATATTCATTTTTACAGTGTGTACTCTTGGACGGATTTTGCAATATATTTAGATTAATTATTCGGCCTTGTATGATACCATTATATACAATTATATTAGATTTGAGCATTTGTTTTGGCCTTTTCGCGAAAACTATAACTTTGGTATTGTTAATAATATTTATAATGATGTTGTACGCCACGCTCAAATTATCATGATGGAGGAGACAAAGCGTCCGTGAAAAGAGATTTGTCCCTCCGCAAGTGAACTGACATACTTTCTCACATTATTACCTTAGATTTCCAAGAGACTGGAACCTGCGTTGAAAAGAGGCAATATACCTGATGGTTTAACAATTCGGACACAGAGATCCACCATTAACAACGAAAGTACAAATGTCATCGTAAGGTATTTCTCAGTAGTACGTCACATCATCTGTAAACTAGCATTGCTTATCACGCCCTCTCCTTCTACAAAGATTTATATCAGAACATTAGTGTCTCAAAGCGGTATGTGACAGGGTGTGTGGGTATGCTACATTTTCATTTTCATTCTTCGTTTCTATACCAGACTCTATTATTGTCCATATTGTCTATAACAATATACAGTATTCTTATAATTTTCGCTCCCGTTGAATTTTCGTCATTTGTGCCTTTAGATGAGGGCGAATTTAAAACGGAAGAGACATTACAAACTCCGAAACAGCGGCGACGCCATCTACGCTAACTCTTCGAGGACTGTTACCCGGCGTGAGGAGTATGGCTAAATAATAGAAGCACAACCATAATGTCATCTATGAAACTATGTTATTTAGGGGGGATTTAAGACGAGGTAAATATTCAATACATTATCTCACTCGTTTATATTATTATTATTTTTAGTTTATTTATTTATCTATTTATTTATTTGATTGTTGTTTTAAATCCCGTCAATTTTTCACTTATATTAAGAATTCACCAACTTTAGGTGATATTCTACAAATTTTGACCTGTGCTATGGACTGACGCCAATGCAGTGAGGGTTCTATTACGTACCACGCCTTTCGCGACACGTGACCACGGTTTTCAGTCTCATCCGAGAGACACGTGACTTTCACTTCGTATGCCGAGCGCTTTGGTATGACCCAGTCCAGGAACGAACCAGAGACCTTCCGATTGCGAGTCAAGCGCTTTACCACTAGACCATCGCAAGCGGTATCTTACACGGTAGACGATGAAAGAGTTTTTTTGTTGAAGATATATGAGAAAAATGTTCCATTTGATTTTTAGTCTTCCCGTACATATAAAATTCTGACCGTATTTATATATACAGTGACCGCCTTTGCGATAAAATCCTTCGGCTAACTAAAATACACATTCGTAATATCTCCGGCACACGGACAATGTCACAAACAAATGTTTCGAAACGAGGGAGATATCAAACTTTGCCTGATTCAAATAGATATTAACAAGGTACGAAAACAAATGCAAACTGTATGAAGAATATAGTATTTATTACCTTCAATCACACGTGCTTCTTTGACACTTACCGAAAGTTAATTAGCGGTGGTCAGAGTCGGGTTAAAAGCGAAAGGATATAACGGGTTACCTTTGGAAACTTTAAAAAAAATATATATACACACACGAATTTGTTCTTTTGACAATCAGGTGATCGCTTTGGGATATATATATATTGCATAATATTTGCATGTAATATTTTGCGCGTGACGACAGGTCATATTGCTTAAACATCATTTCCATGACGAGGAAATGTATATTTGTTTGTTTGTTTATTTGTTTATTTTTGTTTAACGCCCCACTCAAGAATCTTTCACTTTCATGGAAACGTCACCAAATGCCGGTGAAGGGCTTCAAATCTTGGCCTATGCTCGGCACTTACGGCCATTGAGCAGTGAGGGTTCTTTAATGTGCAACACCTACTGCGACACGGGACCTCGAGTTTTACTGCCTCATCCGGCTGGACTCGAACTCACGACCAAGAGTCGAGCGCGCTACCGACTCAGCCAGGCCGGCTCATTGTAGATTTGTAACATGGACTATTATTCAACATTGTAAGAATATCTTACATGAACATATTAAAAATACAACTGATAAAATCATATTCATGTTCTGATGGAAAGCCCGTCCTACATTGGACTTCTATGAAATATTTTTCCACTAAATTGATAAAAAAATACTCTAGCTATCTACTTAAGCAACATTGTACTCAGTTTTTTATCATGCGACTCACGTGTCTTTAGAAACGTGACTGTGCTATATAGATATAAACATATATGTGGGACAATGAAAATAGATAAAAAACCTAAGGTACATAAATATCATTTTTTAGATGATTATTGAATTAATGGAAATGAAAATGTAAATCGATAGGATCTAAGACTTAGTTTCATGTCAATCAGTAACATCACACGAATCAAGGTGAAGGTGTATTACACTATATCATAGGGTGACATTGGATTATTTGACCTAGGTAAATTTCCTTTGTCCCATGTAAATATTGATCAGGATTACGAAACACTGTTTTGTAAGTTTTCTGTCATCTTCCCAATAACATTTCTCAAAAAATTACAGAATTTGCACTTCACTTATAAAATTTCCGGTAGCAATGAGTGGCTCCAGATACAAGTTTTATCAAATGTTATTTACTTTTGTATATCAATGTGTTCAATACGGATATGATATCTTATAGATACTGTGTCGATTTCAAGATCAGAAATGTGCTCAAGAAAAGGGGGAAATATCGCTTTGGCGAAATATACTCAAAGCTTAAGCTAGTAATGGCCGGGTTTGGGCTTTTGGGTGAGATTTGACAAATTATTGACACAGGGATATCGAAACGGCGTTTGATGTCAACGTTCCGCAAATTTTACGGTCGGTATAATAGTTTACGATTACTCTGTTTCACTTGGTGAAATGTTGAGTTGCCTTTTCGTTGGCGGTTGTTGAGACGTCTACCAATGGTGACGAGGATTCGTTTCTCAAGTATTTCATTTGGACTTGACTGTGGACGCACGGCGGGTATGACCGGTCGACAAGGGATGCTTACTCCTCCATGGAACCTGATCCCATCTCTTGGTTTCCAGATGTCCGTGTTTGTACATTTTTTGCCAGATTTGTATCTGTGTCCTGGACATCCGAAAGATTTATACTTTGGTATCTGAGAAGTTTTATATTTGTAGTGGATATTGCAGACACTGCGAATGTAACGGTTTGATTACTCCTCCATGACATTCTTCCATCTGAATTATCAAGAGGTCCGTGTTGTTTAATGTCCTATTAATTTCATTAACATCCGGGTTATCCATTCGGTGTCTGCATTTTAAATTTTAATAACTTTGTATTCACATATATACAATGTCGACTACCCTAGGTCCAATATGATCATTTTTTTTTTTTTATTATTTGATTTTTGACGTTGCAGGGCATTCGTGACCGAGAGGTTAGAGCATCGCGCTTTAAACCACGGAGTCTCTCACCTCTATTCAGTGCGGGTTCGAGTTCCACCACTCGGAGAAATGGCCGTTGTCATATGACTGAAGAATTGTTGAGTCTGGTGTTAACCGACATTCAAATTCAAATTCATTTTGGCATTGAATTTTTGTTGGGTCAAAAGTATAATCAACCCAAGTTACAAAATTGTATGGTTGTGAATATGCCGGTGCCTTCAGCAAATGCTGTAAAAATTTAAAAATTATTTCAACAAAATACCACAACGAGGCCATATGCACTTATGGAGTATCATTTTTTCTTCCTCATCTATTTCATTTGAATTTGACTGTGAACTCACGGCGGCTGTGACCGGTCAACATGGGATGGCACATGATTCCAACCTCTGGATTCCCAGGGATCCATGTTAGTCAAATATCACCCGATTCCCACATGTATCCTGGACATCCTGCAGATGTGTACTTTGGTATCTGATATTTTACACCAATACTGTAGATAAATATCATTCTGAACATGGGATGGATACAACTCATAAAACCTTTCACATTTTCAGATACATGTATTCAGATGAAAAAAACCCATAATACTTTAATTAAGAGATTGTTTTAGCAAAGCCATAAGAATACACGCAATCAGCATAACCAACATTGTCCGCGGCTGTTTATCAAACAACACACGTGTCCCGTCTACACGTGTCTTTGATTGCGATATACACATTACATAATTCGTTAACACGTGATAACTGTGTTATTTATAAATATAATATATGGGACAAAGTGCAAGACAGGAAATCTGGAGGTACAAATCTTCAATGTCAGCACATGATTAACAGACACTGGAAATAGAAGCGATTTCAGATTGTATGTACATTATGCCTATCAGTAACAATATACGGTAGAGATATACAGATAAACTCGAAAGGAAGACATTTGAATTATTTTCAAGGTGGTTTAATATATGCAATGTATTATACATGTATTCGTTTTTTATACACTGCTTTGTAAGACTTCAAAAATCTTTACAGTAACATCGCACATAGTTACAACGTTTTAACATTTGATGCATAATTATAACGTCCGCAAAACATTACAGTACAATTTGTTATGTGATCTAAATGGAGAATGCGGCATATTTTGCGAATAATTATTGCCTTTGCATTACATTTAATGATTTACTATAGCGTCTGCATTATACTATTAACGTGGAAACTTACGCGTGGGGGTAATTTACACTAAATACGCGATGAAGATTTATTGGTGTAAATAACCTCCGCGAACCAGTGCCATAGTGGTACTAAATATTGTCTTTTTATACAAAGATGCTCATTATAATCTGTGACATAGCGTAAAGTTCCACACGCGTATGGTTTGCATAAGAAAATCGCATACTTAACAACACGCGGAAATATCCATGTTTACAGTATTTTACAATTAAAAAAGAGGTTGTGTTATATTTTACGCATAACTGTGTTATATGCTGTATTTAAACCGTTCATCCCTGAAAATCAAGACGGTATCCTCTTTTCTTTATGACCTGTAGGGTTAAAAGGGTTAGCGACTAACTACAGTGACTTTTGTATACTATATGTTTTATCCTAATTATTTTACTACTGCGCTTAAGTTATAATTTATGCATCACACTTGTGTTTGTGTTATATTTTACGCATATCTGAAGTGTCCCCGTGTATTTAAGTGTCATTCACACGTGTCTGTGATATACACAAGGTCAGGTAGAAGATACTTAAGCATGAAGTGGAACGACTCGTTACTGGGTCATATCAAAGACTTTAAAAATGGTAGTTATATTTTTACCAAGCACTCGGCATACGAAGTGACGTTACATGTCGTTCGGATGGGACTTAAATCTCAGGTTTCGTGCCACGGAAGTCGTGGCACGTGAAAGAACCCTCACTGAATTAACGTGAGTCAATAGAACATGTCAAATTTTGTAGCATTTGTGAAATAAATGCGTCCAATTAAGGGGAAATATTTGCGGAAAGTGAAACAATCTGAAATCATCATAGTAAAAGGATGAATAGAAATCGAAATGGTTTCAGTCTTTATTTCGTGTCGCTCTCTTTTAGAAAATTTGAAGGCACACAATTTTTCTCGAATTCACAGTATCAAAACATATGACTACTCTTTACACAACTATTCCACATAAAAGATTAAAAGAAAGACTTTTTATCATCATAGACAACTGTTTTTTTCACTAAAGGTGGTACCCGAAAGTTTGAATATCTAGTGATTGGTTATCATGATATCTATTTTGTCCAACACCACTCTGATTCTACACATAAATACACTGAAGTTGATATAAAAAACATGCTGTAATTTCTAATAGACAATATATTTGTGATGTTCGGAGACGTGGTCTTTCAACAAACTGTCGGCATTCCTATGGGAACCAATCGTGCCCCTTTATTGGCCGACCTGTTCCTTTATTCATACGAGGCAGACCTCATTCAGAAACTGCTGAATCAAAAGAAGAAAAAGCTAGCGGTGTCCTTTAATTTGACAATTAGATATATCGACGACGTTTTCTCAATTAATAATGACAATTTCCATACATATGTCAATGCGATATATCCCAGCGAACTAGAAATTAAAGATACAACAGAATCAAGCACACACGCTTCATACTTAGACATTTTACTTAATAAAGGCACAGACAGGAAATTAGCAACTAAGCTATACGACAAACGCGACGATTTCGGCTTTCCCATCGTAAATTTTCCACATTTAAGTAGTAATATCCCCAGTCACCCGCACATGGAGTTTATATTTCACAAATGATCCGATATGCCAGAAGGTGTACAACATATGAAGATTTCATATACAGAGGTAAACTACTCACTGACAACTTATTGGAGGGATATCGAAAACCGCGTTTAATGTCAACGTTACGCAAATTTTACGGTCGGTATAATATTCTTGTTTGCGATTACTCTGTTTCACTAAGTGAAATGTTGAGTTGCCTTTTCGTTGGCGGTTGTTGAGACGTCTGTACCAATTGTAACGAGGATTCACTCCTCACGTTTTTAATTGGACTTGACTGTGGACTCACGGCGGGTGTGACCGGTCGACAGGGGATGCTTACTCCTCCATGGTACCTGATCCCACCTCTTGGTTTCCAGAGGTCCGTGTTTGTCCATTTTTGCCGGATTTGTATCTGTGTCTTGGACATTCTGTTGGTTTATACTTTGGTATCTGAGATTTTTTATATCGCTATTATAATTTGCGTAGAAATATACAGGTAAAGTACATCCACCCTCACAGAAAACCATTTAAATATTGTAAAGGTGTTTTAATATATGCAATGTAAGAACATATACCAATCAACGCAAAATGTCCGTCGGCACTTATTTGTTAGACTTCTAACATATTTACATTTAAACATAATTAGAGCGTCTGTATTACATTTAAAGTATAATCAAAGTGTCCGCACAACGTTACATTTTATTATTTAATTCTAAAGCAAACTGCATTCTATTTTACGAAAGGCAACAGCGGTTACGTTATATTTTACGCATAAAAACTGCGGTTGCTTTATATTTCACGGGTAACTACAGTGGTTGTTTTACATTTTACAAATTACTAGAGCGTTTGCTTTATTTGGTTTTAGAATAACTAGAACGGGTGCGTATAAGAGCGGTTGCGTTATATATTTACTGTAACTACAGCGATTGCGTTATACATTTACAATAACTACAGCGATTGCGTTATATATTTACAATAACTACAGCGGTTGCGTTATATATTTACAATAACTACAGCGGTTGCGTTATATATTTACAATAACTACAGCGGTTGCGTTATATATTTACAATAACTACAGCGGTTGCGTTATATATTTACAATAACTAGAGAGGATGCTTTATATATTTTAGAATAACTACAGCGGTTGCGTTATATATTTACAGTAACTATAGCGGTTGTGTTATATAATTACAATAACTATAGTGGTTGTGTTATATATTTACAATAACTTGCACCACTATAGTTAGTTTAACATAACTTGCATTATGTTTTTTGAAAAACTAGAACAGTTGCGTTATATTTACGGTAACTATAGTGGTTGTGTTATATATTTACAATAACTTGAGCGGTTGCATTATGTTTTTTTTAAAAACTAGAACAGTTGCGTTATATTTACGGTAACTAGAGTGGTTGCATTATGTATTTACAATAACTAAAGCGGTTGCATTATATATTTATAGTAACTATAGCGGTTGTGTTATATATTTACAATAACTAAAGCAGTTACGTTATATTTTACAAATTACTATAGCATTTGCTTATATTTTTAGAATAACTAGGGCTGTTGTGTTATATATTTACCATGACTAGAGCGCATGCTTTATATATTTTAGAGTAACTAAAGCGGTTGCGTTATATATTTACATTAACTATAGCAGTTTCGTCATATAGTTACAATACCTTGAGCGGTTGCGTTATATTTTTTGAAAAACTAGAGCGATTTCATTTTATTTTACAAACTTAATAACAATAACTATAGCGGTTGTATTATATATTTACAATACCCAGAGCGGTTGCGTTACATATTTTCAATAACTCATATTATTTGAAAAAATAGAGCGGTTGCATACATTTACTAATTACTAAAGCGGCTGCATTATATTTTACAAATAACTAAATCGAAATATTTAATACAAATAACTATAGTGTGATTGTGTTGTAGTTTACGAATCACAAGAGCGGTTGCGTTATATTTGAGGAATATCGAGAACGGTAACGTTGTGTTATTTTTTACGAATAACTAGAGTGGTTGCTTTATG
Source organism: Atrina japonica (assembly GCA_030159075.1). NCBI lineage: Eukaryota > Metazoa > Mollusca > Bivalvia > Pterioida > Pinnidae > Atrina > Atrina japonica. The sequence continues at coordinate 344,528 of BROG01000497.1, read as the reverse complement.
TTAAACAAAAGAATATAGCAGTTGCGTTATATCATACAAATTACCAGAGCGGTTGCTTTATATTTTACAAATAACTTCAGCGGTTGCGTTATATTTAACAAATAACTAGAACGGCTGTGTATATTTTACGATAAACTAGATCGGTTGCAATTTATTTTACGAATAACAAGAGCGGTTGCGTTACATTTTATTATTAATTAGGCAATTGCAACATATTAAACGAATAACAAGAGCGGTTGCTGCATATTTTAGGAATAACTAGAACGGCTACGTTATATTTTAGGAATAACTAGAACGGATGCGTTTATTTTAGGAATAACTAGAACGGCTGCGTTATATTTTAGGAATAACTAGAACGGCTGCGTTATATTTTAGGAATAACTAGAACGTCTGTCTTATTTTTACAAACAACTAGATTAATTGCGTTATATTTTACGAATACCTAGAACGGTTGCGTTATATTTTACTTATAAATCTTGCCCATGCCTTATATTACACATTGCTACATTTTCTTCGTTACATTTTACGCCCCTCCTCCCTCGATATAACTGAAATATCGTTAAAAGTGGCGTAAAACAATAACTAACTAACATTTTACCCGTGACAACAGTCTTTGCGTTATAAACGTGTCCTTCGCATGTGTCTTTTGAGGGTATCTGTGGTATAAGCATATCAGCACAGAAAATATATTGTTCATGTACAATGTCAGTGGTAATGCTGATAAATCTATGTTCTGTTGGAATTCCTGTTCAGCTGTACAGTACAGCAATTAGAGTAATACTATCAACCTCATAAACATTGTTATCTGCTGTTAAACAAACCACTCACGTGTCTGTAATAGTAGTAGAATGTTCGACAAGAATCTCAATGACACGGTATCCTTCGTCAAATGTGAAACAAGACATAAAACATCCGACATCATTCATCCCGATCTTTTTATCAAATGTCACTCTACTTAACCAACATTGTTCTCTTCTTTTTATCAACAAATTCACCTGTATTTCGACACGTGACGGTCCTATACATGCATGTAACGATATATATATATATATATATATATATATATATATATATATATATATATATATATATATATATATATATATATATATATATATATATATATATATATATAAGGGACAGTGGGCAAGACAAAAATTCTTACAACGATGATTGGAAATCGACATGATTATATGGCTTGCGTTATATTTTACGAATAATATGAAAAGTTATATCTTACGAATAACTAGACGGTTGCGTTATATTTTACGGATAATTAGACGGTTGCGTTTTATTTACGAATAACTAGACGGTTGCGTTATATCTTACCGATAATTAGACGGTTGCGTTATATTTACGAATAACCAGACGGTTGCGTCATATTTTACCGATAATTAGACGGTTGCGTTATATTTTATCGATAATTAGACGGTTGCATTATATTTACGAATAACTAGACGGTTGCGTTATATTTTACAAATAACTAGATGGTTGCGTTATAATTTACCAAGAACTATAGCGGTTGCGTTATATTTTCCTAATGCCTAGAACGCTTGCGATATATTTCACTTATAAATCTTGCCCATGCATTATATCTTACACATTGCTCCACTTAATTCGTTTCATAAAACAATAACTATCTAACTAACATTTTCACATTACAACAGTGTTTGCGTTATAAACGTGTCCTTGGCACGTGCCTTTTGACAGTATCTGTAGTATACACATATCAACATAGAAAATGCATCATTCATGCACAATGTCAGTGAAATGCTGATAAATCTTTTTTGGTGGGATGCCCATTCAGCTGTACATTAAAGCGATTATTGTAAAGCTATCAACTTCACAAACATGGTACTCTGCTGTTAATCAAACCGCTCACGTGTATGTAATAGTAGTACAGAGTTCGACAAGTGTCACTGGTATATATATATATATATATATATATATATATATATATATACATATATATATATATATATATATATATATATATATATATATATATATACATATAATAGAACCCACTTATCTTGAACCCAGTTACATTGAAATTCCGCTTCCGGTTTGGATCTCCGGTATTACCATCAAACCCCGGCTATTTTGTTTCTAAAAAGTTGAAGGAAAATACTCTTTATCTTACCAGTATTAACAAAGTAATGAACTAGATCTGATACTAGTACCAAAACGTTTGGCCAGACAGACACTAAATTTTAGAAAACTAACTTATCTTCGATACTACTAACAAAAAATTGCAAAACTTTAAATCCGATTTTGAAATTATTTCAGTGTTCATTTCATGCCGCTTATTTATATGACTGTATGTCGGTCTGCCTAGATAAATTGACACGTGTTTACAAAAAACAACGAGTCCTAAATGAAATGTAACAAGTGACACACTTTCTTTCTTTTTTTTTTTTTTGGAAGCAACACAAATATTAGAGCTACAGTAATACATTGTCACGTTTTACTCGACATCCTCGGTGTGTCATTTCACCATGGTAGACCTATATATTTAACGGGTTAGCAGATATGTTTACCCAAAACTTATTTTGATTTTTTTCTTCTTGCTTTCTTGCTTGTTCTTGATGTACAACAACAAATACGAGCTATGCCACAGGCATAAAAATCTTATATTCCTATATACTTTGTTAAAAAACTAAGGTTAGGTCCAAGGTAGTATTCATAATTATACGAATAAGAAGGCTAAGTTAATCAATTGTGATTGAAAAAGTACCATAAATGGGTTTATCAAGCAATTTTCACAAAATATATAGGAATTTAAGAAATTCATATCCGTGTATATCTCATTTTTGTTATTCTATATCAGTCTCGGTAAAAACAATAAAAATAATTTTAAAAAACACAGCTAATGCCCTTTTAAATATATGTTTGCCAGGCTCAACCGAACACAGCATTGTACAGGATGAACACACAAGATAGCAAGTGCGAACGCGACATCTGTACTATTGTTTTGTTTCTTATTATTATGTTTATTTGTCATTTTTTGTAGTGTTTATACATAAAGTAAATTAATAACCATATGACATTTGCATTAACATCACACTTACTCCTCCATGGCACCTGATCCACCCTCTTGGTTTCCAGAGGTCCGTGTTTGTGTCCATTTTAGCAAGTGCGAACGCGACATCTGTACTATTGTTTTTTGTTTCTTATTATTATGTTTATTTGTCATTTTTTGTAGTGTTTATACATAAAGTAAATTAATAACCATATGACATTTGCATTAACATCACACTTACTCCTCCATGGCACCTGATCCACCCTCTTGGTTTCCAGAGGTCCGTGTTTGTCCATTTTTACCAAATTTGTATCTATATCCCATTATCCTGGACATCCTAAAGATTTATACTTTGGTATTAGATATTTCTAATACTTCTACTGAATTAATAATATATCAAAACGTTTAACAGTAAAACACATTTGTGACCAGGATTTGCTCCACACTTGTTTCATATTAATTTGACCGTGGACGCACGACGGGTGTTACCGGAACTAAGGCATGCTTACTCCTCCGTGACACCTGATCCCACCTTTTTGTGTTTTTTAAGTATGACTACTACGTACGCGTTATATTTTACGTGTGAATACTACGTCCGCTTTAAATCGTTTCTCTTAGTTTTATTAATATTGTATCCATAAACACGTATTACATTTGACGTGACTTGGCACTTTATACGTCACTGTAGTGCCAATAGTCAAGATAGAAATCGACAAATGTTTCTCCCTGGGTAAAAATGCTTATTCAGTGAACTTAAGGTCAATGTCAAAAGTATAGCTTGTCCTTGCATTTGTACTCCGGAATTTTATTTGTTTAAAAGTTGCGCACCAAAATAAATATTCTCATCTTACACCTCCCTTTATATTTTCAACCGTCAACCCTATAATTTACAAAGTTTTTATCACCTTACTTTCATTTACTAATGACAAAATATTTTTTTTCCTAAAGCAAACTTTGACTTTCAAAATTCTCTGCATGCTGTAAATATACCCGGTGAACCTTCGCAAAACTTAAATTGTAAAACATCGAGCACAAATGAAATATGTTATGAAACACAAAACATCTATAACACACACACACACACACACACACACACACACACACACACACACACACACACACACACACAAACCCACACATATATATATATATATATATATATATATATATATATATATATATATATATATATATATATATATATATATATACAAAACATTAAAACCAACAACACTATATATCCTAGAATGTCGGTTCTAAGCAATAGATACAAGTCAATAAATGAATATATAAAGCACTAAAATGGCTAACGACATGGACAAAATGGCTTTCATTTATATATATACAGTAAAACCTGCTATAGCGGCCACCTCTATATAAGGATCACCTGTCTATAAAGGCCAGTTTTGAAAAGTCCCTTGACTGCATACTTCAACTAAATTAAAACCTGTGTATAAGGGTCACCTGCACATAAAGGTCAATATTCTCTGGTCCCTTGGGTGGCCCCTATATACAGGTTTTACTGTATATTCAAAATCTAAGATAGTCATCTTATCTTATATAATATATATATATATATATATATATATATATATATATATATATATATATATATATATATATATATATATATATATATATATATGTATATATATATATATATATATATATATATATATATATATATATATATATATAATATAACTGACAACAGCAATGACTTCAATAGCAATAATAGCTGTATAATTACGTTATTTTGGTCTCTTGTCTTCTATTCTTGGAATCTTTGGTTAGGCTATATCGATACAATCTTCATTGTTACTATCAATTACAATCTATTTCTGCAAGAGAGGTTAACTATCAACAATCAAAATAGTTCAGACATGTAAATTGTAATACAAGATATGTTTGAAATGCTAGTTATTTCAGCAGTCTCTAAGTTACTGTTCACCTTTTTCTACGTCGTTTCCGGGTTTTTCACTTCTTCTATGCTGGGGGTAAATTCGGTTATCCTAACCAAAGTCCTGTACATACAACATTGACATCTCTGTGTTGTGGGCGGTCTTGCTACTTCAAACATTGTTATTTTCCGTTTCGTCGCTGGTCTGGCATTGATCGGAAGTTGAATTGATTAAAGAGAAACTTTAAGTGATTATTTTCGTGTTACTGAGAAGCAGACTCTCACATCCATTGTCCATTGAATAAAGGATACAAGTTGCAATGTAGCATTTCTTATTAAAATCCTTTGTAGTTGCGGGGGTGTTGATTACTGATTGTGTGTTTGACGAAAACAAAATATTTTCATCGATAACAAAATTAAATTCCTGAAGAAAAAAAAAATACTCTTCAAAGTCAATGAATGTATGTTCCTTTAAAAGTCCTGACCATATTTTAACTGCGATGACTTTGAGATTTGGCATCACAAGCGACCGCCCCTGTATCTGATACCAACCCTGGTCACATTAGCACAGACAATTACTGTTGTCTCGCTAATCGAGAGTCTTTGCGTTGATTTTTAACCATTGAATGTAGATCAATTGTGACCTCGGCCTGACACCATAAATACTACGAATTTACTTACGTCTGAGCTACTTAGCCAATCAGATGTCAGGATAAGACCAAGTTGGAAACCAGGTTTAGACTTAAGTTATTCTTACGTTTTATATTGTCGGGCCCTGTTCGCGCAGCTGATCAGTAGTCACAATAGTCGCCTAGCAAGCAAAAGACTCCAAATTCGAATCCCCACCAGACTATATAACTGATGAACAAAAAGCAAATCAATAAAATATATTATCTCCTGTTGCACAAACAATTGTAGACAGACAATTGCACAAATCGATACCGTTGCACCTTGCATTATACTAGTAATTTAGCTGGGGTATTTTGAGGGAAACGTTTTCACAAATTGCGTTCAATCTTTTCGTAAAGTATCAAACAATTAAGTATGTACATTTAAGTCAATAACATCAATTAAAAACTTAAACTGAGTCCAAATTTACCATTAGGAATCATGATTGTGTGAGTCTCAGAATCAGCTTTGTAGGTTACCCAAGAGGGCACCCCAAATTGATTGATTTTTCCTGTCTATGTCTCCATCGAGGGAAACATTAATCTAACACATTTTCATTAAATGAATAAAATATAAGTTACACTCTGAATAAAAGATTCCATGTTGATTGCCAATCTGTGATAAGAATTCTTAATTTAGATCATGCATGCAATGCATTTATTACGTACGGAAGCCTATAAGGGTCGCTCTGAAAAGAAAAAAAAATATTTATGTCGTTTTAACGCGTTAATTTTCTTGTTAAAACGCGGTAGTTATCGCGTTAAAACGCGATAGTATCTCGTTAAAACGCGTTATTTATCTCGTTAAAACGCGATAATTATCTCGTTAAAACGCGTTATTTATCTCGTTAAAACGCGTTATTTATTTCGTTAAAACGCGATAGTATCTCGTTAAAACGCGTTATTTATCTCGTTAAAACGCGATAGTATCCCGTTAAAACGCGATAGTATCTCGTTAAAACGCGTTATTTATCTCGTTAAAACGCGTTATTTATCTCGTTAAAACGCGATAGTTATCTCGTTAAAACGCGTTATTTATCTCGTTAAAACGCGTTATTTATCTCGTTAAAACGCGATAGTTATCTCGTTAAAACGCGTTATTTATCTAAAGTAAAGTCAGTCAGTAAAATGAGTGAAAACCGCTGTTACATTAGTTTTCAAAACTGCATTTTCCGTGATAGGGGCCTACGCCATTGCAACGATTTGTAGTTCTTGTCAATGCAATTAATGCAAGATTTACTGCTGACAAATGGTATTAAACCTTTATTGTTTATATCGGCTTTTACATTTTTTATACGAGCCGGCCTGGCTCAGTCGGTAGCGCGCGCTCGACTCTGGATCGTGAGGTCGTGAGTTCGAGTCCCGCTGCCGACAGGTTGGTTTCCTGTCTTTCGGATGAGACAGTAAAAACTGGAGGTCCCGTGTCACAGTAAGTGTCGGCACGTTAAAGAACCCTCACTGCTCAATGGCTGTAAGTGCCGAGCATAGGCTAAAATTTGAAGCCCTTCACCGGCATTTGGTGACGTCTCCATATAAGTGAAATATTCTTGAGTGGGACGTTAAACAACAATAAACAAACAAACAAACAGAAATACATTTTTATACAAGAAGTTTATATGTTTATATTTGCATTTAAAACGTTTGTGATGAAGTGACATTTGCTTTACACCCACGTAAGTGCACAGGAAATTAATTAGCGGATACGTATTGGGTTTCGAGTAGTATATATTTGCCCTATTTGCGTCCGTGTCCGAAGAAGGGGAGGGGGTAGTTGAGGGTTAAATGGATGGAGTATAGGTGAATTTGGGAGTAGGTGGAATGAGAGGGTTAGGATATGTGGGGGTGACACGGACGCTGACGTGCAAATAGGGCGCCTAGTGCTCCGTATATTCTACTGTTTGGTGGGACTATACTTGTAATGGCGCGATACTCCCTAACTACAATAGTACCTGTCCACAGCAGCATAAGAAATCCAAGATCACTTAGTATACTATATATTTGTTTATAACGCGTTTTAACGAGATACTATCGCGTTTTTAACACCATAATTAACACGTTTTAACGATATAAATAACGCGTTTTAACGTAATCAATAACGCGTTTTAACGAGATAAGTAACGCGTTTTAACGAGATAACTACCGCGTTTTAACGAGATAAATAACGCGTTTTAACGAGATACTATCACGTTTTAACGAAATAATTATCGCGTTTTAACGAGATAAATAACGCGTTTTAACGAGATAACTAACGCGTTTTAACGAGATAAATAACGCGTTTTAACGAGATAATTATCGCGTTTTAACGAGATAAATAACGCGTTTTAACGAGATACTATCGCGTTTTAACGGGATACTATCGCGTTTTAACGAGATAACTACCGCGTTTTAACAAGAAAATTAACGCGTTAAAACGACATAAATATTTTTTTTTCTTTTCAGAGTGACCCTTATAGGCTTCCGTAATTACGCGCAACAGAATAAGCCAATAGAAAACAATATGTGGAGTGAGATGCTTCATAAAAATGCCCCTTGGTATAACGTACAAAGTGACCCCCATAGAACAGCTACTCATGGTCATTATTTATGTACAATGGTCGCAAATGTTTTTCTCTAATTTTTGCACGACAGTCACGTGATTAAACTCGACCAATGAAATGTGGATTTGCTGTTTACCATTTTGTCTGCGAAGACAGGTAGTATTTTCTAAATGTAATTTTTTTTACAAAAATAAAACACGATAAACAAACAAACAAATAACTGAGAGGAGAAGAATATAAAATCACAGATACCAAAGTATTAATCTTAGAGATGTTCAGGAGACAAAAAGCAAATCTGTTGAACGTTGGACAAACGCTGCCTTCTTGAGATCTAGAGGTGAGATCAGGTGCCATGTGGGGGTAAGCATCCCTTGACGACCGGCCTCACCCGCTGTAAGTCCTCAGTCATACAAAATGAAAAGTGAAATGCTCGTCACAATCGGTACAGGCGACTCAACAAGTCATTTATTCTTTGTGCAACCTTTGCGTCGTCGATTAAATAAAAAAAACAGTGTCTTGATATATGTCATGTAAAAACCTCTAGTCAACTTGGGGGATTTCATTTAACAACTCAGGTGAATATGGAAATAAATATAAACATGTTTATTATTAGAAAATGTTTTTAATGAAATTAGAAAAGGTTACTAGGTAATCTGACTACATTGTTCTAATGATGCGGTATTCGGCTTGCAATCGGAGGTCCCAAATTGATTTCCGGTCTCGCTGTCACGTGTCAAGGTAGGCGTGGCCTGCCTATTGACGAACCATTACCGCAATTGCAGAAGTCCATCGCAGAGGTCAACATTTGAAACACTTCTTTTTAAGCTGATGATGTCTCATTATCACAGACAGGTTCCCAAAGGAACTTAAGCTTTCCCCTTCCACCCCTAAATATCTGGGTGGTATGCTCTTTCCTATCGTTTAAGACCAGTCTATTATGGTTGAAAGGGTTAAACAATAACAAAACATAAATCATCATTTGTCTTCATAAGGAATATTTGAGATCAATTAGTACCAATGCCTATAGGGATACAATACAAACGTAACAAACAGAAATACCTTTATCAATATTTACTATGCATTAATACAAATGCGACATCAACAATTATATTATGTATTCAGTTTTAATGAGAAACGAGGATTCGCTGCAGTATTGAGTATCGATCTGTTTTACAGATACAGTGGGGTTTCTCTAAAACTGAACCAGGACAATATACACTCATGCCAAAAACACTATGACGTCTTCCTTTGATTTTTGTGAATGGTACTGATGTCACCAATATACTAGAGTCTGTTCAACATATGGTCATTCCATATAATGTGGAAAATACTAAGTGATAAGTGGATGTTGAAGAAAATGTCGATATAATAAACTATTGTTTTACTGATTTCATTTACATTTATAAGTGGGTATTATTTTACGGAATTTAAAAAAATTAATTATAAAATACATTTATTTCGTATGTATATTGAAATCATTGATGTAAAAATTAATGCAGAAGGTTTATGTTTTGACTACAGTGTATGTTTTGATTACATGTTATCTTTCCATTGTTTTGCATTGAGAGTACAGGTGTCAAATATCGGTCGTTCTGCGGACTCGTCATTTATAGCGGTCGTTCTGCGGACTCGCCATTTATAGCGGAATTGCGAGTCGGTTTCTATTGATAGCATTAAATTATCAATGTACTGAATACTGATACGAATTTATGTTCAAAGTTAAGCAAAAATTGAAATGTAACATTTAAAAGCAAATTTAAAATATCTTAAAACTCATAAAAGATGCCAGACTGACTTTTTATAGCATATATTTCGACAAGTCTTCAAGACTTATATTTTTCAGGGAATTGTTAACTTTTTTATTCTCAAATCAACAAGCAAATATTTGCGAATAAAAGTGTAATTTGGAAATCTCAATCTTGAATTTGAATTAATGTATCTGAAATGCACATATATGTTTAATTTCCCGTCAATATGATGTGTTATTAACCCCTTACTGCTAAATGTACTTTGACGTGATCCCAGAAATCCACTTACGATATCATTACTGAGTTAATGAAACATCAACTCGTAAAAATGGAATAATAAACCGAAGATGTTTCAAAATCATTACATTCTATTTCAAATACAAGCCTTACGATGTCAGCTTTAAATAATAAATCGGGGAAGTTTCAAAGTCATTACATTCTATTTCAAATTCAAACCTTACGATGTCAGCTTTAAATAATAAATCGGGGGATTTTCAAAATCATTATATTCTATTTCAAATTCAAACCTTACGACGTCAGCTTTAAATAATAATTCGGGGAAGTTTCAAAGTCATTACATTCTATTTCAAATTCAAACCTTACGATGTCAGTTTTAAATAAAAAATCGGGGAAGTTTCAAAGTCATTACATTCTATTTCAAATTCAAACCTTACGATGTCAGCTTTAAATAATAAATCGGGAAAGTTTCAAAGTAATTACATTTTATTTTAAATTCAAACCTTACGATGTCAATTTTAAATGTCACGTTACTGAATTGTTGGATTACTTAATACCGAGCGTTATTAGATTTGATGTTCTGTTTTGGGGTTTTTTTGTTTTGTTTTTTTTTTTTTTTTGGGGGGGGGGGTATATTGTATAAGATATTTGTACGGACGTCTTTACGATTATGACTCTCATAATTTGGTATCTATGCTTTTGAAATCAATAAGAAAACATCCCATCATGTGCAATGACTCATCTTTGATGTAGTAATTGATTTGCTTGTATATAAGTGTGATCATATCAATAATGCAGTTTACTCATCATTGCCTCTCGATCCACGTCATGTACAATAAACAAAATTGTTTAAGCTTGCTTTCCACTGCCGTGCGATCCGTTACGAACGCCAAAATTGACCATTTGTCCGTTTGTTTGTTTGATTAGTATTTTTCATCGCGTCAAACAAGAATTTTTTCACTCATATACATCGGCTTTAGGTGAAGTGCAACAAATTTTGGTCGGTGCTATGGACTGACGTCAATGCAGTAATTGTTCTTCTACGTGTCACGCCTTCCACTACACGGGACCTCGCTTTCCAATCTCATCCGAAACTTTCACTTCGTATGCTGAGCGCCATTTTTAATTCTTTGGTATCGAAACCGGGACCTTCTGCTTACGAGTTGAACGCTCCATTACTAGAACACAGCAAGCGGTTGGCTTGTATCTGAATGTTGATTATTTCTGAAATATCAGGTTTGGATACGAGGTGATTAGAGTCGATACGTTCTGATATGACTTGTTGCGCTCCGATACGGCATAATCACGATTTGTCAATTTCAAGGATCACGATCTGTCATGGTAAGGTCCTCAGTTCAGATACATACGTTCCGATAAAGTCCATGATCGGGTCTCGAACTCACACAACCATCGGGATCGGTGTACGATTTTGTATTTTCCAATACGTTCAAGAACCGTTGCAATCCATTACGATAGGATCAGGTGTAGTCGCGATATAGTTCACGGTCATGATAAAGAGTGATCACGATTCGAGTTACGACTCAACTCCGACGGGTTTATATACAGCACGATGGTTTCTTGAACTTAACATAGGTGTAGGAAAGGGGCACAGGGAGTCATATTCATATTCTTATATTATCAACACTTACGCAAATGTTTACCCCCACGTTTGATTTGCTTCCCACGCCACTGCTAAAACAGACTGAACATTACAGCCCTCAAACATTGACGATAGCTAGAGTTGCGGATAGTGACAACGTGACATTTTCAGTATGTATTGTATACTTGTATTGGAGTCAGATATGAATAAACCGAGCATCAGACAACTCAGGCAACAAATCTTGTTAATATTGGACACAAAACGGACCTCTGAAAATCCAGGTGTCATGGAGGAGTAACAATACCCGTTGATCCGCCACAACCGCTCCGAGTACACAGATAATCTTAGCGAATTATATTTTTTAAAATGAATCTGAAAGCAAGAATGTATTTCCTTGTTAATCTTTGGACATTTTCGCATAATATATAAAGTACTTGTGAAAGGCACGTTGTCTCTTTCCGGGTACATTGTTACCGGGTTATCTCCGCCACCATTAAAAAGTGGCCGCCATAATCTAAATGAAATATTGTGGGGTAAAACAAAAATCAGATACAAAAATAAATGTGAAAAAAGTAACGATGGTTTAAATTGTCGAATAGCGATTGCTTAGATTGTAAAACAAAAGGAAAAAGACGTCATACGCATGCGCGGAGTGTATTTGCATGTACAGGTATGTGTGTATGAGTGTATATGTGTTTGTATATACTTTATTATATCCTTGTTTGCGAGTGCTTTTTCGCGCCTGTGTGGGAATATTTCTGTTCACAAAAAGATAAGTTTCTCGTGTATTCAGAGGTTTTTTCACGAGTCCGATGGCGCATCCGATAACTGACGAAAGTAATTTATAATAACTACTTAGATTTTTTTTCATTTTACTTCTGTTTGGCAGCTTCAAAAGAGTGCATGGCGGTTGAATCGTTTGATTTAATACAAATAGAATTAAACAATAATTCCATGGAATTAGACAAACATGAAATTGAAACAGACTGTTTAAAAAGAAATCGTATTTTCGGCATCCAATTTCACATTCAGCGCGAACATCAGTAAATTCTACGATCATATAACGATCACCATATATGTACTAGCGGAAAAAAGAAACTTTGTAGTTTAGTAATTTCATTTATATATTCATATACAAAATATTATGTTGCATTGTGTATATCATTATTTAATATAATGCATTGTCTTTCAATTCAAACATCAAATTATGGATTATATCCATTATGGTTGATACGAACGGCCTCTGAAAGTAAGCGGGTGCAAAAACGTTTCACAAGTTTAATAGCGTTTAGCCGTTTAGAATCGATTACTCAAATGTGACGTCCGCAAATACTTATCTTGCCCACGTGACGTCACACGCGAGTGTCCTGATCGTGGACGGTCCCAAACAATGCCAGTCTACTAATATCGTCTCCATAAAGCATTTATAGTGTTAATATGAACTCTAAACTGCCTTGCCACATTGCTTTGAGACATACTAGCTTCTAGCATCTCAGTAGCACGCAAACGATCATTTTCTATCATGCGTGGCATCTCTCAATCAAAATCTTATTCCAAAAAACAATGTCTTTTCTGTTTCAATACATTGAATTCTTGTCAATGAATGCAAGAAATTCTAATCGATTACTAACTACCTGTCGCTTAGGCTTGCGTGCTGTAGCCATCGAGGCGAATCGAATCCGATATTTGACAAACTGAGTACTCATACACGCGTTAAGTTTATTTTACCATACCTTTGAAAATAAAGAACGATCAAAGAATCCTTTTTTTATGTTTTTTTTTTCGCTGGTAACTTCTATTAGACACGGACGTTAAATTTATTGACTTTAATTATCATTCTTCATTCATAATTCAGATTTACCAAAAGATTCGCTAGACCGAGCTATAGACTAGTTATATATAATATATATACCCTGCTTCTGTTCCATCTAGATGTTACAACGCATATATTCCTTTTCTTACAGAATTTGTTAAAGATCACTTCCTCCAACGATTTGATACTTTTCGACATCTTTGTTTTTGTATACCGGGTTGAGCATGTGCGAAAAGCTTTCCGATAGAGTTTGAATTGAAGGTCATAAAGGCGAATTGAAATCGAAATTTTGTCATCCCCACATGAATTCAACGAAACACCATTTCATATTTTAGTCCTCGAAATACAGAAAAAAATACAAACTTCCAATTTCGCCGCATTTTAAACCACAGCAAAACGAACAATAATAAGACTCTGTAAACGACCAACATATTCCTACCTGTATCACGGGAATCGTTCTAGAAGACGTTTTTACACTTTCTAGTACAACTACAACACTCTTCTGTCTCGTCCGTTAACATTTTAAATGGTATCCGAAGAGTCACATATGACATTTGGTTTCTCAAAGGGGCATTAGCTTTGATTACCAAACAAATCACGTTTCTTATCAACTTTTACTTCTTGTACTTGATAACAAATAAGACCATTACAGGTATAAAATAATCTTATATTCCTATCTATTTCATGAAAATAAGGTCAGATCCAGTGTAGTATCTATATATAAATAGTAAGGATGTTGTAATCAATTGCAAATGAAAAGTGCCAAACCTGGATTTCTCAAGCAATTTTCACAAACTATATAGGAATTTAAGAATTGTATCCATGTGTATATCTCTTTTTTGTTATTGTGTATCAGTCTAAGTTGTATTAAAGTTAAATTATTAAAAAAAAACAACACACAGCTAATACCCCATTAAATGGTATCTACGTTTTATATGTTTGTTGTCGGGCTGTGTCCTGGACATCCTAAAGATTTATACTTTGGTATTTGAGATGTTTTATATTAGTATAATCATTAATCAATTTTACTCGAGTTCCACGTTTGATATTTGTTTGCAATAATGTTATATTCAAAATTGAACTTTTTTTTCTTAATTTCAAACTTAAAACACATTTTACTAAAAAAAACACAATCTCTCTCTCTATTTTGATTTATTGATTTACAGATTTTTGGTTTACAATTTGTTTTTATGTTTCGAAAATTTCAATTCTAAAAAGCATTCATACTGCATCGACCCGTTGGCTTATATTATATGAAGTATGATTGATTGTGTATGCTCGAATAACTGCGTGTTGCAATTGATGTTTCCCAAATCATTATGATTAACATTTCATCATTTGCCTTGAGGGTCCGTCAAGGTATAAATTGGGAAATCACATTGATCACGGAACAAAATTTCAGTTGTTTCAGTTTTATTTCTGTTGAACAAATCTGTTTTATTCGTTTTGATATTTTTATTTAAAGTATCAAATTTCACAAAATCAGGATTTATTTTGTAATCCAATTAAACAATGAGAGCATATAAAATAATGAAAAATGCCGACGAATTAGTTCAGTCTTCGAGAATAATAAACAATATGGACACCCGACTTACAATTTATTTTGTGGTACCGGAAAGCTAATATAGAAGAATTGAAATCAAGTTATGAAAATATTTTGTATCTAATACGACAATGTGCTAAATTTTTATATGTCTGTGTGTGTTTGTCGCATATCTTTACCATATATCATGTTTTACAAGAAATAAATGAATTAAATGGAATTGAACATTGAACAAATACATATTAATTGATGCTTATTAAGAATTTTACCAGGATTGTAAATCTGGACATTAAATATGTATCAATACTGTGTAAATAAGAAAGTGATTGTTATCATACTGTTGTTTACGACAGGTTTCTATTTCATTGCTTTATCAAAAACAGTGGACACAATATCCATATACAAGGTAAGACGATACACTAATATCTAAATACAGTCATACCCACTTATTTGGAACCCTGTTACATTGAAACCTTGCTTTCTATGATTATTTTGATTCCCCGGTCAAATTCCATTATTGCAAATATAGCCCGGTTATTTTGAAACCCTTGTTTGTTTGAAAGAAAATGTCATTAATTCCCCTTCGATATCATTATATAGGGGTTTTATTGTATATTTTTGTTGTTGTTGTTGTTGTTGTTGTTGTTGTTGTATTAAATCAGAACATTTAAATCATTAGGTCATCAGAGAAATGCATTTCACTTTGACCGAAATCACAGAAATTGACAAAGACATCAACTTTTAACCTCTCCCAAATCAATTACCTTTTGCCAATCATACTTACGACAAAAACAAAATTTTTAAAAAATCATAATAATGTAGAGAAAGAATAAATTATAAGAAAATTTCGTCTTCTAATAAGTTGTTAGCGATTAGAACATTTGGGTCATCTACAGTGGGACGCTGCTGATTTTAAATATAATAAATTCAGAAATCGACAATATTTTGCAACAGGATTTAGCATTTATTAAATCTCGACTTAAAAAAATTTAAAACATAGTCAGTCGTTCAAATAGACATAAATTCATATTATACAAAAAAAGAATTGCAGAAAACGATAAAGAAATTTACTGGTAGCCCTGATTAATTAGTCCGTTTTGATGAATATGAATGATACAACAACCAATTTTTATATATAAATTTCACATTTTTATTTGGCATTTATTAAAAAACCGATATATAAATTTATATATTTTTATATTTTTTTATGTTTTATATAATTTATATATTAAAGATAAAGTGTTCGAATCGAGAGATAAGTAAAACACTGATGTATGGTAATACTTAATGGATAAAGTAGATGAAAAGTCTGTAAGCAATGAAGATGCCGTATACAATGCACTGAGTTTAAAATTTGACTAAATATTAGTTATTTAGCTTTCCTGATAATATTATTAACAGTGCCAAAGTATTACAAAACAAATGCTCAAGACGATCGTTTCCTTCAATAAAATTTCATCAGTTGAACCCGAGTTTAATGTAAATGAAATATTTCTGAAAGAGAAAATGGTAAATAAAGATTGTTATATATGTATATTTTTTCTGTGTGAATGATTATACAATTTTCTTTTTCTGGAAAGACGCTTGTGATGAACCTGTACTCAAGCAAAGATCACATCGCAACCAACACGTCTGAGAAACCTGATGTATTTCAAACAAGTATGTATTACACATATATTAATAAGTTATAGATAGATAGATAGATAGATAGATAGATAGATAAACAGACAGATAGATAGATATACAGACAGACATACAGACTATGGCAAAATCAAAATTAAGGAGTTAATGAGTGTCGTAACTTAAACACTAGAAAAATTAGGTTTAACTGGAGAAAACTATGTTTAACGAGAAAAAAAAATAAAGTTTAATGAAGAAAAACTAGGTCTGAGTACTTTTTGTGATTTAATCGTAGCAATTTCAAATATTTGAAGAAAAACGGTTGCTATAGCGTAGAAATAATTCTAATACCAGTACGTTTAAGTATTTGAATAGTGTATTACGCCAATATCATAACTTTTGAACTTATACGGAAGAGGAGAGAAGCCGTATAGCATGCATACAAGAAGATTTCACCGCCCCCTTAAGATAAATACTTTGGAAATTGTGATTTCTATATTTTAAGGGGCATTAGCTGTGTTTAATCAAAAAAATAATTTAATTTTTTTTCTACTCTTCTGTTTCTACTTGTACAATTACAAATAAGAGCTATACACAGGCATAAAATATTATATTCTTATACATATTGTGAAATAAGTCCAGGACCAGTGTGATATACAAATACATATACAAATATGCAATTTTCACAAAATATATAGGAACTTAATTTTTTTATGCCTGTCTATATCTATTTTCTGTTATACTATATCAGTGTATGAAGTAGAAAAGGAAAATTAAATTTTTGATAAAGACGCTGATAATGGAATTTTAAATAGGTTCAGGTGGATGTGATTGAATTTTTTAAGAAAACTAAAAAAAAAAAATAGAAAAAGTGTTATAGAGTGCTTCTCATTCGGGTACAAAGACAAAGTAGTTCTAAATATACTTCTGTGAAATAGTAAATACAGCAAAATTTAAAATATTTAAAATATTGTTAAAAACAAAATCCTTGTTCCTTTTACAAAATATTTGCAAAATTATTAAACATATAAACGCGTGTTTTCAATATATTTTTGTATGCTATTTCGACGTGACAATAAGCTTATATATATATATATATATATATATATATATATAGTATGGTGGCTGATTTTTGCAATTTCGCGTTGTTTATGACGCAAAAACCCGCCGTTCGCTAAATCAAGCCAAAGCAAGCAAGTGACCTCAGTGCGATGCAATATAAGAGACCATTTATGCATTTGTTACACATTACACATTAATGTTTCACGAGTTTCTTCTAACATCCACTAGACAGGAATGCGAAACTTTAGCTTTGATTAACGAAGCTATTGGTATTACTGCACTTATCAATGAATAATGATAGTTAAAGTCAGTAAGTTTCACGATCCTATGGTGGCATTGAAAAATTCAGAGTAACAAATGCCGAAATAGTCTGCCAGCATCTCACTGAGGTCGATTCCTTGTTTGCTTTTAACGAGAGACATGACTACTTAAAGGCCGTCCACTCATTCCTGTGAGGCAGGGGGAGATGTTAAGTGTGTGCGTGTTTATGTCCTTGCTTGAGTGGTTCGTATTTCCAACGGCGTTTTATGTACTACTGCACTTGTACAATCTGACAAAGGTAATCACGTCACACTGCACATCCTAGATCATTTATCCTCCATGTAGGCATAGAGCTGTGTGGACGGGAAATGAAAATTCACCTCTGAAAATGTGGTCCGGGGAACGATCGAGGGATTTTCTTGTTGAAGATCTGGTGCTCTACCATCTTAGCTATTATGTCCGTTCTTATTGAGGTCGGACGAATTCCTCCTTATATACATTGTACTGCGGAGAGTAACGTGACCACAAAATATTATTTTGTATTGAGAACTGTCACCTACGGAATATACTAACGATTCTTGGGTTAAACTCTGGGAAAATCTGGTAACAATTCTTGAGTTATCAAATTCTCTGGGAAAATCTGGTAACGATTCTTGGGTTAAACTCTGGGAAAATCTGGTAACGATTCTTGGGTTAAACTCTGGGAAAATCTGGTAACGATTCTTAGGTTAAATTCTGGGAAAATCTGGTAACAATTCTTGGGTTAAACTCTGGGAAAATCTGGTAACAATTCTTGAGTTATCAAATTCTTTGGGAATATCTGGTAACGATTCTTGGGTCAAACTTTGGGAACATCTGGTTATAATTCTTAAGTTATCAAATTCTCTGGGAAAATCTGGTAACGATTCTTGGGTTAAACTCTGGGAAAATCTGGTAACGATTCTTGAGTTATCAAATTCTCTGGGAAAATCTGGAAACGATTCTTGGGTTTAACTCTGGGAAAATCTGGTTACGATTCTTGAGTTATCAAATTCTCTGGGAAAATCTGGTAACGATTCTTGAGTATGATAAAAATGGTAAAACTAGCTACATTTTTATAATTACAGGGAACATGACAAAAGACAACAATACTTCAAAAATTGAAATTTGTAAGTCGAAGCCAAGATTTGAAGACTGGAAATTCGATTGTTTTGAGAAATGCCCAAAAACGATTCCAACATTTCTTGTAAAATCTGGATCTCTGAATGTATCCGGAGTGTGTTCCAAAGGCGACTTAAAAGATATCAAGAAAACGTACATACAAAGGGATAAATACATATATACCATCCCTTATAATTCCTCCTGCCTGCAACGTTTGATATCAAATTATTGCCAATCTTCCTACCGGGTCCCAAATATTGTTCATTACATTTGGTTTACGAAACATGAAATGAGGTTCCTGCATTTTCTGAGTTTCATGAGTGTGATGAGAAAACAAAAACCGTGTTTGATATTTCTGCATAGTGATTTTTTACCATATGGATATTTCTGGAACCACACGACTCGATACATCGACAACATGGTGCATGTTTACACACAGCCACCCAAAGAAATATTCAAACATACATTAGGCTGTCCCGAACATATGGCGGATGTACATAGGCTCCGATGTATGCGAGGTAAATATCACAGAGAAAATAATCACATTTTTCTAATGCTTCTATTTATCTTGAGAATTTTTATTTTTTGACAAACTTTCGAGATGACCTTTCTCTCGTTTGGACGAAGTGAAAATAACATGCCTATTGTGCTTAACAACAATACTGTTACTACTTTCATAGTGTAAGTATTTCTGATTTACATTTCCCAACTAAACTGGTTTCTGTTTGTACACACTACTCCTTTTGCTATAGATGTATAGATATTTGATTTACATTAGGTTTTCCTTAGTTCATGTATGTATATATAAAAGTGTGTATGTATAAAAGTGTGTATGTATGTATGTATGTATGAATGTAGGTATGTATGTATGAATGTCTGTCTGTCTGTCTGTCTGTATTTGTATATGTATGTATGTATGTATATATATATATATATATATATATATATATATATATATATATATATATATATATATATATATATATATATATATATATATGTATGTATGTATGTATGTTCGTCTGTCTATCTGTATGTCATGTTAATTTTGTGTTTTATTTTACAGACTTTGGCGGTATGTACTTTGATGTGGACCAAATACTCATAAAATCTCTGGATCCATTTCGTAATTACAGTTTTACTCAAGGCAGGGAGATGATTGGATTCAACTTTGCCAATAGCCTCTTAATATCAATTCCAAACTCTACGTTTGTGAGTATTTGGCTGAACGAGTACAAAACATACAACAGAAACCAGTGGGGGCATCATTCGACAATTGTTCCATTTCAATTATCCAAGAAGTATCCAGATTTGATCCATGTTGTCAATACATTTGTACGTCCAGACTTTTATCATAGGGATTTGATATACAATGCAAACTTTAATTGGACTTTGAACTATTCCCTACATATATACATGAGGTTTTACAAAAGAGAACACGGCTTCCACGATGTACACAAAGTAAACAACACAATAGGTTCTCTATCCCGGTATATACTTTACGAATCTAAAGAGCTATGCTATATTCCTTCTAATATCTTAAAGCTGAACTAGGATCATAAAAAGCTTTTGAACTTTGAATTAAAAAATATGTGTGTGGAAAAAATGTTTTGAAACATTCCCACTTCATCTACCCATGCAGCAGACATTTTTGTAATTGTTTCTCCGGAAAATCAAGTCCTAAAGCAGGTATAAAAGGTTGATTAGTTATAACGGTCGTCATTGTATATCTGTACTCGCAACGTGAAACGTACGAAGTCCCAGAGGCTGAATAAAACTCACACTAATAAGTGGTTTTATAACGGTAATGAAATCGAAACGGTCAATGAATCTAATTACCTTAGTCTGCTTTTTAACCATAACGGTAAATTTGACTAAACTCAAAAACACATAGCTTATCAAGGACGAAGGCCAATTTTGCACTTAGGCCTGCTCTCGAAGGCATAAGGATAATAAAGAATCTTATATGGTGACAAGTAGGAACGATAACTCTAGTCAGTTTAATTTTAATGTGATGCTTTATTACATAAAATCTAAACTTGTCCAGGTCACGAAAGAGTTCACAAGACTCCAAGATTATATGGATTTTACTATACATAAACATATATACGTTTCTTGTATTCATATTGCCATGTTATTGTGTTATATATATATATATATATATATATATATATATATATATATAGATAGATAGATAGATAGATAGATAGATAGATAGATAGATAGATAGATAGATAGATATAATACTTTTATTATATAACATAATTTTCTATGATTTATTATTTTTTTTTATTCTTTAACTATGATTCTCCGTTTAGGTGTAGCATGGAGTTTTCACAATCTAATTATACCTAATCTTTAGTGTACACAAAGGTTAAAAAATTAACAAAAATAAATTAAAAAATTTTTGAAATAGAAGGGCAAAACTATTTGATGAGGTTTATATACAGTCAAGACTTGTTATAACGACCATGTTGGGATGCAGTAAAATTGCCGTTATATCAAATATGCTGTTATATATATAAAAAAAAATATCAGATACCAAAGTATAAATCAATAGAATGTCTAGGACATAGATACAAATCCGGTAAAAATAGACAAACACGGACTTCTGGAAACCAACAGGTGGGATCAGGTGTCATGGAGGAGTAAGCATCCCCTGTCGACCGGTCACACCCGCCGTAGTCCACAGTCAAATCCAATAAAATACATGAGGAGTGAATCCTCGTCACAATTAGTACAGACTTCTCAACAACCGCCGACGAAAAGACAACTCAACATTTCAGTTAGAGTAATCGCAAACAAGACTATTATACAGACCTTAAAATTTGCGGAACGTTGACATTAAATGCGGTTTTCGATATCTCTGTGTCAATAATTTGTCAGTGAGTAGTTTACCTCTATATATGGAATCTCTGGCATATCGGATCATTTGTGAAATATAAACTCCATATGCGGGTGACTGAGGGATATTACTACTTAAATGAGCCTAAATCGTCGCGTTTGTCGTATAGCTGCCAATTTCCCGTCTGTGTCTATATTAAGTTAAATGTCTAAGTATGAAGCGTGTGTGCTTGGTTCTGTTGTATCTTTAATTTCTAGTTCGCTGGGATATATCGCATTGACATATGTATGAAAATGGTCATTATAAATTGACAAAACGTCTTCGATATATCTAAATGTTAAATTAAAGGACACCGCTAGCTTTTTCTTCTTTTGATTCAGCAGTTTCTAAATGAAGTCTGCTTCGTATGAATAAAGGAACAGGTCGGCCAGAAAAGGGGCACAATTGGTTCCAATAGGAATGTTGACAGTTAGTTGAATGACCAAACAATACAAATATATTGCCTATTACAAATTCCAGCATGTTTTTATATCAACTTCAGTGTATTTATGTGTAGAATCAGAGTGGTGTTGGACAAAATATGTTTCCTGATATCCTTTAGTGACAAAACAATTGTTTATGATGCTAAAACGTCTTTCTTTTAATTCTTACGTGGAATAGTTTTGTAAAGAATAGAGAAGTCATAGGTTTTGATACTGTGAATTCGAGAAAAATTGTGTGCCTTCAAATTTTCTAGACGCTTTCAAGATGTTTTTTGTATCCACATCCGATTTACAACGCTTCTGGAATAAGCAACTGTACAGTATTGTTGAAGTTTCTCCGTAACGGCTGTTAGTATCTTGGTAAGGTTTGGTAGAACATTTGCTGGAACCTGCTATGTATCTTTGCTTATATGGGGTTTTATGAAGTTTAGGTATCAAATTTCTAGACTTGCCATCAAAATAAGATTGTATGTTGTTAAATCCCTATTAAATGTTAAACCGAAATCAGTTAAATATAATTGCATGAATGAAATTAAATGACTACAACAAATAAACATGTTTCTATTGTTAATCTCATTCTATCAATTTAATAAATTATGGCAACAATTTTCATTTTTATGCTTTACTGTTATAACAAGTTAATTCTAGAGGTAAAATGCATGTTTGTTCCCGAAAATCACCGCCGGTGACGGAAAGCAAATATGCCAAACAAATTAACATGGATGTAAATTCGTTCCCATGAAATTTCTGCTGTTAACCAAAAAAGCTGTTGTATCAAGTGCTGTTATAACAAGAGTTGACTGTATTTAAATCTGTTCGTTGCCTTGCGTACATGTTCGTACATATATACATGTTTATCTGATTGATTTTGATGTTGAGATTTGCATCCTCACCAGAAGTTTACAGTGCTTTATACGTCTGCTTGCCCTTAGTATGAATATTGTTATCCGTTTGTTTACTTTGATTTCCTCACACTGTAGATTTATGTACACTTTCTTACATGGGCAGCCGATATTGTCTTGAGTGACTTTCAAAGTAATTTGCTGATTTTCGTTAAAATATTTTTTACCGAATTCGAAAGGTTTCCATTGAAAATGATGTGACAGGAGTAGTATGCTAGCAGGAGACGCTGACTCCTTTCATACACCATAAAGCTAAAATAATTACTTAAGTCTGACTTCGGCTAATCCTGGAATCTGATTGGCTGAGAAGGCCAAGTTGAGGATTTTGTTAGAAGTTAATTTTCAAGTTTCAAAGTGCCGGACCCTAGTCCCATCCCGTTTCGGATTTACATTTTCTTTGTGTTGTGATCCTTGTTATTTGTCGTATTTGAATGTTTCGATTATTCATCGATACTTCTTCATTACACTTACAAAGTCACTTATCGCACATAACTCACAGTTTTTACATATACATAATGTATGTTTTGAATAAAATTAAAAAGAAAACATTGTAAGTTTTAAAATAAAACAATAAAACAATACCAACTATAGTTAATTTTATATTTAATGTTTCACATTATTTCTTAATAATTGAAATATTTTTGGTGATTTTGATTGTCTGATCAATCGTTGATGCAGGGAATTGTCTCTCAATATAGACCTTGAACTTGTTGGAGATCGTTAATGTTGATATTGTTGTATTGATGTTTAATGTCCTACTCAAGAATCTTTCACTCTTATGGAGACGTTACCAAATGGCGGTGAAGGGCTTCAGATTTTGGCCTATGCTCGGCACTTGCAGTCATTGAGCAGTGAGGGATTTTTAACACGCCGTGTGATTCGGGACCTCGGTTTTTACTGTCTCATCAGAAGGACAGGAAACCAACCTTCCGCCAGCTGGATTCGAACTCACGACCTCACGATCAAGAGACGAACGCGTTACTGATTGAGCCAGGCCAGTTATATGTGATCGTAACAGCAAGACAATCACTTCACGGGTACATTGTAAACGGGGTCCCTCTTCACACTAATTACATCTGGCTGCCATGATATGAACAAAAAATGTCGAATATGGCGTAAAACGAAAGACCAATTAAAATCAAATAAAACACAAACTGTATAGTCACGATGGTTTAGATTGTCGGAACCTCGAATATCGATTGCTTAGATTGTGAAACAATATGAAACAAACGCCATGCCCGTGTGTGCGGAGTGTTATGAATGTATGAATGACGTAAATCAACAAATTCAAATTATGATAATTCGTTAGCTACAACATGGAGTTGCTGAACCCAGGACACAGAAAGATGAACAGTCACATAAGACAGAAAACAGGAGTCAAAAACATTTGTAATGTGGGTGTTATATAACGTCTAAGACATATTTAAACCCAATCCGTCTTGGTCAAATAATCTAATAGATATTTTTCAGAAAATAGAAACATTTTATTCCAAAATACATTTTTTCTATCAAAGAGCAATATAGAATAATATTAAAGGGGCATTACCTGTGTTTTCCCAAAATATTCACTTTCAGAGAGAGAGAGAGAGAGAGAGAGAGAGACAGACAGACAGACAGACAGACAGAGAGAGAGAGAGAGAGACCTGGTTCAGTAATTTTTCGTTTGAAGGACCTTGAAGGACTGTTTCTTCACGCATACGACCTTATTTTCACAAAATACATATGTATATAAATAGATAACGTATACTGGCTGCGTCGATTTTGAGGCATTCTTTTTTTTTTCGCAATTATTTTCTTTTGATTGAACTGACTGAGTTAAGTCGGCTATTTGTGATCGTAACAGCATGACAACAATGACAGTAAGATGCATGCTGTTTTGTTTATTTATAACAAAAATATATCACATATGTGAAAGCAATGTAACTCAGTGAAGAAGATACAATGACCTCAAATTCATTGTATGTTATATAGAAAGAGGAATTGACAACCGAAATGTTCATACAAATATAGTGGTCTACGTTATCCTTTCGTCACCTTTGCTTCTCTGAATACGTCAAATATTTTATAATTATCACTCAAATCCAGGCTGCGATTGATCAGCGTCTATCAACACTTTGTTTGAACAATAATAGAAATCATAACAAAACCATAACAAAATTAGATCACAAAAGAAGATTTTGCGAATGACATAAAATCAGATAAAATTCTATTCTGAGCACTCAATGTGTTGAACACGTAATTAAAGGGTCTGCAAGTAGCACTTAACCAATTGATATGCAGTGTCACAGGTTATATATGTGTGTGTATGTATGTATGTGTTTGTGTGTGTGTTTTTTTTTTGTTTTATTTTTGTCACAGTAATAATCTCAGATATAATTTCAGGGTGCAATATACAAATTTGGAATACATTGGACAAGCACGGACCTCTTGATATCCAGAGGTTGGATCAGATGCCATGGAGTGAGCATCCCCTGTTGACCGGTCACACCAATGTAAAGTCTATAACAATTGCATTCTGTGGCACATAGGTACTGTACTGTAAAAATAGCGATCAAAATACCACTCTAGCGCCCAAACCGATCATCCATATATATCATGTTGGACTAAGATATTGATGTTACAGATGATCTATTCCCTTTTATTGCAGAATCTGTTTGCGACCGCTTTCTACACTTAATGGATTTGTTACTTTCCGACATCTTTTTCTTTTGTTTTCGCTATTGTTTTTAAAGTGTTGAGCATTCACGAAAAGCTCTCCGATAGATTCACAGATTCACTGATTTCTGCATCTTTGAAAGTTTGAAGCTTGAGTCTTAATCTCTGGTAAAATAGTTTTGTTATAACTGCCCGTAGTGATATGTGTAGTTTAGAGTTAAAAACTAGATTTAAAATCTCGATTTATACAATATTTACAAATTTATACAGTAAGAGTATTGTTTTACACTAGAATATACAGACACTCTAGGGTGTTGGTTCAAATTTTGTACTTCCAGCATTTGTTTAAGTTCTTTTAAATGCATTTACAGATATTGATTGGACAGGTTCTTCGTTCAGATTATTCCAGTTGTCAACCACTCTGTTGCTAGTATTTTTAAATATATTTAGACGAATTTGTCTTTTGTAGAGCTTTTCTCGAATGCCCTCGTGTGTCCGGTAGAGTTCAAACTAGAGATCATATGAGTTTACCTTGGGTCAAATCGTATTTTTGTTATCCTGTACAAGAATTCAACGAAATCTTATCTCACATGTTTAGACCTTGTAATACAGAGAAGTCTATAATTACAAAACAAAATGTGAACTTGTACCGGACGATCATACCAGAACATACGTACCAGTACGTTCATACGGATGAAAAAAACATTCGGTTGTAAATATGTAAAATGATTGGAAACATTAACCTTCAAAAGATAGAAACTCAGATAATAATACGCATTTAGTATCCCTGTACATATAAATATCTCTGAGTGTCATAACCAACCTTACAAAGAACGTATTATTTAATAACTGAATGCTACATTCAGGTCCATAAAATCTATTTTGAAATCAAAATGAAATCTACAGATCCTCAAAAATAAGGTACAAGGACAAAGTCTTGAAGTAATGATGTCATTGTATTATCATTACAAGTTGCTCGCTCTCTCTCTCTCTCTCTCTCTCTCTCTCTCTCTCTCTCTCTCTCTCTCTCTCTCTCTCTCTCTCTCTCTCTCTCTCTCTCTCTGGGAATTTTACTCGTGGAAGACCGGTGGCCAATACATTTTAACAGGCTTCTTTTCACCATTAAAACTAATCACCGCCATATAACTGTTGAATGCCTAAAAAACCAATAAAAGGGGCCTTTATGGTCGAGTGGTTAGAAGTATTGCGCTTTGAGCCATCAAGTCTCTAACTTCCTGTCAGCACACGTACATTTTCTAGCCCCGCTGGAAGCTAAGCTGATTTTTGTGAGAAAGTTTGCAAGTTTTCTTGCAGAAGGTCGGTGATCTCTTCCCGGCTACATTATAAACGGGTTCTATCTTCCACCTACAACCATATAACTGAAAAATTGTTGAGTGTAGCGTAAAGCATAGTTAAACATTCAAACTGATGAAGGAAACATACAAAAGATTGGTTCATCCAATGTAGAGGCAAACTAATCGGTTGCTGTAACAAGGTTTCGAGAGACGCCATATTTGAAAACTCCATTACACATATTTTAGGGTCGATTTTATCATTCTAATAATTACATGTATTACTATTATTTCATTATTATTATTATTATTTTTTTTTTTTTTTTTTTTTTTTTTTTTTTTTTTTTTTTTTTTTTGGCAATAATCATTTTTCAGCAACTGATATGTTGGGTAACTTGTTATCAACAAGAATGAGTTCCATCAATGAAACACTACACTGCATATCCAAACACTGTAAAATACGGAAACTGCCATTTTTCCAGGGAAAGACAACGGCGACAAATATTTGCATTGCATTTTTTCTAAGATTTTTGTCTTTTAGGTACATAATCTGACCAAATTTTTTAAAATTTAAAGTCATTTTTATTATGTATCCAATTATTGAAGAAGCATTGATTGTATTATTCTAAAATCTAATCTCACGTCAAAACACATGGAGTAATAAACGGTTACTAAATATCTGAGATTTTTTGCTCTTCTTTAATATTAGCATCTTTCCCCTAATATGCGAGGACAAATTTGTAAAAAGGCGAAATGTTCAAAGTAAATTATTAAAAAACACAAACATAACAAGCCATTTATGATACTATTGTGAATAGGGGCGAATTTAAGACTGTGTTAATATGCTTTCTGTACACGAACATAACAAGCCACCCATGATACTATTGTGATTTGGGGCGAATTTAAGACTGCGTTAATATGCTTTCTGTACCCGAACATAACAAGCCACCCATGATACTATTGTGATTAGGGGCGAATTTTAGACTGCGTTAATAAGCTTTCTGTACCCGAACATAACAAGCCATCCATGATACTATTGTGATTTAGGGGCGAATTTAAGACTGCGTTAATATACTGTCGTAAAAGGACCAAAATAAACAGGAACGAAAATTTCAAGGTATAGAGAATAATGTCTAGGTACTTTATGAGTTAGATCCCTGATATAAATTTAATGTCTAGGTACTTTATAAGTTAGATCCCTGATATAAAATTCATGTCTAGGTACTTTATGAGTTAGATCCCTGATATAAAAGTCATGTCCAGGTACTTTATGAGTTAGATCCCTGATATAAAATTCATGTCTAGGTACTTTATGAGTTAGATCCCTGATATAAATTTAATGTCTAGGTACTTTATGAGTTAGATCCCTGATATAAAATTCATGTCTAGGTACTTTATGAGTTAGATCCCTGATATGAAAGTCATGTCCAGGTACTTTATGAGTTAGATCCCTGATATAAAATTAATGTCTAGGTACTTTATGAGTTAGATCCCTGATATAAAATTCATGTCTAGGTACTTTATGAGTTACATCCCTGATATAAAAGTCATGTCCAGGTACTTTATGAGTTAGATCCCTGATATAAATTTAATGTCTAGGTACTTTATGAGTTAGATCCCTGATATAAATTTAATGTCTAGGTACTTTATGAGTTAGAACCCTGATATAAAATTCATGTCCAGGTACTTTATGAGTTAGATCCCTGATATAAAATTAATGTCTAGGTACTTTATGAGTTAGATCCCTGATATAAAATTAATGTCTAGGTACTTTATGAGTTAGAACCCTGATATAAAATTCATGTCCAGGTACTTTATGAGTTAGATCCCTGATATAAAATTTCAGTTCGGCACACGGCAAGACGTGAAACAACATTTAATTTCTATTCCCTTTGACGTAATTGCTTTTCAATTTCCTTTCTGTAATGGTGTTTATAGTTTTGTTTTATTGCTTCATTTGAATCAACATTTTCCTGTTTAATGTTGTAATATTTATGCAGCAAACGCGATAGAATATAGTACTTAAAAGGCATATCTGTGAATACCGTTGCGTGGCAACTGGTTATCAACCTGCAAGAACAATTCTACACAGACACTGTAATGGATTTTTTACATAACATTTCGGACTTTTTTAAACATTTCCAGATGGTCATGAAAAATGCAACGGTTGTTGAAGGTTGTCCTCACATAAATTCAAACGGGAATTCGCTGGTTTTTACTGTTTGGATTTATAAACAATAACAAAACAGAGATATACAATCATACATATATATTTAAATTCCTATATATCTGGTGTAATATGCCTAAGAAATCCAGTATGGCAAGTGTTCAATTCCAACTGATTAAGTAGATCTTTTTATTTGTATATGCACACCACATTGGACCTGACATTATGTTATTTTTCATCAATCTAACTACATGAAAGCACACTTAAATGTCCTTTATACCTCTTTTTTCATTACTTCATTAGGGTATTCCGACTCTACTATTAATAGTGTCATCCGACTTCAGGTCTTTTGGATTTTCTGAAAGGCCAAATGCTGTAGTTCAAATTTGATCTTAGTGTCCCCTGAAAAGAGCTCTCTAGGGGCTTAGAAAAGAGTTCTACTTTTGTCTGCTCAAAATCAGACAAAAGTCTATATATCTCGGAACTAAACAATTTTAGTATAGACATTTGCATGAGAAAGTTGTTCAGTTTGAAAACCTGCACAAGCTGAAAAGGTTTCAAGGTCAAATGATTTAAGTTCAAGGTCATAGAGACATTTGAAATTCTGAATTCTCAATATCTCTAAAACTATTAGATTTTAGTATAGACATATGCATTTGAGATTTGTAGGAAAAGAGCCAAAGAATAACCTTGTGAATTTCAAGGCCAATGTCACAGCTTAGTTTGAATGTTAATTCAATATTTCGACACAAAATAGCTCAAAACTATAGAAGTCTTATATATTTGTTATTGTTAAAGAATATTTGCGTGAATTTTCAAGGGCATCAAATCAAAGGTCAAGGTCACATATTAGTTTGATTTTTAATTCAATTTTTCAACTCAAAATAGTTATATATAGCTTTTATATACATGTTAGCGTAGAAAATTTGTAGAGAATGGTCTGTTGAATTTTCAAGTGAGATTCCAAGGTCATCGGATCAAAGGTCAAGGTCACAGCTCATTTTGAAAAATTGAACTCAAAATATCTCAAAAACTATAGAACTTTTATATATAGGTTGTTGTCGATGATTTGTAGGAAATGCCCTGAATAATGTCTGTGTGAAATTTCAAGGTCAATGGGCTAAAAGTCATAGTCACAGCTCATATTTCAAGTTCATTGGATCAAAATCAAGGTCACTTCTCAAGTTGAAAGTTTCAATTATAAAAACGTTTATTTGAAACGGTCCAAAGCAAAATCAAAGTTTACTTTATAAAGTTGAAAAATCGTAATCGTCTTCGACCTCGCTATCATTTGACTATCAAAAGTTCCATGTGGTCCAGGTATTTTGTATTATACTGACAGAAATGTGGTGATATACTTAGTCTTAGTTTAGGTAATCTCAGATACTTGTAGGACAAGATGTAGAGAGACCTCAGTGTGGTAATCTCAAATACTTGTAGAACAAGATGTAGAGAGACCTCAGTGTGGTAATCTCGGATACTTGTAGAACAAGATGTAGAGAGACCTCAGTGTGGTAATCTCGGATACTTGTAGAACAAGATGTAGAGAGACCTCAATGTGGTAATCTCGGATACTTGTAGCACAAGATATAGAGACCTTAGTCAGTTAAACTCAGACACTTGTAGAACAAGATGTAGAGAGACCTCAGTGTGGTAATCTCGGATACTTGTAGCACAAGATATAGAGACCTTAGTCAGTTAATCTCAGACACTTGTAGAACAAGATGTAGAGAGACCTCAGTGTGGTAATCTCGGATACTTGTAGAACAAGATGTAGAGAGACCTCAGTGTGGTAATCTCGGATACTTGTAGAACAAGATGTAGAGAGACCTCAGTGTGGTAATCTCGGATACTTGTAGAACAAGATATAAAGAGAGATTAGTGAGATAATATCAGATACTTGTAAAACGAGATATAAGTTGAGATTAGTGAGGAAATATCATAAAGCTATATAAAAGATCTTAATGAGGAAATATCAGATAGTTTTAGAAAACTTATATAAGATCTTAGTAAGTATACTGACAGAAATGTGGTGATATACTTAGTCTTAGTTTAGGTAATCTCAGATACTTGTAGGACAAGATGTAGAGAGACCTCAGTGTGGTAATCTCAAATACTTGTAGAACAAGATGTAGAGAGACCTCAGTGTGGTAATCTCGGATACTTGTAGAACAAGATGTAGAGAGACCTCAGTGTGGTAATCTCGGATACTTGTAGAACAAGATGTAGAGAGACCTCAATGTGGTAATCTCGGATACTTGTAGCACAAGATATAGAGACCTTAGTCAGTTAAACTCAGACACTTGTAGAACAAGATGTAGAGAGACCTCAGTGTGGTAATCTCGGATACTTGTAGCACAAGATATAGAGACCTTAGTCAGTTAATCTCAGACACTTGTAGAACAAGATGTAGAGAGACCTCAGTGTGGTAATCTCGGATACTTGTAGAACAAGATTAGAGAGACCTCAGTGTGGTAATCTCGGATACTTGTAGAACAAGATGTAGAGAGACCTCAGTGTGGTAATCTCGGATACTTGTAGAACAAGATGTAGAGAGACCTCAGTGTGGTAATCTCGGATACTTGTAGAACAAGATGTAGAGAGACCTCAGTGTGGTAATCTCGGATACTTGTAGAACAAGATGTAGAGAGACCTCAGTGTGGTAATCTCGGATACTTGTAGAACAAGATATAAAGAGAGATTAGTGAGATAATATCAGATATACTTGTAAAACGAGATATAAGTTGAGATTAGTGAGGAAATATCATAAAGCTATATAAAAGATCTTAATGAGGAAATATCAGATAGTTTTAGAAAACTTATATAAGATCTTAGTAAGCAAATACCAGATAGGTATAAAAATATTATAAACATAATACCAAAGTTAAAATGCTCAAGACGATTATTTCTGTCAATTAGACTTCATCAGTTGAGCTCCAATTTTAAATAAATTTTCTAAAAAGGAATTGGTATCAGACGAGGCCAAACAATAAATCTAAACCTATAGCCAAAATCCGTCTAAGAGTAACCACTGTAAAAAAATGACTATCTTAGTTTTATCAGAATTTAGAATTTTAAATGGTGCTATCAGTGCCAGATATTACTTTTGTATAAGATTATCAGCTGGTACCGAAATACCAGGTACTAGGTTTATGTATACCCTCGGGGATTCAAACGGTCCACCAGTAGTGGCAACGACTTAGTGGTTATAAATTTTATAAACATAATTAAGTTATGAAGTTATAATGCTCAAGATGATCGTTTCTGTCAATTAGACTTTCTAAAAAGAAAGTGGTATCAGACAAGGCCAAACAATAAATCTAAACGTATAGCCAAAATCCGTCTAAGTGTAACCACTGTTAAAGATGACTATCTAAGTTCTAGAAGAATTTAGAATTTTAAATGGTGCTATCAGTGCCAACCATATCAAAGATCTTAGCGAGGAAATATCAGATAGTTGTAGAAAACGATATAAAAGATCTTAGTGAGAAAATATCAGATAGTTATAGAAAACGATATAAAAGATCTTAGTGAGGAAATATCAGATAGTTGTAGAAAACGATATAAAAGATCTTATTGAGAAAATATCAGATAGTTATAGAAAACGATATAAAAGATCTTATTGAGCAAATATCAGATAGTTATGGAAAGCGATATAAAAGATCTTAGCGAGGAAATATCAGATAGTTATAGAAAACGATATAAAAGATCTTATTGAGCAAATATCAGATAGTTATGGAAAGCGATATAAAAGATCTTAGTGAGGAAATATCAGATAGTTATAGAAAACGTATAAAAGATCTTATTAAGGAAATATCAGATAGTTATGGAAAGCGATATAAAAGATCTTAATGAGAAAATATATGATAGTTTTGGAAAGCGATATAAAAGATCTTAATGAGAAAATATATGGTAGTTATAGAATAAGATGTAAAATAACTTAGTTATGAAGTCTCAGATAGTTATAGAAAACAAGATAAATAGATGGACAGAACCCCCATAACAGAGTTTGGAAATTTCAAAGTTTACATTACGTAAACCTTGTAGACTTAAGAAAAAAGGCTTTCCGTACGACACACAACCGCAAAAAGACAGACAAAAATAAATTTGACCATTGCGATAGGTCAACTTAAATGAACATTAGCTGTGGTTTTTAATTATCTTTCCTTTCTCATACTTAGATTGATATATTATAACAAAGAGAGATTCCTAAATTCCAGTATATTTTGTGAAAATTGCTTGAGAAACATATTTTTGCAATTGATTAATTCAACCTTCATATTGTTCTGTGTATAACACACTAGACCCAACCTTATTTTCACAAAACATATAGGATAATAATATTGTGTATGCCTGTGTACAGATAGAGAGAGAGAGAAAGAGAGACTGAGAAAGACAGAGAGAGAGAGGGAGATTTCACAACGAGTGTTAGAGTTGATTATCATGTGTATCTAACTTGAGATAATTAATTTTCAAAATTTGAAAAGACACGAGGTTTACCGAGATGGCCGCGCCCATGAGTATGCTATATAATGTATTTACAACGAATTTGAGTTTGAATTCGGATATACAGTATTATTAATGGGATATACTACAGAAAGTTTCAGTGTGACTTACAAGAAGTGAGACAGCTAATATTCAGTCATGACAACTGAAAGTAGTCATTTTATTTGACATTTTTTTAAGAATTAGTTGGGAACCATGATGACTGATACGTAACCTACGTAAGTAGGCCTATTTCACACGACCTGATTTCACATGATGCGAGTGACGAATTGTTTCTGATAGGAATATCCAGTGAAGGCAAACCAATCGACTTGTTTATCAAGAGATGCTTGACAAAGTTGCACTAGTCCTTACTCTATATTTTCTGTTGTAACAACGAAGCGAACTTTTATTTCTGTACCAGACTGGTCTGTGGTTCTGGTCATAACATGACCTAGATATATCGCGATATGGGCCTGTAGGCTGTACAGTGTGCTACAGATGTAGTCTCGTGTTTCCGATTTCTTTCTGTGATTTTTATTTGTTTTGTGGTAGGCCATATATATGGCTTTTAAGTTTAAATATATAAGAAATAAACATGTGATATTCTATTCTTTATTGATTCGTTCATGTATTCTTACGCTGAAAAGTAAAGCGGTTAATACTCCGGGCACGCGACTGTATTTACAGAACATACAATATATCGCTCTATATACTTCCAATGAAGGGAATTGCAGTCGGTATGTAAATATCTGTTAACTAGCTGCAGCTTCCCTTTATACCACCGCTGGTATTACAACACAAAAGTGTGTGTGTGTGTGTGTGTGTGTGTGTGTGTGTGTGTGTGTGTGTGTGTGTGATCAATGTGAAATGATATAATTATCAAATTTCTAAGAGGTCACATTTCACGCGTAACACAGTATATGGATAGCTTACTGTGTGTCCTTTACATAAATCTGCTGTTTCTGCAAGAAATAAATAGGTAAATATGACAGGAATTCAGATAATTTAAAAATTCCAACTCTTAGCGTAAACAGATATACATGAAGAAATATACATACAAGTTGAGGATATGTTCAACTTATCGTCACTGCAATTTCATTTTGCATACTTTATGAATTATATATTAAATCCTTTGAAATATGCTTTTTGATGAAAAAAAGAAAGATAAATCGATCCAAAACAGATTATCAAAGCCATTAAACTTTGAATTTTATGATGCATATCGTGTTTCTATTTTCACCTGAACGATCTTTTATAATACAGGTGTAACAATGTTATATAAGGATTGTAGTCATTATAGTCAGTATATTCCATACCGTGCATGTTTGTGGCATTGATGAAAAAAGGTTTTAATTTTCAGCAATAAAATACAAAATGAAGTATAATGAAGAGGTACCAATGGGTTCATTCGGAAACGACAAATTAGATATAAAAACAATCGCGAATTCAAACGGGATCGGGCTAGGTATCCAGAAGGAGTCGGCGTCCCCTGTTAGCATGCCACGCCCGTCGCAAATGTTCCATGGAAACCTCTAAAGTTCCGTGAAAAGGTCAAGTTCGGTGAAAGGGTCATCAGTCTGCTCCAACTCTGATAGGCGAGAGAAGGTCACTGTATGTGATCATGCAACAGAATACTACCTAACATTAGTAGAGACGGGACGTTCATATTATTTAACAAAAA
This sequence comes from Atrina japonica, assembly GCA_030159075.1. Classification (NCBI taxonomy): domain Eukaryota; kingdom Metazoa; phylum Mollusca; class Bivalvia; order Pterioida; family Pinnidae; genus Atrina; species Atrina japonica. The sequence continues at coordinate 308,865 of BROG01000497.1, read as the reverse complement.
TCAGTCAATGTATGTTGTTTTACATGAAATCAGTCAATGTATGTTGTTTAACAAGAAATCAGTCAATGTATGTTGTTTTACATGAAATCAGTCAATGTATGTTGTTTGACAAGAAATCAGTCAATGTATGTTGTTTAACAAGAAATCAGTCAACGTATGTAGTTTAACAAGAAATCAGTCAATGTATGTTGTTTAACAAGAAATCAGTCAACGTATGTTGTTTTACAAGAAATCAGTCAATGTATGTTGTTTTACAAGAAATCAGTCAATGTATGTTGTTTTACAAGAAATCAGTCAATGTATGTTGTTTTACAAGAAATCAGTCAATGTATGTTGTTTTACAAGAAATCAGTCAATGCAATGTATGTTGTTTTACAAGAAATCAGTCAATGTATGTTGTTTTTACAAGAAATCAGTCAATGCAATGTATGTTGTTGTACAAAAAATCGGTCAATGTATGTTGTTTAACAAGAAATCAGTCAATGTATGTTGTTTTACAAGAAATCAGTCAATGTATGTTGTTTTACAAGAAATCAGTCAATGCAATGTATGTTGTTTTACAAGAAATCGGTCAATGTATGTTGTTTAACAAGAAATCAGTCAATGTATGTTGTTTAACAAAAAATCAGTCAATGTATGTTGTTTTACACAAGAAATCAGTCAATGTAATGTATGTTGTTTTACAAGAAATCAGTCAATGTATGTTGTTTTACATGAAATCAGTCAATGTATGTTGTTTAACAAGAAATCAGTCAATGTATGTTGTTTAACAAGAAATCAATCAATGTATGTTGTTTAACAAGAAATCAGTCAACGTATGTAGTTTAACAAGAAATCAGTCAATGTATGTTGTTTTACAAGAAATCAGTCAATGTATGTTGTTTTACAAGAAATCAGTCAATGTATGTTGTTTTACAAGAAATCAGTCAATGCAATGTATGTTGTTTTACAAGAAATCAGTCAATGTATGTTGTTTTACAAGAAATCAGTCAATGCAATGTATGTTGTTTTACAAGAAATCGGTCAATGTATGTTGTTTAACAAGAAATCAGTCAATGTATGTTGTTTTACAAGAAATCAGTCAATGTATGTTGTTTTACAAGAAATCAGTCAATGCAATGTATGTTGTTTTACAAGAAATCGGTCAATGTATGTTGTTTAACAAGAAATCAGTCAATGTATGTTGTTTAACAAAAAATCAGTCAATGTATGTTGTTTTACAAGAAATCAGTCAATGTAATGTATGTTGTTTTACAAGAAATCAGTCAATGTATGTTGTTTTACATGAAATCAGTCAATGTATGTTGTTTGACAAGAAATCAGTCAATGTATGTTGTTTAACAAGAAATCAGTCAACGTATGTAGTTTAACAAGAAATCAGTCAATGTATGTTGTTTAACAAGAAATCAGTCAACGTATGTTGTTTTACAAGAAATCAGTCAATGTATGTTGTTTTACAAGAAATCAGTCAATGTATGTTGTTTTACAAGAAATCAGTCAATGTATGTTGTTTTACAAGAAATCAGTCAATGCAATGTATGTTGTTTTACAAGAAATCAGTCAATGTATGTTGTTTTACAAGAAATCAGTCAATGCAATGTATGTTGTTGTACAAAAAATCGGTCAATGTATGTTGTTTAACAAGAAATCAGTCAATGTATGTTGTTTTACAAGAAATCAGTCAATGTATGTTGTTTTACAAGAAATCAGTCAATGCAATGTATGTTGTTTTACAAGAAATCGGTCAATGTATGTTGTTTAACAAGAAATCAGTCAATGTATGTTGTTTAACAAAAAATCAGTCAATGTATGTTGTTTTACAAGAAATCAGTCAATGTAATGTATGTTGTTTTACAAGAAATCAGTCAATGTATGTTGTTTTACATGAAATCAGTCAATGTATGTTGTTTAACAAGAAATCAGTCAATGTATGTTGTTTAACAAGAAATCAATCAATGTATGTTGTTTAACAAGAAATCAGTCAACGTATGTAGTTTAACAAGAAATCAGTCAATGTATGTTGTTTTACAAGAAATCAGTCAATGTATGTTGTTTTACAAGAAATCAGTCAATGTATGTTGTTTTACAAGAAATCAGTCAATGCAATGTATGTTGTTTTACAAGAAATCAGTCAATGTATGTTGTTTTACAAGAAATCAGTCAATGCAATGTATGTTGTTTTACAAGAAATCGGTCAATGTATGTTGTTTAACAAGAAATCAGTCAATGTATGTTGTTTTACAAGAAATCAGTCAATGTATGTTGTTTTACAAGAAATCAGTCAATGCAATGTATGTTGTTTTACAAGAAATCGGTCAATGTATGTTGTTTAACAAGAAATCAGTCAATGTATGTTGTTTAACAAAAAATCAGTCAATGTATGTTGTTTTACAAGAAATCAGTCAATGTAATGTATGTTGTTTTACAAGAAATCAGTCAATGTATGTTGTTTTACATGAAATCAGTCAATGTATGTTGTTTAACAAGAAATCAGTCAATGTATGTTGTTTAACAAGAAATCAGTCAATGTATGTTGTTTAACAAGAAATCAGTCAATGTATGTTGTTTTACAAGAAATCAGTCAATGTATGTTGTTTTACAAGAAATCAGTCAATGTATGTTGTTTTACAAGAAATCAGTCAATGTATGTTGTTTTACAAGAAATCAGTCAATGCAATGTATGTTGTTTTACAAGAAATCAGTCAATGTATGTTGTTTTACAAGAAATCAGTCAATGCAATGTATGTTGTTTTACAAGAAATCGGTCAATGTATGTTGTTTAACAAGAAATCAGTCAATGTATGTTGTTTTACAAGAAATCAGTCAATGTATGTTGTTTTACAAGAAATCAGTCAATGCAATGTATGTTGTTTTACAAGAAATCGGTCAATGTATGTTGTTTAACAAGAAATCAGTCAATGTATGTTGTTTAACAAAAAATCAGTCAATGTATGTTGTTTTACAAGAAATCAGTCAATGTAATGTATGTTGTTTTACAAGAAATCAGTCAATGTATGTTGTTTAACAAGAAATCAGTCAATGTATGTTGTTTTACAAGAAATCAGTCAATGTATGTTGTTTAACAAGAAATCAGTCAATGTATGTTGTTTAACAAGAAATCGGTCAATGTATGTTGAACACTTGTTCCTGTTTGGAAAAGAAATATATTATTATGTTCTGGCAATATATGTAAATCGAAAAGAAAATATTATTATGTTCTGGCAATATATGTAAATCGAAAAGAAAATATTATTATGTTCTGGCAATATATGTAAATCGAAAAGAAATATACTATTATGTTCTGTCAATGTATGTAAATCGAAAAGAAATATATTATTATGTTCTGACAGTATATGTAAATCGAATCATTTATGTTATATATGATAATGTTGTTGTTGTTGTTGTTGTTGTTTAACGTCCCACTCTAGAATCTTTCACTCATATAGAGACGTCACCAAATGCCGGTCTTTAAAACATGCCGATCTTTAAAACATGCAGTCGCTCACCTCTAGTCTCCGCTGGAATCTATTCAATTTTGTTGGAAAGTTTACTTCTGGAAAGGTCGATTGTCTTTTCCTGTGAACATTGTAAACGCCGGGTCCTCTCCTCCACCGTCGCCACTTTAAACTGGAAATATTTCTTGTGTGGTGTAAAACACCACTTAAACGAAACGAAAACTAAGATTAGCAGTTACTATATTTCATTTCTGGGGCTGAGGATTGACTTGATACTTCAGTATTTATGTATAGAGGTGGCTTTGGACAAAATACATATCAGGATAGATTATTCTGATAAAATGAAAAAAGGAATGCGAAGTGACCTTCTCAGCGAGGTCCTCTTTTAAGCGAGAATCCACCGTATTTAAATTTTCGAGAATCACTTCTAGTTGAAAAATAGTTTTTACTTATGTTAAAATGTTATCTTTTAATTCTTTATTCAGAATGGAGATTTTGTGCGGGGGGACGGGGTATTTTATTTTTTACTCATCCTCTAACATTTCTTTGAATATTAACAGAATATATAATATATCGCTCTATATACTTGCAATGAAGGGAATTGCAGTCGGTATGTAAATAAATATCACTTCTAGTTGAAAAATAGTTTTTACTTATGTTAAAATGTTATCTTTTAATTCTTTATTCAGAATGGAGATTTTGTGCGGGGGGACGGGGTATTTTATTTTTTACTCATCCACTAACATTTCTTTGAAGTTTCATTCGGAATAGCCATGTGTTTCAATTCCTATACCGAATTTTTCCGGGAAAAATAGTCACTTTCAAAGTTTTAAACCTGACCTGAAAACGGTGTGTCTCTACACCACAGGGGTCGACTCTCATTTGCGACTAAATGAACGCTGAAAGTCTTACTTTGTCGCTCCTTGATATCACAGTACGTTCAGCTACTTATATGTTAAATATGACGTCATAAGCATTCAACTTGATGACAAATATAGTTACTATCTTTGAAATTACAATTAATTAGATTCTGTTATATATACACCAAGTGTCGTTTTTTATCACATTTTCCCTGAATCCTTAAAAGCTTTTATCCTTTTATCATTTTGTTTTCTCTTTCACGGGTTTGGTAATACACTTAGCTTATCTTTTGACCTTGCACGACGCCCCTCTACATCTATTTCAAAATTCGAACTCAACTGATGAAGTCTTATTAACAGAAAGGATTGTTTTTGGGCATATGTAAAACTATGGTATTGTTACCATAACATTCCAAGTATTAGTATGAAATAATATATTCATTGACGTCATAAGTTAGAGGCATTCGACTAAAATTTCCGTAGCATTTACAAACGTGGCAATTACCTCCAATATATTTAAAACATCAGAAATTGACAATCACGTTAAAACAAACGTGTTTCTTTACAGATACTCGTTACTATCAGTAGACATCTATTGTCTGCAGGGAATTGTTGTAGATAATTTGGGTATCTGCACCTAATATTAACACATATGTATACTGTATAATTATTAATAAACCAGAAATGCTTTGATATCAATAACTTTGGTCTGCATTTCACAGGAGTGTACATTATAACACGAATACGGTGTATGGAACGTATTAAATTTAACCGGTAACGAAAGAATATAATGTGTTTTGTTGAATAAAAATATCAGTTGCTACAGATATATATTCATATATATATATAGAGAGAGAGAGAGAGATAGAAGAAAGAAAGAAATAAAATGTTCGATATACGACTTTTTGGCTGAGTCTTAAAACCAACATCTAGTGTCAAGGCAGGGGTGGCACGTAATAGAACCTTCATCAGAATGACTTCAGTCCTTAGCATAAGTCAAAATATCTTCGCCTACAGTTGAGGACATGTCCATGTCAGTGAAAAATCCTTTGCGGAAATATAAACACAATGTGAACATATTGATCTTGTAAGATGCTTTTTTTTCAGACATGACTTATCCTATGCTAAAAATATCTATGATCACCCCTAACCCTATCCATCCAAAACAATTCCACTTGAACACCCCATTACATTTTCGATTACACTCTTTAACAGCCCATTAAGAGTCTGGATAAGTGTATTTTGAATGTCCGGTAATATAAAAATATAATTTATTTATCTCTGGCTCTACCGGTTCCACCTTTCGAAATGTGTATCAAGTATTTGCTGAGAAGGTAATATCATCTTAAGGCCATCTTAAAGACATGTTGTCTCTCAAATTGTTTTTTCTTTTCACATGAAAACTGATGTGTATTAATGTAAAAGGTAGAAAATAATGTTTCCGTGTCCAAAAAATAATATCGTGTTTAACAGGCGTTTTTGTCAAGAATTATTAGGTTTTTCTGCCAGTGGAATATAACGGATATTATTAATTATGCGCTAATCCAGATTCCCCGGACGCTTTTGATAGGCTAACGGCCGAAAGTAATTTTAAACAACGAACTATTCAAGTTCTTATCATCGGTGCTAAGGTACGTATGTACTATAATAATACCTATCAAAATACAATTTCAGTATTCAAACTAATCACACACACAGATATATATATATATATATATATATATATATATATATATATATATATATATATATATATATATATATATATATACAGTAAAACCTGCTATAGCAGCCACCTCTATATAAGGATTACCTGTTTATAAAGACCTGTTTCTTTAGGTCCCTTAACTGCATACTTCAACTAAATTGAACCTGTGTATAAGGGTCACCTGCACATAAAGGTCAATATTTTCTGGTCCCTTGGGTGGTCCCTATATACAGGTTTTACTGTATATATATATATATATATATAGTCTGCTGTATACAGGGAAATTTTCGCTCCCGTTTTATTTTCGCCCCTTTCGCCCTCATCGTCAGTGGGCGAATTCAACATGGTAAATTAATCTTTTTTCATAATAAAAGTCTGGACGAATTTAAAACGGGGCGGAACCGTTTGCAAGTGCATAAGTTCGAAAATAACACGGGGCGAAAATAACCCTGTATACATTATATATTGCTTTTAGGTGTTCACCGGAGCTATTCCTTTTTCTTGCAGAAAATGTTAGCTATTGCTTTCTCCTACTATTTTTTTCTTGTTTTGCCAACTTTTTTCTTGGAATTTCCAACTTTCAAGTTGGCTTTTCAAACTTTTTTCTTAAAATTTGCAACTTTTTTCTTAGCTTTTCCAACTTTTTTATAGGAATTTCTAACTTTGAAGTTGGCTTTTCCAACTTTATTCTTGGCTTTTCCAACTTTGTACAAGTTAAATCTTAGGCATTCCTATAACAAACAATATGTATCTGTGCGCGTTATACAAAGAAACAATGTAGCATTCAGCTTATGTCTTCTGTTTTCAGAGTTAATTAGTTTGTCAATAAGACGTACTGAAAATAAACAAGCTGACTTGACAACATCTGTAAGGATGACCCCCCCCCCCCCCCCCCCCCCCAAAAAAAAAAAAAAAAGTCGTCCCCTGAAGTTATATGGGGTTTTGAGCAACATAAAATTTAAGAATCATATAAAAAAAACTTAAAATGCATCCATTTGATGAACTACGGTGTTAAATAATTCACTATGTTCCAAATGTTTAATTTATTTGTATCAATACTGCATTCCACCGAATATATGCACAAATTATGGTAATATAAAACACTGCCATAGCTTTTAAGGCCAGTTTCAATGTAGAGGTATCATCAGTTTCCTTTTAACGCCACCATTTTAGCGAAGAATCGTCTGATTGCTAATCAGTAATTGTACTGTTCCGTGATATTTTACACGGTGTCCTAAAATTGAAAACTTTAGTTATAGATATTCAAGTTTTTTCAATACACACTCTCCGGGTGCCTGTTCATAAACGTAGACCATATTTATACTAATCTTGACAAGTCCAGGAAAAAGTTGGAAAAGCCAAGAAAAAAATTGAAATAGCCAATTTTAAAGTTGGCAAAACGAGAAAAAAAATGGACATTCTGAAAAAAAAAGGTTGGAAAAGCCAACTTTAAAGTCGGCAAAACGAGAAAAAAAAACAAGGTGGCCCTAATACGCTTCCGTAGATTTGTTACTTACCGACATCTTTGTTTTGTTTATCGGGTTATGCATGCATGGAAAGCTTTCTGATTGAATTCTAACTGAAGGTCATACTCGGAGAGCTCGGGTCATCCTCCACAAGAAATCATAGAAGCCTTATTTCACATTTTAAAACCCCGAGATACAATGAAATGTTTATTTCATGCAAAAATACTTGCAAAGGGACATTAGCTATTTTTTCAAAACAAATTCTAATTTTTTTCTACTTACATTGATATACAATAACAAAAAAAAGATCTCCACAGGCATAAAAAAAAATGTTAAATCCTATATATTTTGTGAAAATTGCTCGAGAAACCCACTTTCAATTGCAATTGATTAACTCACTGGCCTTGACTTTATTTTCACAAAATATATAGTAATATAAGATAATATAAGATTTTTTTATGCCTGTGTATAGTTTTTATTTGTTATTTAACATCAAGTACAATTAGCAAAAGGAGAACAAAATCAACATACTCTATTTTGAGAAACACAGCTAAAGTTCATTTAAATATTATTGTTATTTTCCGAATTTATCGCATTTAAAACCAAATCTAACTTTCTTAATATGGTGATAAAAAGTTGTACAATATATACGGGTGTATATCACAGCTACCAAAGTTTTAATTTTCAGGAATTTCGAGAAATAATATAGAAATATTGTTAACATTTGACAAACATAGACCTCTGAAAATTTAGAGGTGGAATCAACTGACAAGGAAGAGTAGATCGCATTTAAGTCCATGGTCCAAATCAAATGAAATAGGAGAGGAATAAATCGCCATCGTGAATAATTAATGCATTCCTTTAAAGTAAGGATACAGTCTATATAATAGTCTTGTTTGCGACTACTCTGTTTCACTAAGTGAAATGTTGAGTTGCCTTTTCGTTGGCGGTTGTTGAGACGTCTGTACTAATTGTGACGAGGATACACTCCTCACTTGTTTCATTGGACTTGACTGTGGACTCACGGCGGGTGTGACCGGTCGACAGGGGATGCTTACTCCTCCATGGCACCTGATCCCACCTCTTGGTTTCCAGAGGTCCGTGTTTGTCCATTTTTACCGGATTTGTATCTATGTCCTGGACATTCTATTGATTTATACTTTGGTATCTGAAATTGTTATACATTTGAATGTTACACCATACTTTACAATTTGTTCAGTAATATGATGTCAATCTGTTTTGAATGTTAGATGAGAGAACCCGTTAAGGCGAGTAAATTAATTGCTCTAACCACTCGCCCATAAAGGCCGCGTAAGGATACGTAATGGCTTCATACTTAATTAGATGAACAGTAAATACATTGTTTAACGACTTTATCCAACCAATTAGTGATACGCTACATAATTTTGCTTATTTGAAATTGAACAAAAAATACTTTGCATTTCTCTTTATTTCTATGTGTTTCCTGATACTATTTGGTTTCATTTAATGATTAATATAGCACGCTCCAAACACACAAACAGATCGATACCAATTTCACCATCCATGTCAAGTAAAAACCTGTTCCATAATCTATAATTTACACTGTGTACAATTCGAAGCATGTAGTAATTAGTTAGGCAAAGCAAAAATGATTAAAGAAATAATGGTTGACATACACATGATAGTAACGAGATGTATATTTTCCTGCATTTTTCTTTCTTTTAAGAACATGTATAGCTTTATTTGTCATAACCAGGGGGCAATTATTGTTTGTATTTCATTTGAAGATTCAATAAATATATAATTAATAAAAATTTAATGTCCTCCAAAGGGAAGTATTAGTATGCAAAAAAATAGTAAAACACTCAAAATTCACAAAATGTCGGCCACTTGGCCTTTATTAAGTGAAAGACGACAATATGTATATCAGTAACATGGTATTAAGTCTGCACAATACAAAGCTCCAGTGCAAATGTTTATCGATGTTTACCGATTACGTCACCAGCAATGACATCATACCGTTAACGACACATGCATATTACCGCGTACATTAGTAGACCTATATAAGTATACATTTACCAGATATTTTGCCAATGGATTATCAAACAAATAGAAAACTTAAATGAAATTATATGCGATAAATAATTATATGCATACCATGAGTTACAAAATATCTCATTGAAAAATTAGGAAATTAGCACGAAGTGCTGCACATTGAATATTTTCCATAATCCATTGTATTTATACTCGATGCATTCCAAAAAAATGAAAAACAATCCTTATATTTCTATATATTACCATTTTCTGTGAATCTGTAGTCAGCTGGTTACGAAATTCATTCTATGTAATTGGCTTTGCGGTAGGAGTTTTTTTTAATATGATGTAACACCTGTGTGAGAGGAGAAGTAGTTCCCCTTTTCTGTCCAGAAATACTAAATGAAATTAAGGTTAATTTTCTTATTTTCATATCATTTTGAAAGAAACTAGTGATATGAAAATGTTGAATAAGTGTCAGATTTGTTTTTAAGTTATTTTAGAATATTCGTCTGCTTGGTAACCGGAAGGTTAAATGTGTCAGAAGAGAATTGAAAATGCAAATGGCCGCGCCCATAAGTATGCAGTATAATGTATTTACAACGAATTTGCGTTTGAATTCTGATTCTTTTTTTCTGTTGTAACTACGAAGCGAACTTACATTTCTGTGCCAGACTGTGGTCTGTGGTTCTGGTCATAACATGACCTAGATATAACGCGATATGGGCCTGTAGGCTGCACAATGTGCTACAGATATAGTCTCGTGTTTCCGATTTCTTTCTCTGATTTTTATTTGTTTTGTGATAGGCCTAATGTATGGCTTTTAAGATTAAATATTTAAGAAATAAACATGTGATATTCTATTCTTTATTGATTCGTTCATGTATTCTTACGCTGAAAAGTAAAGCGGTTAATACTCCGGGCACGCGACTGCATTTACAGAATATACAATATATCGCTCTATATACTTGCAATGAAGGGAATTGCAGTCGGTATGTAAATATTAAAGCGATATAAGCTGTCACAATGATTATTTTTGTCCCGTGACATATAGTAGAGAATATGATAAAATGTGTGTTCAAATACATAATCAAACACATGAATAGTTGTAAAGGGTCTTTTTGAAGTTATTTGTTTTATTGGAATTTTAGTTTTCCCGTACCTTAAAAATTCAGCTGTATTCCTTTCAGATAAAGGCTTTCGCCATATCAAATGTACTTCATAATTCGGTCCGGGGATCTCGCTCCTTTACGCGCTCGGACTATGTCGGCCGATATTTAATTAATTAATATTTACATTTAAGATTCAAGAAGTGGCTTTTATGAGAAATGACATATATTATGTAAAATAAATGCTTTTCAACGCTATTTTAAATACCTGAAGAAAAACGGATGAATATATGAATGGAAATATCATGTCACTAAAAGAATCTTTATCATCTTTAATGTTACACTGAATACTCACATTGACAAAATCAAAACAATATAACTGAAAAGTATGCGTACCTCACGTTTTACAATCGTGCCGCCATGCCCGGTGGAGTTAGACAGTTCATGATCATATGTGTCAAGAATGATGAAGCCGAGAATGCGATATGACGAGTTAAAAATTGGTCAAGATCACCCGATATACCCGGCACGTGAACAACTTCAGAAACGAAAGTTTTGAAACGACGAAAAAGACAAACTTTGCCTGATTTAGGTATGAAATGATGATGTACGAAAATAAACGCAAAGGGTTATAAGAATAGAATGTTTATTAACTGTAAATAGCACGTGTTTATTGGACACTCGGTAATCTTCGTAAACAATTACTGAAAGTTAATTTGCAATGCTCAAAGTAATGGCAGACAAACAATAACTGACATTACGGGTTACGTTTGGCAAGATTTTTGCAATTATACACATGCATTTGTAATTCTAACCACCAGATGGTTTTTTGGGGATATTTTTGAGATAAAATATTACATTAAATGGGCATGTAAAATGTTTCACCTACGACAGCTCATATCGCTTTAAACATAAGACTTAATAAGAATTTACTGTTTATCAGACGTTTTATGTGAAGTCAACATATCGATATTTTATCATCGTACATACATTAGCCATACATATAACGAAACATGCATATATTAGCCATATCTATAAAGCTGTCTGATCATTGGATGTTTGATTTACTAAAGACATAAACGGGAAATCAACAACCAGCCTTTACGAAAAATGCGACGGTTTAAGTAGTATTACTATACTTCAGCAATAAAACACGGTCAGGGATGGTTGGGAGCCGTCACGTGTCAGGCAGACTACACTCGCGTGCGCCATGTCTCCCTCATGATAAGTTGATGCCAAAGGGATATCGAGAATCGCTTTCGATGTCATCGTTCCACAAAGTTTACAGTTGATGTAAAGCCTTGTACTCAATATCTTTGTTTCGCTAAATGGAATATTGAGTTACCTGTTCTAGAGGGGTTATCGAGTCGTCTGTCCCAATCTATTCCTCATTTATTTCATTTGAATTTGACCGTGGACTCAAGACGGGTGTGACCAGTCAAAAAGGATGCTTACTCCTCCACGGCACTTGATCCCACCTCTGGTTTTCTGAATGTTCGCTTTGTCCAATATTCACCGGATCTGTGTCTGTCTCCTGGACATCCTGAAAAGTAACCGTAACTGTTATCTTTATTCTAAACTGTAAATCGATTTGATCTGTCGCAATCAATATTGAGTCAAAAAGTGAGCAGTAAATGAGTACATAAGTATTTTTATTTGGCGCTCATAGCGTGTATGACAACAGGGGATGCTAAATCCTTCGTGACACCTGTTCCCACATCTGGATTTTCAGAAGTCCGTGTTTGTCCAAAATTCACTAGATCTGTATATGTATCCTCGACATCCTGAAAATATATACATGTACTTTGATATTTGAGATTTTCATATTAAAGAAACCCATGTAGTTTTCAAAGCCTTCGTCGCATTTTGCGTAAAGGTGGAGAAAGCTAAGTTTCTAATGTAAAGGGGTTTCATTACACTGGTCGCAATTTTCAAGATTCTATTTCTCTTCAAGACTGAATACCGGAATAATGAAGAAATGTAAGAGAGAGAGAGAGAGAGAGAGAGAGAGTGTGTGTGTGTGTGTGTGTGTGTGTGTGTGTGTGTGTGTGTGTGTGTGTTTACAATTTCCTTCCAAACGCTTACATTATGAAGTAAAAAAATAAAAAGCACCAATGGACAAGCGAACCTCCAAGTCCATTAGAATACGACAAATTAGATATACAAATTGTCTTAACATGACGAAGTACATATATATCATCGAAACTCAAGTCCATTAGAATACGGCAAATTATATATACAAATGGTCAGCAGCATGAAGGACAATTACGAATCCCAAACGGGATAGGGCCAGATGTCCAGGAGGAGTCGGCACCCTCTGCCAGCATGCCACACCCGTCGCAAATGTTACATGGAAACTTCCAGAGTTGGAAATTAATGGCTCAAATAGAAATACTATTTAAAATCCAAAAATAAAAATTCAGTGTTAATTAGAATTAAATTACTTATTAATCATAGATCTATGTCATTCTGTGGTCGACATGTCTGTAATTTTTGGATTAAGTGTCTAAGGAAAATTATAAACTTATAAAAATACAATTATATACTTGGCACCCGATATTAAACATGACTGTAAAATCCATGATTCATGCATACACTGCTTATACATTAAGGCCTTTCAATTTCAATTGGCGAAACAGATAATTCATATTTGGTCTGCAAATGTGTCCGTCCTTTGCTAATAATATTGTCCTGTACTAATTTTTAATTTATTGCAAATTAAAAATTAGTAAATGACAAATGTGTTCAGAAAAACGTGATATACGTCCATATAAATTTAAGTTTTAGAAAAAGTTGCTTCTGTTCAGAACAATTATCGTAGTATAGTAAATTTATACTTACCAACTTTTGCTTCTTATATATATATACTATAACTAGTAGACTCTAAAAAACCCGGGAACTCCAAGGCGCAGGCGCAGAGCCACTCTATTTACAAGCGATAACGGGTTGGCTCTAATTCCCGTTATCACCACACTCCTCCCCGTTTAATTTAACAGGTTACCACGTTATTAGAGCGACTGAACCATTGGTATGGAGGTAACACTAATTCTCTAATATAGAGCACGTTCACAAAGCTAAGAAAAGCTCTGATCCATATTCTATAAGAAAAAGGTATCCTCCCTTCAACAGTCCAGTCAAATATTGGCTCCAATAAAGATGATAGTTAGGCCCTGTGAATGCCATACAGAGTCTGGGCATTTTGCAGCGTCATCCTCATCAGTTCCACAGGCCTGGTATCAAGGTGAGCCGATACTAAGGCGGCTACCTCTCCCAAATACGGGGGGGTACTGACTCTGGCACTACCTAGGGGAAAGTATGGAGAATCGGTCTCCAGCAATAGCCTGTTCTTGGGGATAGCTCGCAACCCATTAATTTGATCTGAATCAAATGAGCGGACTGCAGCAGTAACACCAAAGAAAACTCTGGGAAACTTCCGCAGCCACATCTCAACAAGTTTGGTCTTCCCCTTAAAGCAGCTGATTGCGGTCACACAATAGCTCCATCATCATCAGACAACGACAATGAACGTCTGAACCATACTCATCACCTACAGGACCTCTCAGGTGTAACACCAGGGGCTAATTAGCTCTTGCAAGCCTCAACAACCGCCTGAAAGTGTCCTCCTGTCGAGACCACTTAGAAGTAGGGATGGTACGGTCCAATCCGCACTCCCCCAAGGCAACAACCTTCGGATGACCAAGTAAACGCTGGAGAACCAGTGTCCGCTCCACTGTGAGGGTATCGAAGTGCTTTGGATGAACCCCCACAGCTACCCTCCAAGGTCCTTTCAGTGTGAAACTCACATCTGGATAGGTCTTGGGTTCGCTGAACACAATGATTCCACCGATCACGTTAACTGGTATCGCTTGGTTTATAAGTCACTCTGTTAGAGAAGCTCTACTGAATCAGATCCTCAACAGTATGACCACTGTACGAATTCCAGATTTTCAACCTGGGACGATCCAAATGAAAATGACTGTCGAAGACCTTAGAAACTCCCAGTTCCGATTCGGAATCTACATGAGACTCAGATAAATCTTCAGCTCCAGCCTCCCTCAACAGAATCACATCACCCACCTCTGAACTGGTGTCAATCAGAGGCTGACTTGCTAATGCGGTGTCAGCAGATGGTTCCCTCCTGGAAATCCCACAAATTCCCGAACTTGAGACTGGCTACACCGCATTAACAAGACCAGCATACACCTCCAAAACAGAAGAACCACTGGAGAATTAACAGGGTGGAGTGAGAATTCGCTGGGAGCCTCAATGCCCAATAACCTGCATGCATCACGAAATAAATTCTGATGCACCGGATTGAGCGTGATTCTCCGTGGAATCTCACCCTGCTGATTGACCCAATCAACAGCCCTCTCCAGCGATGCATCTGCCCCAAAAGCATAATGAATTAACCTTTTCAGGCAATCCAACTGCTGCTCAAGATCATGCGAGGATGCAGCCACACTTCTCAAAGCTCTCGGAAAATGCTTTACTGACACATGTCGCTTCAGCCTGGTGTCTAGCGATTCACAAAATGTCAAGGGGCAATACACCAAGTCCTGGTCTGCAGAGGCGGACTCGGCTGCCGACAACCTCTTTCCCACTGGCTCCTTAGAGGTGACAGTGACGGAGAGCGACCTTTTCTTTGAATTTTTTGTAAATTCCACCTTCCTCTGGGCAAGAGCAGATTTCCGCGTCCTTTTCTTTGCAGAACGTCCAGAGGAAGATGTAGAATGGTCACCACCAGCACTACCATCACTCTTACCAGAATTCGAGGGCTGACATTGATCAGATACAGTGTGGGATTCCTGAGACACACTCACTGAGGTATTCTCAGGGACATCCACAGTGGTCTGTACCGACTCAACAGCAGTTACCCCTTGTACATAAGGACTAACATCAGGAGATGCCAATAAAGCCTGGTCAGTATCAACCAGACTCCCTTCCAGACCACCAGAACTCCCTGGCTCATCTAACAGCTGATCATTTATTCCAATGACAACCTCTTCCATTGGCACTTCATCAACCTCAGTTCCAACCGAAACCAAGGAAGGCTCCCCAGAAATCGGAGCAACCAAAGGCCGAGCATCGACCTCGATTATCGCCTCCTCCATAGGCTCCTCCTCTTTAGCCTCAGTCAAATCCAAGGATGACGGTGCGTCAGGATCCGGCTGCACAATGGAATCAGTCACAGCCTCAAACTGAACCACGGGAATTGACGGGTCCTGCAGCAGTCTGATGTCGCGCGATGTTTCGGCAACATACTCCGACGCCGGGGCCCGTTTAGGTTTAGGTAACCTCTGGTTATCCAGTGATGATAGATTCTGTTCAATCCACTCATCAGAGAAGTCAAGCTGACAACTTAACCTAATATCGTTAACCCAAGCTCGATGTTTCTTAGCTTGAGCCATCCGATATTGCCTCATTAAACACTCCTGAAACTCATCACGTGGCAGAGTGACAAGGGCACCATACAGACTTCTGGACTCCACGAGGATTCCTTCGTCACTGACGCGATTTACGCATCTCAGTACGGTTTCCTCTGAAGTCCGAAGCTGCTCAAATTTTTTATCCCCTTGGAGAGGCTTGCCTTTTCCCTGCCTCTTCCTCTGCCCTTTTGATTTTGTTCTTTTCCCAGGCATTATGATCTGCAAAATAAAATCAACTCACTGAGAGCAATCAGGGCAGAGATAGATATCGATCATAATATAGTAAATTTATACTTACCAACTTTTGCTTCTTATATATATAATATAACTAGTAGACTCTAATTGTGCGTCCGGCCGGTAGGTGAGTTCTCTGTATTCTGCCTAGGTTGATCTAAAAAAAAAACGGGAACTCCAAGGCGCAGGCGCAGAGCCACTCTATTTACAAGCGATAACGGGTTGGCTCTAATTCCCGTTATCACCACAGTAGGTAAAACACACACACACACACACACACACACACACACACACACACACACACACACACATTTCGATTCCAACCGATTATTTTTACTTAAAGCGATATGAGCTGTCGTAGGTGAAAAACTTTACATGCCCATTTTATGTGATATTCTATCTCATACATATTCCAAAGAGACAGTCTGGTGGTTAGAATAGCAAATGCATGTGTAAAATTGCAACAATCTTGCCAAACGTAACCCGTAATATCAGTTATTTTTGTCCGCCATACTTTGAGCATTGCAAATTAACTTTCGGTATTTTTTACGAAGATAACCAAGTGTGCTATTTTCAGTTAATATACATTCTATTCTTATTACTTTTTGGGTTTATTTTCGTACATCATCATTTCATACCTAAATCAGGCAAAGTTTGTCTTTTTCGTCGTTTCAAAACATTCGTGTCTGAAGCTGTCCACGTGCTGGGTATATCGGGCAATCTCGACCCATTTTTAATTCGTCCCATTGCATTCTCGGCTTTATCATTCTTGACACATATGACCACGAACTGCCCAAATCCACCGGACATGACTGCATGATTGTAAAACATGAGGTACGCATACTTTTCACAGTTATATTGTTTTGATTTTGTCAACGTCAGCATTCAGATCGGAAAATTTTCTTTTAGTGACCTGATATTTTTATTCATATATTCATCCGATTTTCTTTGTGCATTTAAAATAACGTTGAAAATCATATATTTTACATAATACATGCACTTTCCAATAAAAATCGCGTCCCGTATTTTAAAAATAAATATAAAACGCATAAAAATCGGCCGACTTTAACATAATCCTAGCGCGTAAAGGACCGAGATCCCCTGACCGAATTACGAAGTACATTTGATATGGCGAAAGAGTTTATCTGAAAGGTCATTGCATACGGAAATACAGCTGGATTTTTTTAAGGTACGGGAAAACTTGAATTCTAATAAAACAAATAACTTCCAAAAGAAGATCTTTTACAACGTTTTACGTGTTTTATAATGTATTTGAACACACATTTTATCATATTCTCGACTATACGTCAGGGAACAAAAATAATCATGGTGACAGCTTATAACGCTTTAAGTAATATTTCACTCTGAAAGCGCCATTTAAATTCTAAACTTTCCAAAGGTAACATATTCATTTACAATTTGTCTACAACAATATTTTAAATATCAAATTAGCAATTTTTTTTTCTTTTTTACGGAGGTTAGTTGACCTCAGTAAGCTTTCATATATATCGCCGCCTACGCATGAAGATTTTGTACGAGAAATGTCCATTTCAAAGCATGATACTGATAATACATCTTCGGTCATCAATTGTGTCCAGAAAAATATATATATAATTCTTCCATTCTCTCTCATTATTTCAAACTTTCAAACATTTGAAGAATGGCATGTTAGCAGTGGATCACTGGATTATAGTGTTCCCAAATAGTATAACGTAAACTGAAGGTGACAAGTTGGACTTTGAATGCTTGTAGTATTCGAAATGAAATGATAATTGATATTGTTAGGTTTTTCCATGAATTCAGATAACATCCAGTCAGAGAGTCAATATGTAACACAGAGAGAGAGAGAGAGAGAGAGAGAGAGAGAGAGAGAGAGAGAGAGAGAGTATTTATTTGGCAAAAGGGCATTAGTATGTTACAGAGTCTTCTTTTCCAGAGAAACAGCAATTTAATCACAATCGGTATTCATTGCCAAAAGTGTCATTAGTATATTACAGTGAATACCATCTACGATACATAATACACATTATAGCATCTGAATTAATTATGGAACTTGAATTAAATTGTATACTCATGAATTTTAACAACAACGCTGTATTTCATTATAATGACATGTACTTGATTTAGCAGAGATCTGAGTCGGCATAATACAGACAACTGATGAAGAAGAAAATAGAATGGAACTGCATGAAGCAAACAAACGCACCGCTTTCCGACAGATGGAGAAAAAGCAACAACATCATATACAGGCGTCACTAGCTATGTGTGAGGTGTCGTAACCTTTTAACTGAGCTATAGACTGATGTCAATTCGGGTATAAATATAGGTCTATATATAGGGCTCCATGGTCGAGTGCTTAGAGCGCTGCATGTTTCCGACAGAACTGAACGAAATGGAACAACTGCAAAAAAAAGTCTATTTTCGCTAATTTAATCGAAAATTACGAATTTTTGAAATTATGTAGTAATATTTTTTCAAACAAATAAAATACGTTGCAGAAGAAAGGCAATGTTTGCCACAAATGATTAGCTGAAATCGTGATTTTAATAATATCAGCGATATATAAAGCTAATATCAGCTTTATATATCGCTGATAATGTTACAAAAAATGGATATTATTCTTATATCTGTCAACAGAAGACTGGTGTTCCGGTCGTTGCCGGCAAAACAAAATATTCACCAAAACAGAACGTGATTTTTTTCCACAATTTCAAAATGTTGATTACAATAATTTTTTATCTATAAAATCACTAATCTGTGATATGTAATACACAAATGTATTGTCAATTTAGACAAAGCAAATCAAATTAAAATCTACAGCTACTGAAAATAAAGTTTGTGACCACGAAAATATGTCGGGTTGATCAAGTTCATGAAAGGCATAACGTATTGACGTATCATATTTTTTCCATATAATTGTCATCTGCTAATAGATACAACCAAAGGGAGATAACTTTGACCTAAATCACTTGACTTAATCAATACTCTCTCTCTCTCTCTCTCTCTCTCTCTATATATATATATATATTATATATATATTTTTATATATATATATATTAAATAATATATATATATATATATATATATATATATATATATATATATTTTTTTTATATATATATATATATATATATATAATATATATATATATATATATATATATATATATACATATTTCATTTGCAAAGCAGTAGTATAGTCCGTTTGTTCTCCATTGAAACTGGGGTTTAGTCATTTTTGCAACAGCCATAATACTGTATCTGGCACCATAAAACTGAAGAAATACTTAAGTCTAAAAATTTTACTCAACTTTGGCAAATCCTGAAATTTGATTGGCTAAGTAGGCCAAGTTGAGAGAACATCATCAGACTAGAGTAAATTCTCAAGTCCAGTTTTCAAACCAGATGGTTATCTTAAAATAGTCAATGTGTCTGCTATTGTCCATTCACTCCACATAAGACTGAAATAAGGGTACTTAACAATCGTCACAATTAAAGACAAAGTCACTTAATATCATGCAGTTTAACTACTCCAGGTCACTAGGTTATAAGGGAACCACAGAGTCTTTGACATTACATATCTCACAATTGCATGTTCAAATAGTGAGCTTTTTATTCTTATGTATTAAATTAGCAAACGCCCCCTGCTGACCTGCAACATAATTTCAATATTTTCCAGTCTCTGTAGTTAAAAAGACGCAAATATCCTCCCTACAATTAGAAAAACCTTTCATAGAAAGATTTCGTTTGTTTTTTCCTGGTGCATGAGTTATCGGTCCGTCTAGATATCATGTATCCATTGTTGATCTAGCAAATGGGTTATATAAAGAGCAACGTGCATTACCATGATTGTTGATGAACTACATCCAGCGAAGAAATATGGGTGCGCACTTCCTCTGCATTAATACAAACTTTTAAAGTTTTACAAATTGCTCTTTCCAAAAATTTTTGTAATGTATTGCAAAATCTTTGAGTAATAAAATTCAAAACTCTGATCAAAAAACCGTTTTTTTATTATAATGCGAAACTGTCTATTTCAGTAATAACATAGTTTTAAGTTAGTTTATTATCATTTTCCTAATGTAAAATTCAAACAGTTTTCCTAGTGATGAACAGACTTTTTTTGAATCTGGTGTTCCGAATTTTGAAAAATCTTGTTTCCGATTTTTTTTACCCAGTGGCGCTGTTTGATTCAGATTCAAGTGAGGTCATACAAAAAAAATAGTAAGTAGAAAGAGCCCAATCGTTGAGCTAGGCGTGTCTATGACCGGAAGTATAGTGGGGCGGGCCATCTTGGTATAGTGCCTTCGTTACAAGAGGTTAGGGTCACGATCACGAGAGGGTATATAACGGTATGAATTTATAGAGAATACAATTTAAACTGTTAGTCCCAAACATATAGTAATAAAAATTTCAAACACTCACCCTACATGCCAGTCGCGTTCAAATCTAGTCATAAAATGTTTACCCTCAGGACTTACTATATTTAGATTCTGATTTGCATTTGTACAACCTACTTATGCCATAAGATCACAATTACACACGGAATTTATGATGATGTTTTTATCAAATTCTGCATACATTATCCAACTGATCTACTACAAACTTTTTCAAACAAAATAAAAAACTTTGATGCAAGTAGACTATTGCATATCCTCAGCAAGAGAGTAAAAACCATGGTTATTAAAATGTAAAAGATGATTTGAATGTAATTACAGTTAGCGAATCAAATGACATTCAGTGCATATTGATTGTCAAGTCTCAATTCACACCAACACTGTTGTCTCGCCCATTGTAAACTCGTGGACTCAATCTCGTGTATGTCCCCAGTCTCTCAATGTCCATGGAAGATCATCTCATTCCGAGGTCCCACACGACACTCATTATATACATGATATATATATAAAGGTATATTTATTTTACATCATCTGGTATATGCCTGTGAAAAACCTATATATATATAAACGGCTGGATAAATATATATACCTATTCTGAACTCAAGATTAAAATTACAAGTTGCATGACATAAACAGCAAAAGCATGTTGTTGAAACAAGGAAATATAATATTAAAAAATTTAAAAACAGTATAGCATTACACATGTAGCTTTTCATTAATAAGTATGATCACTGCTGGTCTTTTTTTGCAAAATTCAAATTTGATTATCGGTTTGCAGGAGGGAAAGCTAATGTCGTACTTGTGCTCACAAGGAATCGAACAGGAGTCCATTAATGTGAACGATCGTATCGCCCCTGGCCAATTAATATAAAACAGTATTGTTACCTCAAAGAGATTGAAACCGAAAGATAAGAAGAATATCTTACGGACCATTGCTACACAAAACCCCCTGACGAAGGCCATGATGAGATTTTGTAGCCAGCCTTTAAAGTAACATATCACAGACAGTTTTGTTATCCTACAATCATAAACAGTTTAGGAGGATACCGAATTTAAACAACACTTTTGATAGTCGTACCACTTCTACAGATAGTGCACTCAATACCAGGTACTTTACCTTAATGTCGGAACAGCTCACATTCTAATGGTAAATGACTTATAAAGCTTTAAGTATGATGGATAGTGAGTGTGAAAGTAAAGCGTTGACTTAACTTAATATGAATCGATATATCATGTTTATACAAGTAATCAAGCATACAAAGGAAGTTGGCTTAAATTTCGTTCCAGATTTAGAAGATCTATTTGATCGGAAAATGGGTCGATGTCACACACATTAAACTCGTAAATTGTAGGTTCAGTTAATATCAATTCCAAAATTACAGTTAAAAATAATGACATGAATATATATATTAAATGAACAGAGAGATATGTTTATAATAAGTAAAAAGAAAAGGACAGAGGGGGAAGGGGTGAGTTAGAACAGGAAGAAATATCATATCGTTGTTTATATATTGGGATCCCTTTTGGTCATTATATATTCAGTATATTTCTTTGTGTATTTAGGGGAACAGTGATATATAAAAGATTGTGTGTTTTAATATGTAAGAAGTAAGAAGAACGGCTATAAGACAGGCTTGTCACAGTTATCACACTAATATTACACCTTACATAGAAGGGCCCGATTTACAAGAAAAACATACAAAGCCAGGAGTCAAGAACATGTATATGGGGTACAAAGAAATTAAGCCTTCGATCTCGTCAAGTGTGTCCCGAACAGACTTCTGACAGCGCGTTTTTCAAATCTAGGTCAAACAGCTTGAAGTGGTGTTCTCATAGTTTCTTATGATTGTGGTTATGTTCGTGATTGAAACATGTCGTTTTAGCGGATTTTAGAGTACACTTAGGCGTTTTTCGATTGTGGTGGATGTTCAGAAAGTGAGATACGAGACAGGCTCAGGGCGTTGGTTGTTTTTAGGCTTTATATGTGGTGGTTTCTCTTTTTCTTTTTTCAAAATTCGATATACTTCGACTCAAAAAAACAAAAACCAAAATGGCAAAACACTAAAATGACAGATTGTTTCTCTTTATGAGATAAACAGATCCCGACGATACGATGATCCAATATTAGTATGTCTGAACTAAAAGAACCCTCGCTGATATTCTTGTGTACCATAAAACAAACGGCAAACACTTACCACTCCCTACATTTAGGATGATGATTTTAATTTGGATGTTTTTAAAAAGGGGTTTTTTGTTAAACCCGAAAAAATATGTCAATTTCTAAACAGGGCAGATATTAGTTAGACAATACATTTTCGGTCATCAAACTTGTTATTCTTTATATTCATTTAATAATCGTTTTTCAAACATGTTCCCAAAGAAATAAATTTTAATTTGACTTTCTATTAGCGATATTAAAG
Source organism: Atrina japonica (assembly GCA_030159075.1). Taxonomy (NCBI): domain Eukaryota; kingdom Metazoa; phylum Mollusca; class Bivalvia; order Pterioida; family Pinnidae; genus Atrina; species Atrina japonica. The sequence continues at coordinate 285,775 of BROG01000497.1, read as the reverse complement.
CCATATTCTTTCCGGTTAGTATTTGAAATGAAATATTGGTCGACAGTTAGTCCTTTTTAATTAATTCAGATGACATTCAGTCTGTGAGTCGATATTGATTGCTCTCTCTCTCTCTCTCTCTCTCTCTCTCTCTCTCTCTCTCTCTCTCTCTCAGTCTCTCTCTCTCTATATACAAGAGTAATCTCCCATTGTTTCATATATATAGATATATAACCTATATATATATATATAGAGTATATATATATATATATATATATTCCAATTAAACATTACCGTAAGTTTTAATGTACATTATGACATCTGAATATAAAAGTAAAAGCAAGTGCAAAGGGTTCTAAAAATAACACTAATTATTAATAATATAAATTAAACCCAAAGTAAAAAAAGATTCATACACTTCTCTCTCTTACCGTATTTCAACTGTATTTCTGTACTGTATTTCATTAATAAGATATTTTTCTGAAATCAATGTTTTGTTGTCTGTTGTTGTCAATGGTCTTTTTTCATTATTTATTTTTTTATAAAACATTTATAATTCCAAAAGATTTAGATTATACAATGCACTTCCATAATAATGTTAGTTACGCGCCTGGCTGGTGTTCGTCAATATAACCTATTGTTCCGAGAAGATAAATATATTATATATATATACATTAAAAGTTTCCCATTTCCTTGATTACGATGATGTTTCTAAAGCTAATAAAGAAATATCACCGTCTTTGTTATTACCTAGTTCAAATGTATAAACTTTAACAACCTTGATAAAGCTAAGTGAAAGTTCATGAACTCAATACCAGGTGTCTTACATTGCACTGCATCGGTGATTACAAAAATAAACATTTGCACTTAACATATATCAGACTTTGAAATAACCACCAGTTCGATTGCCCGTATCGGATCAGAATTGGCTCAAACAAGTTGATTTCTAAATGTACTTGCCCACCGAACAAGTCGTTTTGTCAGCATTAAATACTCGTAATTGTCATTGTAATTTTCAATGGTTGTCAATTCCAATAGTTGTCAGTGCCATACGACCACATGTATTGAATGGGGTGTACTAAATTAAATGAACTCTGTTTATAATAAGTTAAATATCAGTTTATCAATTCTTAATCGTTTTAAAATGTTTATCTAATTTAAAAGGCAAGTGCAAGGAAATGAACTTCTTTTGCTAAAAATTCAACACACAACTCTGGGGACAAATAAATTCAGTTGGGTACAAACAAATTTCTCTGATGAGTTACCCCCGTTCAAGTGTGTTTTATTTCACACCCTGTATATGCGGTTTTCAGACAGCTTGCGGTGGTTTTCACACAGCTGGTAGCGAGTTTCGGACAGCTTGTGGCGTTTTTCAGACAGCTTATGGCGGTTTTCAAACAGTTTTTGGTGGTTTTCAGACAGCTTGTGGCGTTTTTCAGAAAGCTTGTGGTGGATTTCAAACAGCTTGTGGTGGTTTTGAGACAGCTTGTGGCGTTTTTCAGACAGCTTGTGGTGGATTTCAAACAGCTTGTGGTGGTTTTGAGACAGCTTGCGGCGTTTTTCAAACAGCTTGTGGTGGATTTCGAACAGCTTATTGCGGGTTTCAGGCGGCTTGTGGTGGTTTAGTGGCAAAGCGTTCGACTCGATAGCGGGAGTATCCGGGTTCGACTCAAGGTACCAAAAACTTTTTAAAATGACAGTGACTGTTTCCCTCCCCAAATGCTCGGCATATGAGATGAAAGTCACGAGTCTGAAGTCGATGATCCCAGTGTCTTGGTAGGCGTGGTACGTATAAGAACCCTCACTGCATTGGCGTCAGTCCATAAAACAGATCAAAATTTGTGGTACTTCACCTAAAGCTGATGACATCTCCATATCATTGGAAAAAATTGTAAATAATTCCTAACGGGATTTGAAGCAACACTAAATAGTGTTTTTAATCTTTAAACCTTTCAACCCCATATGCATTTAAATGGTATTTTCTATTGTTATAGCGCAGTATATTATGGTTTATAGGGTTGACAGGATGAAATGGATCTTTACGCTTTTTTGACAGTCTTTGCCATCAGTCGTGTTTAGAACATTTTTACATTTTGTTAATTTTTTTATTCTTAGTGTCCTTTCAAAATATATAATTCATATTTTCTTTTTAATCTTAGATTTTCGTATTTGTTGAAAATAACCATTCATTACGTTGTTCTAAAAATTGAATCCTCGATAACAAAACGCAACGGCCCAACCGACAGTAAACAAATCTAGTGAACGTTGGACAAACATGTGGTGGGTGGGGGTGGTAATGAAGGTGCCCCGTGGTCGAGTGGTTAGAGCAACACGCTTTGATCCATGAAATTTTTCATTTGTTGTTGGCATACGTTCGAGCCCCCTCCCCGCTGGAAACTAAACTGATATTTGTGAAATGATTGCCAGTTTACATGCGGAAGGTCGGTGGTCTCTTCCCAGGTACATTGCAACCAAGTTCTCTCCTCCACCATTAAAAACTGGCCACCACCATATAACTGAAAAACTGTTGAGTGTGGTGTCTATAGAAGACAAGTACGGACCTCCATAACATCCAGAGGTGAGAGCAGGTGTCATGGATGAGTGAGCATCCCATTCCGACCAGTCACACCCGCCATGAATCAACAAAGAATTCATTGAACACATACAGACCGCCGGAAAATCCGGAGTGAGATAATGTGTCATGGAGGCGTAAGCATCCCGTATCAACCGGTCACACCCGCCGCGAGTCAATATACAAGTCATTGGGCACATACGGATCGCCGGAAAATCTTGGGTTCGGATCAGGGTCCGAAGTCACCAAACTTTTCTTTTTTTTTTTTTTTTTGCTCAGTACTCAAGCTCTGATGACTTTTTATAATTGTAAGGTAAAAACACGCAAAATGTATTCTGAAACTGTATATGTTTGTATATTGACGGCATACAATTGTAAATAATGATACAAATTATTGCCCATTTAATAGAAAACTTAAGAAATATTAAAAAAAATGTTTGAGTACGAACTCAAATTTTGAGTACTGTACTCAACATATTTATTCGCTCTTTTACAGAAAAATCGTAAGTGTGGCACACAATTGAAAATAATGATCAAAGATAATTTGAATGATACTTCAGAAATATTAAAAAAATTGTTTGAGTACGTACTCAGATTTTGAGTACTGTACTCAACGTATTTATTATTTTTGTAAGGAGCATCTTAAGTGTGAGACAAAAATTTATAAGTGTATGATGAAAAATAACTTAATAAGTTTCCTAATCCAAACTGATTATATAGTCCAAAATAATGAAATAAAAGTTGAGCTGGAGTACTGAGTAAATTTGGTGATTTCGGGCACTGGGACCATATGCTTTAACGGTTGACCGGTCACACCCACCTTGAGTTCAAAGGTCAAATTCATAAAAAAAATTAAAATCTATGCAGGAAAAAAATGCCAATAAATATTTATATTGTTTTTCAGAGAAAGTTCAATCGTACTCTATCAGTCTGTCACAAATAGGTCAAACATTAATTTTCGCATTAACTTGATGAAAGAGTGCCATTGATCTCTCTGAAAAACTGGTCGAACAATTTTCTTCAAAGTTGGTAAATAGAGTATTTCTAAAGTAAGAGTGTGGTGTTCTTTGTTTTTAATTTTGTTGTTGTTGTTGTTGTTGTTGTTGTTTTAATCTCTGGATCAGAATTCTTATAGCAAGGTTTAGGAATATAATGACCTTATAGGACTTAATGATTTAAATAATAAATCTAGTAAATTAAGTTTCCCTTTTAAAAAGCTGGACAGAACAAATTACAAACATATTTTGATTTGTTTCTGGAAACAGTTTCGACCATAATAATGTTTAAATGTTTGCGTCGCCGTTGTAATTCAAGGTCTACCTACGTCACTACATATATGTATTCAGAGCACGTTTAACTTTTAACAATTTTACTATATATAGATTTGAAATTGAATAGTACCAATATCAACTATTGTTATTCATTGTCATTCGACGATTTAAATTTCCTTTTCACAAATAAAACCTGCTTAAATTTTGCAGTTCTTTTTGGTTCAATGTACCTATTGAAGTTTATTTACTTTTCAACAAAATTAAAAGAACGAATGTTAAAAGCAAATTTCAGGGCATAAATAGACGTACTCGAAGGTAGTGAGGTGCATTTCTAGGTCGTAATGCCAGGTGTGTGGGATTATAATGAATGGGGTGACTACAGGAGCAAGGATCTAGTCGACGGCTACAAAATGAAGGCAATGAGAATTTGAGAAATTTAAGGTACCAATATATACGACATTATGAACTCTCTCTCTCTCTCTCTCTCTCTCTCTCTCTCTCTCTCTCTCTCTCTCTCTCTCTCTCTCTCTCTCTCTCTCTCTCTCTCTCTCTCTCAACTTTGATTACCTCGTCACCATCTAGTTTGCGGTTAAGGGTAGCAAATTAGTTCAGGAGTATATTTTATAAAAACAATAAATTACAGATAATCGACACTGAATTAATATTTTATGCAATTGCCAAAATGGTCACTAGCCTCTACACATTATATTTGGTCAGTTTATTTTAAGTATTGATATTGATGTATTGAATGGCAGGTTGTTTTCAAGTCTCGTTAAACATACTACTCAGGTATATATGCAAAATATCATTGTCGAAACTTTCACTTCACATACCGAGCACTGGGCGAAAGAAATCACTGTCCGGTACCTGGAATCGAACCGAGACCTTCTTCTTGCGAGTCGAGTGCTCTACCACTAGACAACCGCCAGCGGTCAGATAGATAAATACTGGTAATGTGATTGATTGAATTAGTGGTTGATTGACTAACAGATAAATCGATTGACAGATAGATAGATAGAGGTGGGATGGATAGATAGAGAGAGGGGAAGGAGGGATAGATAGATAGATATCTCAATACAATGACATCAACTTATCTATTTTTGATATATGTAGATTCTATTTTAGTCTGTTTTGTACACGCGCTGTTAATTTATTTACAGTACATTGTGCTTGGTGTCTTAAAAGCGCGACCTCAAAAACATTTTGAAAAAAAAAACAACAACAAATGATACCTCAGCAATATGAGATGGTTTATGTGTCAAAGGGTCATGAAAGGTCAAAAAGTTAAGGCCATCGTTATTGACTCAGAATTACGACTAGATGTTTACTTCACGACCGCGCGCAAAGATAGAACTATTCAATTATTCATATTAACAGCCGGTGTACTATACATTTTGTAGTAGAATTTTTTGTAACTTTAAAAATGTTGAAAATTAAAGAATAAGACGGGTATTTTTAACAATATATGTATCCTTCCAGCACGCAGCGCTGGCATGTTTATCAAATATTATTCTTGTTGCATTATTATTATCAACATATCTATTTAATAAATTTTGGTATCCTATATTCATATTATCCGATAATTTCGATAATTCATTTATTAAAAACACCACAAGCTGAACTTTTTTTTACTGAGTTTCGACTAAAATTGTTTTTTTTTTTAAATCCGTATCACTACACACATATATTTGTGGTTAAAATGTGTGTTTCCCCCCTGGAGCGGAGATTTTTGGCGGGTAACATTTTCTGAAAGATTATCAAAAATGCTACAAAATGAGACATGTTAGCACTCTAACTGTTAACGAATTGAGGGGTTTGGGGTAAAAAAAAGAAAATTGGTCTCTGTTTGCATTGAAAGTAATGGATGTATGGAAGATATCTAAAATGATAATTCTTGACCAATTAAATTACCACTGTCTATCAAATTTGGTGTTTAGGGGTAAAACATCAATTTTTAAAACAGAAATCTTTGAAAAAGTATTTGACTTTAAGCCACTAATAATCAACACAATTTACCTGTACATGTACCGATTGCATAGGCGTCGGAACCGGGGGGGGGGGGGGGGGGCCCCCCCCCCCCCCACTTTTTTTGCAAAGATAGACATAGGTGTTGAAAATTGGGGCTTAGCCCCCAAACGTTTCTGGCGTGTGTGTGTGTTTTAAGTTGGTTTAGCCCCCCACTTTCAATTTGCTTCCGACGCCAATGAATTGTGACAATAATTTGTTCCTCACTTATTTCATTTGAATTTGACTGGACTCACGGCGGTTGTGACCGGTCAGCAGGGAATGTTTGATGCCACCTAATCCCGCCTGATTTCCAGAAGTCTGTGTTTGTACAAAATTCATCAGTTTTGTATAAGTGTCCTGGATATCCTGAAGATTTATATTTTGGTATTTGAGATTTGTTCACGAATTTAGATGTCAGTGTGAGCCGATACCATTCCGGAAGTGCCGGAAGTACTTTTTTCAACATATTTTGTCGTCTGTTTAGAAGTAAAAATTGGATGCAGCGAAAAGCAGTCAAAAACCACTTTAAGGGGGAGATGGCGAAATCTCAACTTTATGCACAATGTTTTGCAAGAATTGTCATGGACAACCAAAGCTGTGTGCACTCGGTTTGATATTTCGCCATCCCTCCACCAAAGTGGTGTTAGATTGAATTAATTTTGTTACAAGTACGTTAAACACTAAATTTGATAACAATGACGTAATACGCTGTTAAAATGACGTAATATGTTGTTAAAAGGACGTAATATCTTGTTATAATGACGTAATACGTTGTTATAATTACGTAATACATTGTTATAATAATGTAACACATTGTTATAATGACGAAATGCGTTGTCATAAGGACGTAATATCGTGTTATAACGATGTAATACATTGTTATAAGGATTTAATACACTTTTATAATGACGTAATACATTGTTACAAGGACGTAAAACGTAGTTATAAGGACATAATATCTTGTTATAATGATAATACATTGTTATAATGAAGTAATGCGTTTTATAAGGACGTAATGCATTATTATAATGACGTAATACATTGTTTTAAGACGTAATACTTGTTATAATGACGTAATATATTGTTATAAGGACGTAATATACTGTTATAATGACACAATATATTGTTATAAGGTTGTAATACATCTCTATAATTACGTTATACGTTGATATAAGGATGTAATATCTTGTAGTAATGACTAATATATTGTTAAAAGACGTAATATCTGTTATAATGACGTAATATATTGTTAACAAAAGTAATACCCTGTTATAATGACGTAATACATTGTTGAAAAGACGTAAAACATTATTATAATGACGTAATCTTTTTATAAAGAAATCAATGTACCTTGTATATACATGTATTTAAAAAATTGGTTGCTATAAGAAAATAATATATTGTTATAAAGACGTAATAACATGTTATAAATTGTTATCCGGACAGCTGTATTTTTATCCGGACATAATATCTTGTTATAAGGACGTTATATCTTGTTATATGGACGTAATTTTCTTGTTTTTTGACGTAATATTTTGTGATATGGACGCAATATCTTGTCATAAGGAAGTAACAATTTGTAATAAATTGTTATACGGACATTATATATTGTTATAAGGACATACTTTATTGTTATATGGACCGTGTTATATCGATGTGATATTTTGTTAAACAAGAACGACTTTCATGTATCTTGCTTTATGGACGTAATATCCTGGTTTTCTGTCATTACAAAGTTGTCTCTGTGACGACACATTTGACCCAATCCTAATTTGTACTTGTTGCAGGCCAAAACGATGCAACTTGTTATTTAACACATAAACTGTACTTTAAAAAAAAATAATAGGACTCTACTTATGACACTGCAAAATCACGAAATCTCATACAGGTAAGGGCAAGTTCTGGTCAACAACTATATGCACACGTATGTAAATAGCTAATTACATATGGGGGATTTATCTTGAACAGAAATCTTTAAAACAAAAAACAAAAAGCAAAAACAAAACAAAAACAAAAAACACAGTTAACGGCGTTTTCCGGGTCTTTGGAAGTCAAAATTTAATCGTCTGTTTGTCGAAAATGTATTTAAAGTTATCAGATAGGAGCAGTTGTTTGTAGTCGTCTGGTGGATTGCATTTCTGTCCAATAGCTCAAAAATAAAGTGGCAGGTGCTCGAACTCTATTTGTTTTTCAAGTGCAGCTGTTGTCTAAGCTTTGTAAATTGACAAACAAAAATAAATATGTGTATCCACGGAGCCCTCGCGACATTTTATTCGGTCAATAAATGCACTGTGATAATTTATTACACGAAATACTCGGTCAAGCATGTCATCTTCATGTAACACATCAAATATATTACACAAAACTTGTTTTGTTCTTTAATTTGTATAATTTTAAATCAAATTTGAAAATAATGGAAATTAAAATGGAGCAAAATGAATAAAATTCCATTTTATTATTTGTGTGTATTTCGCAAAATAAAAGTGTATATTATTTTAATCACTTTCTTATGCTGTTGACTTTCGTTTGAAAATCTAATTCTGCTTAGATCAAATAAAATCAGATGTAAAATTGCAGGAAGTGCAACCAAAACATAAAACAGAGACCCTAATACGGACGGGATTGGCTACCAATGCCCTACGGATGAACTTAATCGAATTAATGCAAAAAAAGGAATAAATGATGTTACAATTTCTTTGAAATCGATATATTTATAAAGTATTGACAATTAACTCAGGATCAAGGACAGGTCGTGTAACAAACAAATCGATCGCAGTCTTCCACGAATTTCTGAATGTCACATTCCGCAGGAAGATACTGATGGTGATGGTATATATACAGTCGATCTCACTAATATTGAACCCTGTTACTTTTAAATCCCACTTAATTTTAGATGATTTGGATTCCCCAGCTAAATTTCCTCATTACCATTATAAGCCGGTTATTTTGAAAACCCTGTTGATTTAAAAGAAAAATACTTTCCCCTTCGATTGCAATATAACTCGGCTCGACTGAACATATATATATATATATATATATATATATATATATATATATATATATATATATATATATATATATATATATATATATCTGCAACTGTGATTGCTCTCCTTCCCGGCTAGTTTATAATATGATTTGATCTTTTCTCGTAATCTTTATTCCTGGTTGGTGAGAAAGTATTAAGAAATGTAATATCAAAATATTCCGAATTACATAAAAGGTCACGTCCGATTTGTACTGCTTTATTGAATTACAGACGTATTTTACACAGAATTTGTCGTAAATGGCTATCAAATACCAGGTACATATATACTACCGTGTATCTCATATATTATGATATGAATTGCCTGCATATTTTCAATGCATGAGGATCATCTAGATTATAAACTATAAGTGTAAGGTATCGTAAGGTTATTTTCATAAATCATACGCATTTCGTGTGTAGGTAAAAGTTGCCAGATCGTGGGAGATCGGGGGGGAATTCCCAGATGTCTGAAATGTCTGTATAAACTTCATTAACCAATGAACATCTTATTTGATAATCACGAAAGCGGTTTCTATTTTAGAAGGTTGAGTGTTGTCAAGTACATATCGTGATTTATTTTTTATTTTGTAAGTTTTCAATGCCAAAAAAAAACCCACGGATTTGTTACAATAGTATACGTGTACTTATAATAACAAAGAACACGGGGACACACGTACAAACTTGAATATAGTGTTTCAGGCTTATAAGTGATCTTTCAAAGAAATGCATAAAATTTTGTTGAATATCATTATCTGTCGTAAACTTTAAATATACAGAAAAACACTACTGGTTGCATGCTCACATTTGTCGCACTGGACGGGATTTAAAATGAGCAATTAAGCGTCTATCATGTTTTGTGGGTTCTTTTTCTAAGCTACATGTATGTATATATATATATATATATATATATATATATATATATATATATATATATATATATATATATATATATATATATATATATATATATATATTGGCTTGAGCATTTCGCTTTCATTTGGAATAGACAAAAAATCAACGGGAGAAAAAATGCCCAATATACAATGTTCGTGATATTCAAGAACATCGCCGAATAAAAAAAATTACAGAACTTTTTTCGGCGATTAGCCACTTTGAGGTGGATTATTAACTTCACCTCAAAAAATTCAATTCAGAAAATGGTGAATTACGGGATTTCTTTTTTTTTTTTGTAATTTCAATAGACCAATTTTTGAGTTGTTCCGTTCCGTTCAGTCGGAATAGTTTGTACTCAAATCACATGACTTCAAGACTATGTCGGACAAGGTCACTTCCTGTTTCATAACATTTACATAGAGTAATATCTTGTTTCAGTTCACATGCGAGGAAAAATCTGGCACGTATCACTGCAAAACATCCATATCCCATGTCGTATATACGTTTAACAGCTGAACCGGAACTGATGTTGCCCAACTTTTTCAGTCTTTGTAAGTGCATACTATTATGATGAACCAAGACGGATCGGAACAACTCGAAAAAAGTCTATTGTTTTAAGATAATGTAGTTTACCCTTTTCAACCCTACAGGCCATAATAGATTGGTCTTAACAATAGAGATGAACAAACCATCTTGATTTTCAGGGGTGAGGGGGTTAAATTTGTTCAACTAATCAAGAAATCACCGAAAAAAATTATTTGAGTGGAAATGACATTTTGACTCAAACTCTGAATATGTAACTGTGGTGTACTGTGCACCTGTAAAACAAAATGACCGACTATTTGTATATTTACTAGTGAATGTTGTGGACCAGTTCCTTTTGTACCTGGATTTCAATATATTAGATAATTTTGTTGTTTATTCATTTTAAATCTTGGTATATTGAAAATAAGGACACAACTACTTATGTCCATATGTCATTTACTAATTTTTAATTTGTAATAAATTAAAAATGAGTATAGGGCAATATTAATATTGTCCTGTACTCATTTTTAATTTATTAGAAATTAAAAATTAGCAAAGGACACATACTATATACATGTAGTCATATTCAATTACCAAAACTAAAACATTCTTTCTGTGGGTTGAATTATCTAAAAAAAGCCTACAATCCATTGTATGAATATTCAAAACAGTGTCCTGTATTTGTCATGCAAATGTCTATAGTTAATTTTTGATATATTTTACCAGATTTTTTTTTGGGGGGGTTCTTTTGTTTTCTATACAGCACATGCGCGCGAGAATTTGGGCTACCGCAAAATAATCACGATGTTCATACGAACACACTCATACTCAATGTATATGAATTTCCACAACGACTGCTTGAAGAGGTATATACGAGTTATTTTTATTGCTGTTAAAAAAAACTGTTAAATTTGGTTGTTGACTCATACACCCATGATTTATGAAATTGGACTTGACCATCAATTTAAGTGGGTTAGTTTATTTGTAGCTGAAGATGTTAATGAGTTGCAATCCGTTAATCAGAAGTGATGTTGTCGTGCAGTGGAGTACAGTAGCAATCACGAAACGGAACCACATAAATACCCTGCCTTCTGGGAACCTAATCGGATGTTGTTCAAGCTGAGGTAGGGGCACTGGATCCCTAATTTGAAATCGTAACCCTCTCTGTGTCCCCTATTTGAATTATTGAAAAAAGTAGATCTGTTTAAGGCAAAATACGACCCTACCGACTGTTACCGTCTAAACGATACAAAGTGTGTGATATCGGAAGTTTTCGTTCTGGCTGTATCACATCTTTATTCCCCTGCTTGTTATGTTCTGAGCGACCTTGAAGTTCGAGATAATTTAATGCTGATTTGATCTAGAGAGGCAGATGTGTATTGTCTTAAATTACATGTATAATACTTTAGGTCAAAAAACAAAGTTATTCAAGGTCAGTTCTCTCAATCATAAACAAGATTAAACCAGTTTGGAAATGTTGCTGTTTACAGACTGAAGTCTGAGGGAACATAACGAAGCGATTGTATTAAAAGAGAGGCGGGATAGTCGTGCGGCCATCTGTCTCATCATTTCAATCAAATGTTGTTTACATTTTTTGCCAAAACACTAAACATGGGAGACTTGGAAATACTATTAATTGAATATGTCACTTCTATCCGATGAGTCCAACTATGGCAGATGATGATTATGGTGATGATGATGGTAAGGATGGAGTTGATGATGATAGAGTTGATGGTGATGTTAATGATCATGATATAGTTGATGATGATGATGATGATGGTGATGATGATGATGATGATGATGATTTTTATACAGTAAATTACTAAACAATGACTTTACTATTTTTCCAAACTCTGCTGTCACAGATTGTCATGGCATATCACAATTTGTCTTCCTTTACGCCATAACTACACAGACTTAATGCTTCATGCACCATCTGAATAAAAATTAAAATGAAAACGTCAATAATCTCAATCTTTTACCGTGCGAGTTTTTATTAATCTACTGTGCGAGTTTAAATATTTTGAATAAAGTAACTCATAAAACGCCGTATACACCCTTTTTCACCTCACTGAGATATATGTTTGTTTATTGTTGTTTAACGTCCCACTCAAGAATCTTTCACTCATATGGAGACGTCACCAATTGCCGGTGAAGGGCTTCAAATTTTGGCCTATGCTCGGCACTTACGGCCATTGAGCAGTGAGGGTTCTTTAACGTGCTGACACTTACTGTGACACGGGACCTCGGCAGTGTTTACTGTCTCATCCGAAGGACAGGAAACAAATCTGCCGCCGGCTTGTCTCGAACGCGCTACCGACTGAGCCAGATCGGCTCCACTAAGATTTAAATGAAGACACAATTTGTATTTTGAATAGTATTTTACGCCACACTCAACAATGGTGGAGGCCAGTTTTTAATGGCGGAGGAGAGAATCCGGTTACCCGGGAAGAGACCACCGACCTTCCGCAAGTAAACTGGCAAACGTTCTCACCAAAAATAATCAGCTTAGGTTCAAGCGGGGCTGACCAGAAGTGAGAGACTCACTTGACCACGGAGGCCCCTACAACTTTAAAACAATGCGCGTGTTGTAATCCGACGTAGTGTGATGTAAGGGAGATAACTGTTAGTAGTAATACTATCTGATACACAGTTACATACCTACATTGTTTTAAAAAAAAATGGTTTTTAAAGTAAAATTATTAAAACAGAAATTATTGTCGCCCTTAAATAAAGGAATCAAAGTTGCTTTTAATTCAAATTTTATTTGCACCTTGACTTCTCTTTCGTAGCATGACTACTCTTTCAGTTTGAGCAAACTGAAGTCGGCTTTTTTACGGAATTTCTGAAAATCACGTTTGCTGATAAATTTTCAGTGATGTGTGTGTGTGTGTGTGTGTGAAGTCGGCTAATTTTGTGTGTGTGTGTGTGTGTGTGTGTGTGTGTGTGTGTGTGTGTGTGTGTTACGGAATATTTTGTGAAAATTAATTTCGCAAGTGTGTGTGTGTGTGTGTGTGTGTGTGTTGTGTGTGTGTGTGATAAATTTTCAGTGTGTGTGTGTGTGTGTGTGTGTGTGTGTGTGTGTGTGTGTGTGTGTGTGTGTGTGTGTGTGTGTGTGTTTATTTACAATTCAAATCCCGGACCACTTTCGGTGGTCTAGTGATAAAGCCATCGGCTTGCAAGCGTGGATCACGTTTCGATTCTCAATCCGTCTTAGATCACAGACAGGTATTGCACCTTTGTTATGTGTTCAAAAATACTTTCCAGGGTGCAAAAAAAAAGAAAAAAATGAAATAAAACAAAAAGGAAATGAAATTCCGGATACTGACCATCAAGTAAGATACAAGGAGACTATGTTAACGATGTCTACAAACACGGGAATACCTTCATATCTATTTATAGAATTGCCAAATTGTTACTTGGGTGTGTCAAGACCTTCCAGTTGCAAACCGGCTGTAGTTTATAAGATAAAGTATGTTAACAGCTTCCCATGTTGTATAATATCAAACATATTACTGAAGATAGAACCAGAAAGATGCCAAAAATCAATACGGATATACTTACTGACAGCCATTGGATGATGAAAATATATACAAAAACAACAGAAAAATTCACCAAAAATTATAAGGGCGAACCTCGAGTTAAAGGTACAATAGCCGTGTTTACAAAAAATAATTATTTCGATTTTTTTTTTTCTTCTTTCACTACTTGTACTTGATGTATAATAGCAAATAAGACCTACCGGTATACACAGGCATAACAAATCTTATATTCCTATATACATGTACATTTGGCTAAAATAAGGTCAAAGGTCAGGTCCACTGTGGTGTTCATACATACATATAGTAAGGTTGAGTTAATCGGTTGCAATTGAAAACGTGCCGAACTATATATATATTTGTTATTGTATATCAATCAAAGTAGGAAGAATTTTATTTTTATTTTATTTTTTTGGTGGGGGGAACAGAGCTAATGCCCCTTTAAGAGTCAGACAGTGAGTCGTATTGACACCAAAATTGTTTCTTTGTTTGTTTGTTAATTTATTGTTGTTTAACGTCCCATTCAAGAATCTTTCACTCATGATGGAGACGAAGGGCTTCAAATTGTGGCCTACGCTAGGCACTTACGACCATTGAGCAGTGAGGTTTCTTTAAAGTGTCGACACCTACTGTGACACGGGACCTCGGGTTTCACTGTCTCATCCGAAAGACAGGAAACCAACCTGCCGCTGGCTGGACTCGAACTCACCACCTTACGATCAAAGGTCGAGCGCGCTACCGACTGAGCCAGGTCGACTCGACACCAAAATAATTCAGGTGTTAGGTGTCTTTTAGGGCGAATCGTCACGCTAGGTTATTTAAAAGCGCCGTTGCAAAAATTCTTACAATTAGTGTTTTAATGATGGCGAAGCTCATTACCTCATTGTCCATGTTTGTTTTATTGTTGTTTTCATCCAATCAAAAAAATATTCAAAGATATGGAAATGTCAGTAGCGTAAAGTGACATTCAACAAATTTAGACCTGTGCTACGGACTGACGTTGACACCGATGCAGGATTTAGTGCTCTTTTACGTGCCACGCGTATGCCTTCCGTGACACGAGACCTCAGTTTCAAATCTCGCCAATAGTCTCGTTGGTTAGATCCGGTACTAGGAATCATATCCGTGATCTCCCCGCTTGCGAATCGACCGCTCTAGCTATCACTAGGCCACCACAACTTTAGTATACTGTAATTACAAAATGAATATGACATTGGATATTACAGATGGAACACTTTATCAATAACATTTTATCTACCATATTTAATGTTAAAACAAAGCGGAGTTTTTGATGTAGCAAAACAAATATTTAAGTTGCATAATATCCGTGTTTTCTAAAGTCCTTTGCTAACTTTTAGATTGATGTGTTTCATTATAAAGCCGAACAGATACGTTCTTCCTAACAGTATACTTTAAATACCTGTCTGTATATCTACGTATACATGTATACTTATTTTAATTTTGTATATTGCAGTTCTATATCGTAGATAAATACATGTATTGACTTTTGTTAACTAATGTCCGGCAAAAAAAGTAAAAAAAAAATTATGGGGAAATCATATGGCTCAAAGTAAATAATTGAATCATTTGTATGTTAATGCTACACTCAACAATGTTATAGTAATGCAGTGATAGTCAGCTTTAATGGCAAGGGAGATAATCTGGGTATACACTGTTTATCGCAATCTCTTACACAGGGTTGTCGGTCCTTGCACGCCTCGACAATCTCTATCAACGTCTAAAAACAAGTCCCAAAACACGTGGTCATATAACCCAAAAATAAAAAATATAAATAATAAAATTTTGTTCGGAGGACATAAGAATACAACAAACACCGCATGTCGTAAAGTCAATTTTGGCGTAAGAATGTGTATAAAACCAGTTTACACTATTAATAGTCATACTACAGCATTTTATTCTAAAAATAAATAATAAAATGTTCTCAGGACATAATAATACAACAAACATCGCATGTCGTTAAAGTCAATTTTGGCGCACTCGTTAGGTTAACGACAAGTGGGATTTATTTTGTAATTTAAGTAACCAAATTGCCGTTCACCTGAAATATTTGAGCTACATCAGTTGTCTGTTGTATAAATAACAACGTGTCAAAATTAATCTGTGTAAGATATCCATGCCAGCCTCTTGGTTAATACCGTGATATCGCCTTACTGACAAGGGAGATAACTGCGATAGATTGTAAAAAAAAAAAAAAAAAAAAAAAAAAAAAAAAATAACAGTACAGTTTAACTTGAGTCAAATTAAACTGCATTTATCGTACCAATGTTTTAACAAAAGCAATACAGCCTTTCAAGAATTTTAAACCATGTTGTCTGAAATTCATAGTATCAAAACATACGACTTTCTACTCTGTACACAAATATTCCACATGAAAAATTAAGAGAGACTTTTTGCCGTTATCGACAACTTTTTTTTCATTAAAAGTGGTACCAGAAAATTTAAATATTTAGTCTTTAGTTATCATGATACTTATTTCTTCCAACACCACTCTATGTCTACACATAAATACACTGAAGCTGATACAAAAAAAGATGCTGGAATTTTTAATCGACAGTATATTTGTGATGTCTGGAAACCAGGTCATTCAGAAGCTTGTGAGTTAAAAGAAGAAAAAGCTAGCAATGACCTTTAAATTTACATTTAGATATATCGACGACGTTTTGTAAATTATTAATGTCAGTTTTCATGCATGCGATATGTCAGTGCGATATATCCCAACGAACTAGAAATTAAAGACACAACAGCATCAAGCACATATGCTTCCAACTTGGACATTTTACTTACTAAAAAATAGACGGGAAATTAACAATCAGGCTATACGACAAACGCGACGATTTCGGCTTTCCCATCGTGAATTTCCCACATCTTTCAACGTTGTAATATCCCGCAATCAACTCCATATGGTGTTTATATCTTACAACTGGTCCGGTATACAGTCATGCAGTAACTGAAAATTTATGGAAAGTTGCATAAAAGTACAATATCACCATCTTTTAGTCTATTTTTTCCTACCAAGCCCCCTCCCTTCTATTTTTCATCACCATCCCCTACATTCTATCTTTTCATACACGTCCCTCCCCTGTCTCTCCCTCTTATTTTACCATTATCTCCTACATTCTGTCTCTTCATACACGTCCCTCCCCTGTCTCTCCCTCTTATTTTACCATTATCTCCCCATCTTCATTCCGTTATCTCTTACATTCTGTCTCTTCATACACGTCCCTCCCCTGTCTCTCCCTCTTCTTTTACCGTTATCTCCTACATTCAGATTCTGTCCCTCCCCTGTCTCTCCCTCTTCACCGTTATCTCCTACACGTCCCTCCCTTCATACACGTCCCTCCCCTGTCTCTCTCTCTTATCTTATCATTATCTCCTACATTCTGTCTCTTCATACACGTCCCTCCTCTCCCCTGTCTCTCTCCTACATTCTGTCTTTTACGTCCGTCCCCTGTATCTCCTCTTATTTTACATTATTTCTGCCTCTTCATACACGTCCCTCCCCTGTCTCTCTCTCTTGTCTTATCATTATCTCCTACATTCTGTCTCTTCATACACGTCCCTCCCCTGTCTCTCTCTTTTACCGTTATCCTTACATTCTGCCTCTTATACACGTCCCTACATCTCTCTTGTCTTATCATTATCTCCTACATTCCTCCCCATGTCCCTGTTCTCTCCTATTTCAACCTACATTTGTCTCATAACCGTCCCGAAAACTGTTCCCTCCTATTTCAACTTTTCGCCCCGAAAACTAGTTTATTAGCGAGTTTTCGCTTCGCGAGGGGAAAAGTCGAAAACTCTAATTATCATCTTATCTACTTTTCGCCTCGAAAACTCGCTAATTAGCGACTTTTCGTTAAAAGTAAAAAATGGCTAATTAGCGAGTTTTCAGGGCGAAAAGTCGCTAATTAGCCAGTTTTCGTCTTTTCATCTCACCAAAAGTCGCTAATTCGAAAACTCGCTAATTCATCGTCGAGTTTTGTTATGGTTTTGTTGGAACGAGCACAAAGCACGTTATTACTATTTATACATAAACATTTGGATCCAGTTGCACAAAAGGTTATAAAATTTAACGTGAAGTTAACCAATGTTAATAGAAATTTTTTATTGTGCAACGTGAATTAGCGAGTTTTCGACTTTTCGCAATGAAAGGTCGCTAATTACCAAAATGCGCAAATCACTGTATCCGTTCGTCCCCCTGATTAATTCATCATCTCTTAACAATGTATGCCCCTTCCGTGCACGTACTGGGTCGGAAGCAAATTGGTGTTGAAACTCGCTAATTAGCGAGTTTGACGCCGAGTCTATTTTCGCCTCGCCAAGCGAAAGGTCGCTAATTAGCGAGTTGGGGGCAAAATGAGAAACGGCGAAGCCTATAAATGTTTGTGCATTACTCATTTTTTTCTATCGACCGCTAGCGTCAGCTGTGTACAATCCAAGTACTTATATACCATATACAATGTTATACAAAGTAAAATGCTGATGTTAGTCAAACAGAATTGCAATTACCAATATATCTTTTGAAATATTTGTTTTCACTGAGGCTGATGTTTAAAACGAAACTCGAACGCCAACGAGGTCAAACGATTATAGTCGCTGATAGCATATGAAACGGTGGCCTTGACGGCTTTAATAACTCGAGTTGAGAAGATCGAATTTCAGATTAGAAAACTTGAGGAAGTAATGTCGGGATGCAAGGAGCGTGGATCGGATAATTTTTGTAGAGACTTACTTTATTCCTAATCTTTGCTGGATTTACTTGAAAGAAAATTAAAGGTAAGTACAAAACGTTAATATATCAACAGCAGCATCGAAAATTGGTCAGTTAAGCGTGACGATTCGTATGAGTCATTGCGTTTCATGTTTACAATATGCGCCGTGTTCACTTCATTGTACATGGCTTGTTTACAAACAGGAGTTAGCACGCGAAAAGCCGTGGTCAAAATATTTTCGGAAATGGAAAGGAATGTGTACCATTTGAACTGCATGTATATGTGTGTACATTATCGTGAAACCAAACCAGCTACGGGTGATGGGAGTGGTGCTATTGTTATGTATTTTTTTTTTTTTTTTTGGTATTTCAAAGTCGAAATTGAATAATTTCAGATATGTATTATTTAGGATTTAAAATTACATTATATAATGTATCGGTTATGCGCATGTAAATGTATTAATGTCTGTCAATGGGTGTCGTTCTTGTCGTAAGCCCCAACCACGCTTTTTGAATAATAAGATCGAATGAACAGTAATACAACTCACTCTCTCTCTCTCTCTCTCTCTCTCTCTCTCTCTCTCTCTCTCTCTCTCTCTCTCTCTCTCTCTCTCTCTCTCAATATAGATGAACATTATTACACTGAATACGATAGAAGATCTAGTCAGAAAGCTGTTATCTAATGAAATCGAAACTCTGGCATTAAATCACGGTGATATTGATTGTTGCTAACTAATCGATTTCATGTTTAGTATGTCAGTTATTTCTGTTCGTGTAATTGGCACAGATTAGATCGCGGAGGCCTTCCTCGTCTATTTCACAAGCACGAAACAGGGCAAGTGTGTTTACACTGTTTACATGTTGACGAGCAATTAACTAGAATCATAAGCAGTTTCAAAATATGAATAGGTGCCCGGCCTCGGTCCCTAACAGGGCGGGCAGGTTTCCTTAAAATATTTAGGGAATTTCCATGTGCTTTCAGTTTGTTAATGCACTTACGTATGGGTACTTTTGTGTTATCTGAATCGAAAAAAACAACAACAATATATAGTGTAATACTACACTAAAACTAAACTGAATGTAAAAACTTGCGATATAAACAGTTTTCAATATTTGGATTTCGTAATATCTCGAGAGATCCAAGCCATCTCCAACGGTTTATTATCGAATGCAACACAAACCCGTGACAGATGAATTATTAAATTGTTTTAGTCTAGATGAACTATTTTTATGCCCCCGGTCTGAAAGGTCTGCCGGGGGCATCTAGTGTGAATTGTCCGTCTGTCTGTATGTTTGTCCATACTTCCGTCCCGCTTACATATAAAGTGCAATATTTCAAGTTTGGATTGCGATATAGTAACCAAACTTAAACTGTAAGTTCATCTAAGGGTTGCTCACACTTCACTGACATCACATGCCCCTGGGGGTTGGGTGCGGTCAAAGTGAAATACATTGCAATATTTAAAGTAAACATATTATTTGCCAGCATAAAAAAAACGGAGTGTCTATTTGTCCGGCTAACCGGACAAATAGCTCTCTGAAGTCACACAAAATGCGCATGTCTATCTTATCTCCAGCAGCAGGAGCCCGCGTCAGAGCGATGGCGGAAAACGGAGAAATTGGTATTGGTGACAAATTTTTCATACGAAGAGCTAGAATAAAAAATTCGGACAAATAGCCTCACCGGTTAGCCGGACAAATGCCTCACAGATATATATCCGGTTAGCCGATAGCCTCACAGGTCCGGTTAGCCGGACAAATAGCCTCACAGATCCGGTTAGCCGGCAAATGCAACTGCCAAATACAGTGTCTATGCCAAATACGGAGTGTCTATTTTTCATACGAAGAGCTAGAATATCGGACAAAATAGCCTCACAGATATATATTGGTTAGCCGGACAAATAGCCTCACAGATATATATCCGGTTAGCCGGAAAATAGCCTCACAGATTTTGTTGGTTAGACAAATAGCCTCACAGATATATATCCGGTTAGCCGGACAAATAGCAACTGCCTAAAAAAAAATGTTGGGACCTGGGGCATTTTGTTTCACAAACACTCATCTCGTTCCTCCTGAATTTGTGGTCATCGTTGTCATTCATGGTTTGTATTTCCAGGCTGGTGGATAAATATTAAGGAATTCAATGAAATCCAAAATAAGAAACATGACATACGTTTATATATTATTTCTGATATTTTTTTTTAGAATAAATCGATAGATTCGCCTACTGTGATTGTGACCCAGTAACATTGCGAAATAGGTCACTAGTCTAAGTGTTGAAAAGCACCGATATGTTTCAAGTCAGCGTCACCAAGAGTTCATTACTTAGACGGCGAATGGCGGTGATCCGTGAGTACAGCAAGACATTAATGGATACTTAAAAATCGGCTGCAAACAGAACGGAATAATGATGTGTTTGATAGCTGAGAGTTTAATGACATTTAACGAACATAAAAATCATAAATCGCATTTCCTAAGTTGTTCTTACTTAGAGGAGAATTTATAGAGTGACATTGAGTTTATGTGCTGTACACTTAGATCTGAACATAAATAAGCTACAGTGAAATCCATATAACATGGCGGGTGGAGTTTCACGAACCCTTTCTTGACCGAGACGCGTTTAAATTTTAGGTAATAAAGCATACTAACATTAAAATACCACTGACTAGAGTTATCGTTCCTACTTGTCACCATACATAAGGGAATACAACTTTTTTTCCCCTTTGTTGATTCTATTTTAATCAGAGACCTAATTTTTGCAATGATAAGTTTTGGTGATTATTTAACCAATTTGAAAATTGTTGACAAGGTCATAGGTCATTTATATCATTCAAATAGACCCTTTCACGATAACTGCGTTCCTACTAATTTTACATGCACACGAGCACTTCCGAATGATGTCAAGAAGTTTCGTGCTCAAAACATTTCTACCCATGACAATTAGTACCCAATTTAAGACTAATTGTTCTTGTGTACGATTTAAGTTTCAGTGTTTAACCTTTAGTGTTAAAAGTGACAAATAGCAGTGACAGGGATATAGACTGTATCACGGGAAATATCTGTATGAAATATATATTGTTGACATGTCAAGGGCTAAAAAATACCCCAGTTGTTCTTTACCATTTCTTAACTGTTATAATTTGAAAACATCCGTTATGGAGGCATGTCGTTTTCAGAAATGATGACTGCATTAACAGGAACCACTTGTGTTGGTCTAGTGTTAGAGCGTTCGATTCGAAAGCGGGAGGTCCCGAGTTCGATTCCCGTTACCGGGTCATACCAATGACTTTTTTATACATAGAAGTGAGTTACTTGGCCATAGGCTCGGCATACGTAGTGAAAGTCAAAGTATCCCTCGAGTGAAACATAAAACCGAGGTCCCGTGCCACGTTAAAGAACCCTCACTGCATTGGCGTCAATCAAAATTTGTGGCACTTCATCTAAAGTTGGGACATCTTGATATAGATGAGCAATTATTGTTGCGACGTAGAGCAAAAATATTGTCACGGTCAAAGTCATGGGACTTTCTGGAATTATTATTTCTTATGATGACTGAACTACAGTACACATCCTGGAGACCGCTGAACGGGGTCAATACTGATGACAAGTTCGAAGGTCATTGAAAATATTTTGTGTTGCTGTGTTTGTTGTTGTAGCTTGTGTGAGTGGGTTTTTTTCAAAGATCATCTTCATAGAAATTGGAACTCCCATATGTACTGCCGCTGGTTGGGGGATTATTGTAACAACTGGCAGTTATAACCTCTCTCTCTCTCTCTCTCTCTCTCTCTCTCTCTCTCTCTCTCTCTCTCTCTCTCTCTCTCTCTCTCTCTCTCTCTCTCTCTCTCTCTCTCTGTGTATAAGATAACATCCGGTGTTGTATTGATAAATTTGATTATTGTGATAATTATGTTTACCTCGGATATCTTTCATTATATTATTATTTTTGTGACTATACAGGTCAATTCAACATAAATTGAAGGTTGTTGTTTTTAATTTCACGCAATTTTGTTCTCATCCATTCCGGGATTTACAGTCCATTTCTTAGTACGATTTCGCTTTCGAAATGAACCTTCCCCGAAACATTAAAAAAAACTTTCGAGTGACACCCCTCTGAATCCGCCTGTCCATCTGCGACGTAAATTGATAGAATCAGTCGAAGAGTTACCTTACACCTGATCGTTTGGTCACTTGGTTTTTGTATTCCAGGGTTTCCGGGTCAAATATTTCCAGGGGCGAATTTCTACTCAAGCTTTTCAGTATTCATAGATAAGTTCATTGAAATAACAACAAACTCGGAGATTATTCGATTCCTCGTTTTGCGGTCAAATAGTTCCGCGGGCAATATATTGTTCAGACTATTCAATATTCAGAGACAACATTTAAGAATAACAATGGACTCGGGGGAACGTTTCAAAATATTTACACACCTGCTTTGCATTTCACTGCAGAAAGATATACGTCTAGAAGTCGTACACTTATGGATTTTGATGTCACCTCGTGCTCTGTTGAGCTGATCGGTGTCTCTCTATATAATATGCATACCACACAGCAATTTTAATTAAACCACTTTGACAAACCCCGAGAACCGTCAACACATAATAGCAACGACGAGAAAACGGGTGAGTGTCCTATTACATATTTTGGCTATTTGAACACTGCAAAAATTGACAGCATTTGAACAGACATAAAGCATTGTGTGATCTATTGCGTTGAATGGCGTTTTTCGCTATTAGGTCCTTGTGATAATTTCCATTTTCAATATCAAAATAGAAGATGCATTCAGGCTAAGGCTTTATTCAAACTCAAAGATATTCTAAACTACCAGGTGATATAGATAAAGATTTGGTGGACATGCCCGGATAAATTTACCGTTTCTTAAAAGCAATATGATCTGTGAGTTGTCGGTGCAAACTTTACTGGAAAAACTTTCTGTTGCACCCCCATTATATTACCTTAACTCACCAACCCCTGAACAACAACGGACTCTTCTGTAAATCAATCACTTAGACCAGTCCAAATGTGTCTTTAGAGATTAATGAGTTAATCTAAAACATAGAATATGATTTATAGAGAATTTAAAAAGCGACTATTTGTTTGAGATTTTCTTTAATTAATTTATGAAATATACCCAGCAGTTAATTAATGGAAGTCAAGGTATTTTTCTATTTTTTAGGGGGGGTGGTCATATTATTTGAGTGAAGAATGCAAAAGGAAGTCCTTCCACTTTACTTGCAAAATTTAAACCTCTTACACAGAGTTGTCGGTCCTTACACTCCCAATCACTATCTTACACAGAGTTGTCGGTCCTTACACTCTCGATCAATCTCTTACACAGAGCTGTCGGTTCTTGCACTCTCGATCAATCTATTACACAGAGCTGTCGGTCCTTGCACTACACAGAGTTGTCGGTCCTTGCACTCTCGATCAATCTCTTACACAGAGTTTTCGGTCCTTACACTCTCGATCACTATCTTACACAGAGTTGTCGGTCCTTACACTCTCGATCAATCTCTTACACAGAGTTGTCGGTCCTTGCACTCTCGATCAATCTATTACACAGAGTTGTCGGTCCTTACACTACACAGAGTTGTCGGTCCTTACACTCTCGATCAATCTCTTACACAGAGTTGTCGGTCCTTGCACTCTCGATCAATCTCTTACACAGAGTTGTCGGTCCTTACACTCTCGATCAATCTCTTACACAGAGTTGTCGGTCCTTACACTGTCTATCACTATCTTACACGGAGTTGTCGGTCCTTACACTCTCTATCACTATCTTACACAGAGCTGTCGGTCCTTACACTCTCGATCAATCTCTTACACAGAGCTGTCGGTTCTTGCACTCTCGATCAATCTATTACACAGAGCTGTCGGTCCTTACACTACACAGAGTTGTCGGTCCTTGCACTCTCGATCACTATCTTACACAGAGTTGCCGGTCCTTACACTGTCTATCACTATCTTACACGGAGTTGTCGGTCCTTACACTCTCTATCACTATCTTACACAGAGTTGTCGGTCCTTACACTCTCGATCAATCTCTTACACAGAGTTGTCGGTCCTTGCACTCTCGATCACTATCTTACACAGAGTTTTCGGTCCTTACACTCTCGATCACTATCTTACACAGAGTTGTCGGTCCTTACACTCTCGATCACTATCTTTCACAGAGTTGTCGGTCCTTACACTCTCGATCAATCTCTTACACAGAGCTGTCGGTCCTTACACTCTCGATCAATCTCTTACACAGAGTTGTCGGTCCTTACACTCTCGATCACTATCTTACACAGAGTTGTCGGTCCTTACACTCTCGATCACTATCTTACACAGAGTTGTCGGTCCTTACACTCTCGATCACTATCTTTCACAGAGTTGTCGGTCCTTACACTCTCGATCAATCTCTTACACAGAGTTGTCGGTCCTTACACTCTCGATCACTATCTTACACAGAGTTGTCGGTCCTTACACTACACAGAGTTGTCGGTCCTTGCACTCTCGATCACTATCTTACACAGAGTTGTCGGTCCTTACACTCTCGATCACTATCTTACACAGAGTTGTCGGTCCTTACACTCTCGATCACTATCTTACACAGAGTTTTCGGTCCTTACACTCTCGATCACTATCTTACACAGAGTTTTCGGTCCTTACACTCTCGATCACTATCTTACACAGAGTTTTCGGTCCTTACACTCTCGATCACTATCTTACACAGAGTTGTCGGTCCTTACACTCTCGATCAATCTCTTACACAGAGTTGTCGGTCCTTACACTCTCTATCACTATCTTACACGGAGTTGTCGGTCCTTACACTCTCTATCACTATCTTACACAGAGTTGTCGGTCCTTGCACTCGCCGTCAATCTCCATCAACGTCTATAAAAAGCACTCCCAAAACACGTGATCATGCTACCTGCAGAATTATTATAATAACCATATTACTTGAGCCGGCCTGGCTCAGTCGGTAGCGCGCTCGACTCTTTATAGTGAGTTCGAGTCCAGCCGGCGCCAGGTTGGTTCCCTGTCCTTTGGATGAGACAGTAAAACCCAAGGTCCTGTGTCACAGTAGGCGTCGGCCCGTTAAAGAACCCTCACTGGTTCAAATGGCTGTAAGTGCCGAGCATAGGCCAAAATTTGAAGACCTTCACCGGCATTTGGTGACGTCTCCATATGAGTGAATGATTCTTGAGTGGGACGTTAAAGAACACTACAACAACCAAATTACTTGGAATAGATCTAGAGATACTTTTTCACAAAAATGTAAGCCCTATATTTAAATTTTTAGTTTAAAAATAAAAAAAGTAAATGACTTGTTTAGAGCAAAATCAAAGTAAATTTATTTATTTTACGAGAATCTTGTAGACGTTGAGAGAGAGAGAGAGAGAGAGAGAGAGAGAGAGAGAGAGAGACCAAGGACCGACAACTCCATGTAAGAGATTGGCAAAAAGATTATCATTATTCAGATGGTTAAACGTGATGTTCTCACCTTTTGGTACAACGGTGGCGTCCGGTAAATCAGAATCAGTATGAACATGATAAATGCAAGGGTGTTATTATAATAAACTTGCCAACCGTAACTCGGTGTAGGTCTAACCATAATTTTGATCCGTCATCCCTGGATCATGTGCTTACTTTAGAAGTGATCACATGACAATTTTCAGTTTTAGCAAATGACACTTGTATCAAAGACGGAATCAAACAGACCACTTTTCCCGACATTGCGTCACATACCCTGAGATCCATTGCTTACTTTAAGAAGTGTTCAACATGACAATTTTCAGTTTTAGCAAATGACACTTGTATCAAAGACGGAATCAAACAGACCACTTTTCCCGACATTGCGTCAGCTCAGTCATCAAGCGAGTCATTTTCTTGAACAACCTCTGTCAGCGTATCGATTTTTGACAGATGCTGGTAAAATATAAATTTACTCTAGATTTTGCCCTTGATAAGCTTTTTGCTTTCTTGCATATGTTTTTAGTATTGACATAGAATAAAATGCTACTTGAGACGAAATACTTTTCAAAAATGGATATAAATATAGGGACTATATTTTGTGAAATGTATCCTTACTCTGAGCTTACTCGGTGATTTTGGTTTTTATATTCATTCTTTGGGTTACATGACCAGGGGTTTTCTGATCTTCTTTCTAGACGTTGACAGAGATTGGTCGATAGTGCAAGGACCGACAACTCTGTGTAAGAGGTATGGAAATATGTGGTAATGGTTTTCCGAATGTGCGAACTAGAGGTCATGACGACTTGCGTATTAGGATTATATCAGAAAAATTCTGTATCATGGCAAGACAGTGTTTATTTAATTCTGAAAGCTGTTGGTTTGTCGACTGAAAAAAACGACCGATGTAAGTAATTTCGTGATAAGTTTGCATTGAAATAGAATTCCTCCTGAATACCTGATAATCCGTGAACGGTAGCCACACCATGAATAAGTGCAATAAGTTCACATCTGTTTCTTAATCGTCGTTTTATAATACAAACTGTAGATCTGTTATCATTCGTTAACTTTTAAATGCTCACTTTTAAATTTCAATTTTTAAAAAATGACAATGATGGGAGATGTGATAAAGTTCTCACTTCGGATTTTAAATTACTGCATCACCGGCTGATAGATTTATGTTTTAAGTGCAACTATGTCAAACCCTTTAGTACAAGAAGTTCACATTTGTATACTTCTCTGTCTTAGCAACTCCATGTTTCAAAATTTTGATTTTCGTACTTAATATTAAGTATTTATTTCCTGGTTTAATGAGAATTGATATTGTGAAAGTACCCATGCATCGATTTAAATTATGCAGGCGACAAAATTGGGGTATGTCGGAAGTAATTCAAATTTAAATCTGTGAATCATCAGAATGGTTTCATTAAAAACTCC
This sequence comes from Atrina japonica, assembly GCA_030159075.1. NCBI lineage: Eukaryota > Metazoa > Mollusca > Bivalvia > Pterioida > Pinnidae > Atrina > Atrina japonica. The sequence continues at coordinate 258,339 of BROG01000497.1, read as the reverse complement.
CACAAGACCACAGACAAAGTCGGACATCTCGGAGGAAGTTCGCGGAGGAGGCGAGAAGCTGATAATTCTATCTCGTTAAATGGTTGAAGATTAAATTTGGGATGTGACGGCGTTAATTTCGAAGGAAGTTGGATAGATCGAAGTAAAGGATGAACAGAGAGACATAATTTGCAATAAATAAACTATTCGTACAAGATATAACACGGAAAACGAGAGATAGAGCTTGGCAGTTAAATAATGAAAACTCTGGTCAGTTGTGTAATGACAGCGCAATGAAACGTGTATCACGGATCCGGTTTTTTTTACTAAAAAATATAGAATTCGATCATTATTGAAATCGTTAGGAAAGTAATGGGTCAATAGATGGAGCATTTATTATTTAGAATTGACTTATCTGTCTCCCACTGCATGTACGAATAATGTAATTATTTATCAATAAATTTTCTCGCTGATAAAAGGAGTTCACGTGTTTATTGCATTAACTTAATTTACAGTTTACAGTTCGGTGACAAAGTTTTGTATCCGAAATGTTCTATTTTAATCACACAGTCACAGACTAACATCTTACACAGAGTTGTCAGTCAATCTCTGTCAACGTCTCAAAAGTAGTTCCAAAACGCATGATCGTGTAACAGACAGGATGAATATATAAACCAAATGACTCAGAATCCGGGAATATTTGCACTAATATATAAACCATATATTTCAAAAGTATTCTTTTGATTAACCGGGGAGAATCGGTAACGGAGTGGGCTTGAATTATTCGAGTTAACTCATGTTAAGTTGAACATATCTACAAAGATTTAAAGCAATAGGTACATGTATATAAATAGAGCTATGTTTTACAGCGGAGTGAATTTTTTTTCAGAATTTCTAAACTCAAATCGTTTTACAGATTTGAACATTTTAATTCTCATGTTGAATTTCTTGTTCATAATGTTCACACATACGCGCTCGACTCTTGATCGTGAGGTCGTGAGTTCGAGTCCAGCCGGCGACAGGTTGGTTTCCAGTCCTGCGGATGAGACAGTAAAAACCGAGGTCCCGTGCCGCAGTAGGTATCGGCACGTTAAAGAACCCTCACTGCTCAATGGCCGTAAGTGCCGAGCATAGGCCAAAATTTGAAGACCTCCACCAGCATTTGACGTCTCCATATGAGTGAAATATTCTTGAGTGGGACGTTAAATAACAATAAACAAACAAAAAAGCGATTTCCACGTCATTGATTGTAATGTGCAGTTAACCTCCTATTGAAAATGTGCTTTGACGTTTGTCTTTGTAGATCCTGTACAACAATATACTAGTGTCATTTACTAACATTTAAATTGGAAATTTAAAAGTGAGTCATGTACTCACTTTAAATTTCCAATTTAAAAGTTAGCAAATGACTCTAGTAACTAAGTTGATGTACCGTCATGTCTTGTAAAAGTTAAAATCTGTCAGTTTGACATTCTCCTACGCTGAATTTATACGAGTTATACAAAGAACTCATCGCGTCTGAAACGGTATCAGTCAATGTCGCTTATTTAGGGACGGAATTTTTAGGATAATTCAACAATTATGAATGATATTTTTCAAACAAAAAAATCATTTTATGACTTAAAATAAACACGTGCGGGCATACCGGAACATGATCCCAACAAGATGGTGCCAATTCACGAAGTCACCTGTGTAACCGAATTTGACCCGTTCATCGTACTAGAAAGGTTTCCATGGGGCATTTGCGACGGGTATGGCATGCCAGTAGAGGACGCTGACTCCTTCCGGACACCTGGTCTTATCCCGTTTGGGATTCTTCATGTTGAGACCATTCACATCTAATTTGTCATGTTCATTAGTACTTCTTCATTTTTACATCTAAAGATTAAACTAAAATGATGTCAAGAATGACATATATATATATAATTAGTGCACTGTTCACATGTTTAGATAATTATTTTACGGCGAATCTGATGACAACGCGTATAATCAATAACTTTGAATGACAGAATCAATTCCATGTACACATTTATGTCAATTTCATATCAGTAATATCACACTCGTGCTCTGGATTAATATTAAATAAAAATGTGACCCCATACACCGTTACAGCGGGTTCAACTAATTACCGAGTAGATACGAACTTTTTATGTTATTCTACCAGAGGATAGTGGGCGATTCCGACGCTCCTGCTAATTGAATTTCATAGTTTCTATCTAATTTACTACTAGAGTTATCTACCTTACTTTTTCTTAATTTTCTACTACAACTCTTCTTATCGGCTTTCCTTATAAGAAGAGCCTTCTAGTTTTCCTGTTCCCTATGTTCCCTATACTGAGACCATTGTTGTCCCTATTCGCTGGGTGGAGTTTTCTGAAGTTTGTTCACTTACTACAGGTGGTGCAGGGAGTGCTAACTGTTTTATTTGACTGAGACGTATTATCTCGCATTGGGGGGTGCCGGAAGTGCTAACATCTGAGGTGGTTCTGGTAATGCTAATGTTTGATCATCTGGCTGATTTTGTTGATATGTAAATTGTGGAGGTCGAAAGTTGAAGTTTTGTCTATTCCGATAAGTATTGTGTGTAAACTGCGAGGGTGGAGGATCGTAATTTTGTCTATATTTGATAGTTATTATTTGTTCTACCCCTGCCACGATTCGTTGGCGGTCCCTGATTATACTGCCATATGGTACCCCAGTTGCGAGGGTTAATGTTTCGATTTGGACAATTTCTTTTAAGGTGACTATCATGTGACATACCCAACATTCTGCGCCTAATATCCAATCTGGTACAGATTGTGAATTTTGTCTATTTGGACCTACTTGGTGGTTTCTTTGTATTGGATATTGTGGTCTAAACGTTTGTTGAGTTTGTTGTTTAGTTTTCTTAGCGTTTTTGAACCTAACCTGTTTCTTATTGTCTGCTACTGATATTTGTAAGTCATCGTCACTATCACTGTCTGTCTCGTCAGCTGCATTTACATCTACCTTTTTAGGACAATTTTGAGTAGTGTGACCTTTTCTTAAACAATTCTTACATAGTTTATTTCTTAAGTGATCTACTTCCATTGGGTTGTATGTCTCTGTCTTCTTTTTCAGTTTTCTAAATCTAAACACATTTTGTGTGCCGTCTAACGTCAATGCAATTTGATCCCTAACGTTTTGTTCGCGTGTCGCAATCTTTAACTGCGGCTTCTAAAGTTGTAGGTTTCTTCTCTAATCAATTTCATTTTGATGTAATCAAAAGTCACCCCTTTACAAAATATGTCTATCAACTGTTGTTCTACTAAGTCTTTTTGTGCTTTTGTTTTTAGTCTGCTCTGTCGTGTAAACATCTTCAGATGCTTGTATTATTCTTTCCCCAAACATTTGTACTGATTCGTCTGTCTCTTGTTTTAGATTTCTTAACTTAATTAATGCCTGTCTTTTGTTTGTCACTTCCCCAAATTTTTCTTTTAATAATTTCTTGAGGTCCCCCCCAACTAGCTACATTTTCGTTATTTTCTTGTTCTATTAAATACCTCCTAATGAAATCCGCTACCGCCCCTGAACATGTTTACCAATGCTATACCCGGCATTTTCTGTACATTTAATTCAACTAAATTTGCATATCTTTCTATGTCTGATATCCATGCCTTAAGTCTGCCGGTTTACCCGAAAAGTTCTTAATTACCTGATGTACAGGTACTGCCATTGCACATGCCATGTTAGAGAATTGTCTCAAAATGTTATCAAACATCTCTTTTTCATCATTGTCACCTTTGTTTTCAGGTATCCCAGACACTCTACAAAATGGTGGTTCTCTATTTCCTACTCCCCCCGATTTTTACTGTAGTACCTGTTACTACTACTTTCGGTTTTTTGTTTGGTACGTCTGACTGACCTGATGCTTTTGTTTTTATTTCTATTTTCAGTTTCATTTTGCATGTCTGTCTGATCTGACGTGGTTGGTCTATTTTTATTTACTTCTTTCTAAAATTAAATTTATCCTCAATTTCTCCTAAAAGCCGTAGCCATACTACTTTTAATTTTTAATCTTTTTTCCTCTGCCATTATTAATTCTGTTTTTAATTTTGTATTTTATTTCAATTGTTAAATTTGTTTTTAACTAATTTTGTTAAAATTTTGTGTATAACTAATTTTGTTAAAGTTTCAAAATAAGTTTTTATATTATTGCCTAAATAAATTAAAATTGTAGATTTTGTTTAAGATAGAGTTTTGGTTAATTTAAATTTTATTAAATTAAGTTTTAAGTTTTAGAGTTTGTCAAAAAGAATGTTCACAATTTGTGGTCAAAATATTAAGGTACTTAAGAAAAGTAAAAGTCTTACCTTTTTAGTTCCAAGTCTTTGTGTTGTTCCCAGGTCTTGATCCAGGTCACGGCACCAAATCGATATTTGTAAACCAACCCACAAAATATCAATAACTCAAATGTCCGGTCTGTGATCGTATAGTTTTATTCTCAGCACAGCAGGAGTTTAGCAATGGTAACAAATGTTTCAATAATCAGAGAGTATGGTGGTGTTCTCTCTAGGCGGTTTCCCGCTGGTCTCTCTCGTTTCCAGAACTCCAGTGCTTATATACATTTGTTAGTTTTGACCAAACGCAAAACACTAAAGTTCTAGAAACTTCTAGAGAGGAGTTAAATGCATCTACAATTGGGAGAATATGGGCGCCGTCATCATCAAAATCTGTCATAATGCAACCTTTGGTAACCTTTTTACACTATCATTCTTAGTACAACTTCAGTACTTTTATAATTCATTATCATTAACATCAAATCTTGTTTACCAAAACTGATGATGACAGATATTTGACCTTTTTAACATGCAGCTTCAATTGCTGCTGAATTTGTAAAGGTGTTGACAAGTTGTTTATCCAAAACAGTATATTGTAATAATGCTAAGTAATAATACTAAATAATTGCTGAGTAAATTTTGAATTTGGAATTTTATATCTAAATTAACTTTGTCAACATATTTACTTGACCGAATTAGAAATCATGTAATTTTAGCTGCCCGTATTTTCCCAAATACATATAATACACATCAATACTATTTCAAGTCACACCAATTTATTTACGTATATAATTTCCTAAAAGATTTATCTCCCGTACCTCATATTGTTACATATTCTACCAGAGGATAGTGGGCGATTCCGACGCTTGCAATTCCGTGTTCCTTAGGGATTATTTGATTTAAATGTATCGGACATATTTACGTACGTTTCATGTGATTGGGGCCGTTATAAATACACAGGTTGAGACAAAGCGTTATTGACTCTCGTAGGATATATATAATCATTATGTGGATTCCTAACTTCAAAACATAAATTTATGTGATAGGAGTAGAAACAAGAGAGAACGTGAGGGACGTTTAAAATGTAAGGAGTCATTTTGTGTTGTCAGAGTAATGGCAGTTTTATATCCGTGTTGTATTACAATTTTCCTATTGATATTTCACATACACGGATTTCTCTTACGAGATCTAATAGATTGCAAAAATTCGTAAATGTAAACGGATTTTACGGAGGGTTAAGTGTTGTTGCGAGTGGTTTATCTTAGCCGCGGATTGCTACAAGTTATTTAAGAGTTGTCATCGGAAAGATCAATCCGTGGACAATCGTAAAACAATTTTGACAAGTCAAAAAAAAAAATTACATATACTTAAACGGATTCTTACTAGTTATTTACGGATGCCAGCAAGTTACGAACGGATGCTTACGATTGACTAAAAGTTGGTGGTCCGTAAGTACTCGTAAAAATTGAATTATATTTTGAAGATTAATATGTTTTTGCTTTCAGTACTCAAAATTAAATCCAAATCCGTCGATCTATTTGATCTCATTGATTCGTGGAAAAATTGCGTGCCTTCTCATGTTACCGTTGTGTTTAAACCAGGAAATATCTCACTTCTTGTAAGCACATGCGCCAGATCAAATGGAGCCTAAATATTTGATTTTGTGATAAAGTTAGGCAGTTTACTCGCGAAAGGCCGGTGGTCTCTTCCCTGGTACATATTGTAACCGTTTTTTTTCTTCCATTATCTAAAATTGGCCACCACCATATAACTGAAAAATGGTTGATTGGTGCGAAAACCACCTTTAAAACAAACAAACCGTCACGTTCTTTTGATATCCGTATCCGTTCGTAACGTTAACTTTGTTTTTCTTCGTTTTATATCGATTCTCTGATGTACATATTACGTAATTGTATCAATTTTAAATGTAAGGTCATAGAATTTCTATAAATCAGATTTTAATCATTGTGATTTTTCATTATTATCAAAAAAGGTATTTTGTTTACTGAACAAAAAAATCAATCGTTGTTTAAAATAGATTAACGAGAATGAAATATAGGTTTGACGTCTAGAGTATTTAAGTCCTTTGAGTAGGCGAAGGCACAACGGTGCATTAGAGGTTTTGATCTCTTCATCAATATTGGTTAATGCCATGTGCCGATGTGTTTAACTTCTGAAAAACATAGATATAATTTTTATAATACTGTCATGTTGTAAATTTTGAATTTACTTGGTGGGTGTAAATACAATATTTACAAAATAAATTCAAAATTTACAACATGACAATACTGGAAAATACATGTTTGTCCTTTCAGTTGATAACATGTTTACGAGCATGTGTAATTTCTACCCGAATCACCCCCCCCCCCACCATCTTGTCCATATGTCATACCTCACAGAATCGTGTTAACGTTTTGCTTGTTGCTTTTATTTATTTATTTATTTTTTAATGTTTGATGCGTTTGCTATCTTTGCATTTGTGAAATTATTATTGTGTGAAATATATTTAGAACCTGGGTTTACACTCGAGACACTAGAGATGCATACACCTTCACATGACGTTAAATATTATTTATTTCAGCCGGTGCGTGTTTTCATGATGTTTGTTTACTTACTAATATATCACCGACTGTCTTAAAATATAAACATCTTTCAGGTCAGTTCGGCTTGTGTGCATTGTTGTGTGGGTATTGATAATGATATGCTGAAATTGACTTGTAATTTACATAGCATAATTTGATTTTTGGTTTTTTTCTTCAGATTGTCTGCTACAATTAATGCAGTTCCGGAATGATGCTCAGAGAGGACCGTCATCAACGAGTGATTCCTTATTTACCTCTGACAGCAGAACTTCCGGATGGCAGAACAGTTATAATCGACTATTTGACATACGAACAAATGCAGGAAACCTATAATCAAATAAAGACATGCTCAGAGGATGGAGATGGTTTTGGATTCGACGAATATAATTCGGAAGAAGAGTTCCGAAATGAAACAAAGGATGGCTTTTGTTTCGGTGTTGTGTGTCGAAAAACGGGAAAATTACTGTCGTCGTTCGTTTTAGGCGTCAGTAAATTTTATCGTGGCACCTCGGAAGTAGTCGATCCCTACATTGTAGTAAATAAAACCGAGCGACAAAAAGGAATTGGTGAGTTTTGTATGCGGAAAATTCTGTTCTTTTCGGAAATCCTCGGATTTCGAGGAATGTACTTGGACACTTTTTGCAATAACACGGCGATGCAAAGAATATTGGACAAAATCGGAGGGTTTGTCAAAGTCGGAATCCTACCAATGGGCGGTAGACTGAAAAATGGCCATGTGGTAGCTTCCCTGATCTATTTCAGAGATATCATTAAGTCGTCTGACGAAGTAACCTAAACCGGAAGTACACTCAGTGCCATTCTAATATTAAAATCAAAGCCAGAAAAAATGACAACTCAATCGGACCATATTTTTGTATTTCCTTTATCTCGGAGAGATACGAGATTAACTTTGGTATCATTCTGTAAATATTGTATATGAGAGAGAATGGATATGGAAAAGACCACGTGTAAGAAGAATGTCTAATAATAGGTGGTACAGGATTATTGATAAATATTTTGGACTGAAGTACAACTCTGGTCTAGGTCTCTGAGCAGATTTGTGATACCACATGGTTCTAGCTTAGCATAAGGGCTGTGATAAATTAATTAAAGACCATTTTTTTTCAATATTCTGATTCATAGCTTTTCTTTTCTTTTTGTTGTTGTTTATGTTGCTCAAGGTGAAATCCAGATGTTTGTGCAAACAAGTGTTAATCTGTCTACAGGAACCTGTTAAAAGAATATTGATATAGTTTCCTCAACATGTAGAATATATTATATGTTTCTGTTCATATTTTTCATTTGTTGTTTTTATTTGTGGCCGGCCAATTTCACATTAACCAGTGATGTATGTTTTGCTTCTGGTGATCCTTGCTTTTTTTCTCCTACATAATCTTCCAAGTTTGCCAACAGCTAGAACAGTACAGTCATGGTTAAGCCAGAGTACTGTTATATTTCTTGATACATGGGAATGGAAACTCTCATGTAATTCCGAAAAATTCAGAAAAAAACTTATGTCAACCTTTTGGCCCTGTTATAATTATACCAGGATTTATCTAACAACCAATCAACTTTTTTATGCCAGATAAACTAACACTCACATTACTGATGATTAAATGAAACATTATTTATTTTCTTTTTCTTAGCTACTTTCAAATTAAAGGAAGTTTTTCTAAAATTCTTATGAACTGAAGTAAAATCAAGGTTACCTTGAAAGCAAATTTATCTGAGAAAAGCCAAGGTTACTTAAGGAAAGCTAGGTTTAAGTAAGTAATACAGTAAAACCTGCTTTAATGACCACCTGTGTATAAAGACCACCTGATCCTGGTCACAGACTGGGTTTTTTTCCTCCAATAGTACCATTTGTGTAGAAATCAACCTCTATATAAACACTACCTCGTCATAAAAACTTATTTTCTTATTATCCTAAGTAGGTTGTTATTATACAGGTTTTACTGTGCATAGTTAAACTGAGAAAAGCACTGGTTTTAAAAGAGATATGCATAGGTTTACATGTTTTTCTGATTATTGTGATTTCGGCCTTTTTAGCCATTTTGCTTTCTAGTTCTGATCTTGATTGTATTGTATATGCGGAGGTGTTATTGTTTTTCTTATTTTTTCACATCTCGTGAAACTTCGAGAAAAAACTTCTGTTAGACCAATAGACCATTTTTGAGTTGTTCTATTCCATTTTGTTTTGTCATCAAGTCACGTGACTTCCAACTGAAAGTCGGGCAAGGTTCTTTCCGGTTATGTAATATCTTCATTGATGAGATTCAGTGATATCTTGTTTCAGTTCATCTCCGAGAAAATACATGTATTCTCTTTTGTAAATATGACAAGTGCATTCACTTTCCTGTAGGCTGTTTTACAAACCTGCCACTTATCACTGCACAATATCCATATTACAGGTCATATATACGATAATATGCTTAACCGGAAGTTATATTGCCCTACTTTTTTTATATGAAACGGTACACTATTATGACGAACCGAGACGGAACGGAACGGAATAACTCGAAAAAGGTCTATTATATTATAATGGCGATATTGCGCTGTAGTAATTGCAGTGGTAAACAAACTCCATCAAATTCTTGTAACTTTGTTGTTTCAGCAATGCCTTAAGGGAAGTGAAATATATCAAATTAACTTTATCTATATCACGGTAATTGAAGTCTATAATATAGGGATCTCTCTCTCTCTCTCTCTCTCTCTCTCTCTCTCTCTCTCTCTCTCTCTCTCTCTCTCTCAATATTTGCAAACATCACTTACATTTTGCTGTTTAAGAGTACACATAACAAAATCTTGTATCGAATTATCATCTTAGTAATTAGACTTCCTCGTAATTGGTTTAGAGGGAACATCTCAAAATACATTCTCCTTAATTATTTTTCGTCTCTTTATGTTATGTATTGTAGTTTGTATTGATTTCAGTTTCGGTAAAAGATTCGTCATATGTTACATTTTGAAATAAATTTGTTACCTAAATGCTTATCTTTTTTTCTAAGAACTTGATTCTGGGTTCAATATATACAGAAATGTGATTTTTATGCAATGCACAATGTTAACTAGTAATGCATGCGCAGCAGAGCGTTTGTAAGTCACGTGGTAAGTGTGAATTGCCAAGCAAATTAGCATATCAACCTTCTTTCCTAACATCAAATCGGACTAGGTCTCCATGGCCGAACGGTTAGAGCATCGCGCTTTAAATCGTGTAGTCTCTCGCCTCTTATCAGAAGTTTCGAGTGTTCAAATCCCGATTGAACCTAAACTTATTTTGTGAGAAAGTTTCCCAGTTTACTTGCAGAAGTCTGGTGGTCTCTGTCCGGGTGCATTGTTACCTGATTTTTTCATCCACCTAAAAAAAACTGGCCGCTAACTGAAAAATTGTTGACTTTGGCATCAATCACCAGTAAAACTAATCAAACCAATCCCCGTTTGTATTCTGACTAACTTCTGAATCACGTCCTTGCGTTTAGTTGATAACAAACTGTAAATCAGATGCTGCTACTGCAGATGACGGGGAAGGCGATAATAAGATTACGACACCAAACACGAATATGTCTATGATTTACCAGGGGTTTTACCAAAAATGGGAACTTATCGCGTTCCCAATTTTTTGGTAAATAAAAAGTGGGAACATGATATGTCTAAATGATATTCATATGAAGATGTCCAAAAATATTTACTGTGGCTATTTGATAAAATGAACTTTGTAACTGATTTCTTTGTCTACGCATGACAATATGTAAGACTATCGATCTACAGAAAGTTTTCTGTTGACGACCATAGATTGTTTCATAACTCAACAGTTATCATGAACACAGTAAAGAGATTCATAGCTGATGCCATCTACGCGGCAAAACATTTTGTAAGTCAAAGACCAACCAATCCCCCGCTAAAAAACAACAAACGATTGCAAAATGAGCGGAGTTTTAGAAAACGAACAGTATGTGCATTTCTTTCTGCAACATTTATATCGCCTGCCAAGCAATGTCGACCTATGCATATCGAGTCAGGTGAAAATATTCAGTTCTGCCAGTTGGCCAAAGTGTTTTCTGTGTTTGTTGTTTAACATGTCGCCGAGAATTTTTCACTTATATGGAGATTTAGGTGAAGTGCCACAACATTTGGTCTGCGCTATAGACTGACGCCATTGCAGTGATGGTTCTTTCACGTGACGTGCTGTGACACGTGATCTCGGTTTTTAGTCTCATTCGAAAGACCTGTGGCTTTCACTGCGTATGCCGAGGAATAGTCACTTCAGTCCGCTGGCTTTCCGATTACAAGACAAACTCTTTAGCACTAGACCACCGCAGACGTGGCGGTTATTGTCCAAAGAAATTATGAAGAGGTATAATATATACATGTATTTAAGTCAATGGCATAGGTCAAAATCTATGTAGCTCAAGCGATCTCTTATGCATGGATGTGACAGGATGCTAAGCAACAGGGTATACCATGATATTTTCGCTTTCGTTTGATTTTCGCCCGAAGATGAGAGAGCGAATTCAAAACGAAGGCGAATCGCCCAAGCTTAATAACTGACGCATGGGCATTCATGCCACACATCAGGCTATGTTGATTTTTAGGCGAATTTAAGATGGGATGAATATGTTTACTGCCGTAAAGGGGCGAAAATATCCAGGTATACCGCGAAGAAACCATGATTGAATCTGTTTCTAGCCATCTGTTTTCTAAAGCTTCCGATTCATGTTTAAACTTGTGGGTAACAGTTTACAGCCAGATAAACTGTTTGAATTTTTGAATAGTGTTTTACGCCACACTCAACACTTTTTCATTAATATGGTGGCAGCCAGTTTTAATGGTCGAGGAGAGAACCCGGTTACAATGTACCCGGGAAGAGACCATCGGCCTTCCGCAAGTAAACTGGCAAACTTTCTCACAAAAATCAGCTTAGGTTCCAGCCAGCGAGTTTAGAAACCTGCGATAACCAGAAGTGATATATTTCATGGTTAATAGCGCGAAGCTTTAACCACCCGACCAAGGATTTTTGGGAGCAAATTAAATAATTATGTTGGAGGAAAAAGTGTGACGTCGTATGGTAGTAGCGTACAAGATTCGAACACTATAATGAACTGAAACGGCGGCTTGCGGTGGTCAAGTGGTAGAGATTCGACTCGCAAGCGAAAGGTCCTAAGTTTCAATTCCCGGAAATATTTAAATATCAAACATTTTTAAAAATGTGATTGTTCCTTTGTCAAGCCCTCAGCATACGAGGTGAAAGTCGCGGTTCTTCTGTGTGAGATTTCAAACTAAGCATTCGTGTCACGATACATTAAAGAACCTTTACTGCATTAATATGGCGTCAGCTCATAGCACAGGTCAAAATTTGTGGCACTTCACCTAAAGCTGGCGACATCTTCATGCAACTGAAATATTATTGACCGGATGCAAAACAACAGTAAAACAGACAATCAGTCCAGGTGAAAACCATCACATTGGTACCTGTAAGGCAAGTGTCGAAGAGCTAGCGTAGACGACGTCGCCGCTGTTTCGGATTATGCTGAAATCCTTTCCTACGCGTATCAAAGACCTGACGTATACTCTTCTACTGTTTACTTGGAAATTTTCGCCCTGGTTATTTTCGCCCTTTTACAAGGGCAAGGAATATTTATCACATCTTAAATTCGCCCTAAATCGCCATAATTGATAAGATCATAGATGTCACGCGTGTTCGTGCTTCAAGATATTTAGCTTGAAACTTTCGTTTTTATTTTTTATTAGCCCTCTCATCAAAGGACAAATTTTGCGAAAATTGACTCATTCACCCCCTAAAGATATATTTGGACTGGTCAAAGTCCTTGATTTACAGAAGAGTCCATTGTGTTTTTAGGGATTGATGATCAGTTAAACGGTAGTGAACAATTCTATGTATACAGTATAACCGATTTAGGTATAATTCTGTATGCAAATATTATGAATGAAATATCAAACTTGTAAATCATGTAAAATGATAAATTCTAGTAAAACACTACGTGAATTTTTAAGCCATAAAATGGCACAGGAATGTATGTGCCATTTCATTTACGTAATTGGTTTTTAAAGATAACTTCAGTTTACCGTAATTTATTGCATATGGATTTTTTTTATTATACAAGACACCATAACATCGAAAGCAATCACTTACACAGAGTGGTCGGCCTTTGCACTCTCGATCAATCTTTGACAGCGTCTAAAAAGCCGTCCCAAATCACATGATCATGTAACCAACAGAAGGAATATAAAAACCAAATTACTCAGAGTAAGGGTTCTTTTTACAAAATATAGTCCCTATATTTGTGACCATTTTCACACAGTATTTTCGCCTCAAATAATATTTCATTCCATGTAAAAACTATAGATAAATACAAAAAAGGCAAATAGCTTATAAAAAGCAAAATCTAGAGTACCGTACATTTATTTATTTTTCAAAAATCTTGAAAAATCGGAATGTTGATAGAACTTGATCGGGGATGCAAGAACTGACATCTCTGTGTAAGAGATTGCATTTAAAGTTCATAAAATCGCGTTGTTATTGATGCAAACTATTTCCCTCACCTAAATTATCCTCCTCTATTTAAAGATACCGATAATTTGATAAAGAAAAACCCATTGTTAATTCCAAAGCCGTGTAAGTCGAATCCAATCAAAACTCCGTTTAGATGTAAACCGTTACTGTTTCCGACACCGTGGCTTTTGTTACTGCAAATTACAGGTATTATATAGATATTGAGACTCAATAATGGATCGTAGGCAATTTCCAGATGTAGAAATCAATGTATAATTTATAAAAAATTTTATCCTGCAATATTCTATTTTTAGTTACATATATTAATCCAAGGTGATCTATTATTGTTTAAATGTTTATTCAACAATGATTAATGGAGTGTGCGTATTCTGTACCGTCTCCGGTTCTTGCTGCTAGTTTCAGTGCCATGTACATCGAAAATCTCGTCGGGTAAAGGCCTACGTTTAAAAAGATATAAATATTTTTGTGTATTGGGAGTAAGTTACAATCTGTTTCACAAAGTAAATTTAATTAGGTGACGACTACATAATTTGAAATATATGTCAATCATTCTAGATAAACGCAATATTAAAGAAAATTGTATTTGAAAATGTATGACTCGAACCACATTCAATATCTGAATCCTTATTGGTCCAAATCAATCTCGGTTAATCGATCATTTTGGTCAACTCAGGTTAATTATTCATTGAATGTCGGACGACCAGACAATCCTAGTACGCTCTTTGACGATTAACAGTTTCTGATATGCATCGTCCATGATGTTGTTATAATAAGCGTGGTTTATTGACTCTTGCCGTACTTAGATGTCTCTCAGAAATTCGAGTAGCACATGTTTTTATTGAATAATACTTTGTTTATGTCTGGTTATTCGTTTGTCGTAAATTCCATCACCAGGTGGCTTTACATCCGCCGCACGTTCTCCAGCATTAGGTCGTATTTAAAACAAATGTATTATTTTATAGACTCGTGAGGCTTAGCTTACATTGTTTATTTGAGCATGCTGCAACAGACAAAGGATCAGATGAAAGTAATCAATGTATTTGTAAATAAAGACTCGTAGCCTTGGAGATGGTCATTAAGATGAAATCTAAGACGTCTATAAGATGACTTTGTTTATGTTTACGAAACTTCGGATCTAGCTTTAGAACTATTTGATTTAACTTAGTAAAAAAACAAGACATTACCCAATATATTTTCAATAGACCTCAGTGGTACTTAAATTTAGGTCAATATCACTCCCGTGTTTATTAAATTGGGGTCAAATCAGTACCCTGTGCTATACAATAGTTTACAAAATATGCAATAAAAGTATAGGCATTGTATATTGCATTTCTACTTTGAATTATCACTTGTTTAGCCGTATCCTCACCAACAGAAAATATCTACTTTCATTTTACTTCTACCTTTAAATTTTCAACCGTCAACCATATAATTTGCAAAGTATTACGAATATAATGTATCATTTCATCACCATAATTTCGCAGATCAATTCAAAACTATTTTCCTTTTTCATTTAAAGACCAATCAGATCGCCGGGATAATCCCCCCCCCGCACAACTCCATACAAAATGTCGACGCTGCACATCTTGTAAACACAGCAGGTGGTTATCCAGAAGAGAGATACCCGAAAGCTGAAAATGTCGGTTTGAAAAAGATCGTAGATCATTTACAAAACATAGAAATTGCTAAGAAGATCATACGGACTGGAATTTTCAAAGTGTTGACATTACACGTATATCGATCCTTGTGACAACAACTTAATAGTAAATATTTACCCCTGAGAATAATACAATCTAACACCATTTTGAAGGATGCATGGCAAAATCTCTATACGAGTGCACAAAATTATCTTTGGACAAACATACTTTTGTGCACGAGGATTGAGTTTCCGCCATCCCTTCCTCAAAGTGACGTTTGACTGTTTTCTCTCACGTTGAAACGATGTAAAAGAGTGACTGCATCCATATTTGTTTATAAACAGGCGACAAAAATTTGCTATAAAAGTAGTTGGCTTACAGGGTGAGATAAAATTATTCCCGACATCTAAATCAATTTTTCACAGGTATGGGTCAATATTCTGGGTATGATCGTCCACTAAATTGTAGCTAGTGCATTTACAAAAAACAAAATTTAAAAAAAGCCCAAAAAGTTTTTTTTTTATGTCAAAAGGAAGCACGATTCCGATATTTCAAAAATCTGAATATAACATTAAGGTACATAAAGCCACATGGCGTTCATGTAAATTAGCCATCATAAAACAAAATGCAAATGTAAGAAGACAAATTAACAAACGATGAATATGTAAATACAATTACTTTTCGACGAAAAATGCAAAAAAAAATCTTGATATATGCAAATGAGTTGATGTTTATTTTCAAATTAATACTAAAACTATAATGTTCTCAGGATCCTAGTGCATGTATGCAAATTTAAAAACACAAAACAAAAATATGCTGACAGGGTACTATTTAAAGAATTTATGATGTGTTAAATTGAACACTGCACACTAGATTATAATCTTTCTCGTGCATATCAAAACCTCATTAGCTCCAGACGATGAGGTCGTTCAAGCGCTTGGTTCAGAGTGGTTTTTAGTAAGCAAATGCCATACCTATCAAAGCGCAATGTTGTATTAACTTTAGACATACACTGCAATATCTATTTAATCGCAGCATCTTCTTTTTTCAGTTTTGAATGTTGCTTTACGACACACGCAACATTTTTTCAGTAACATGGTGGTGGCAAGTTTTTCGTGGTGGAGGAGAGAACCCAGTGTGGCGGCATAATTTCATTTCAAGGTGTGTTGGTATTATTTCATGGTGTGGTGGTATCATTTTAAGATGTGGTATTCTTTCACAGCGTGGTGGCATCATTTCAAGGTGTGTTGGTATTATTTCACGGCGTGGTGGTATCATTTTGGTGGTATTATTTCACGGTGTAGTGGTATTATTTCAAGTTGTGTTGGTATTATTTCAAGTTGTGTTGGAATCATTTCAAGTTGTGTTGGTATTATTTCATTTCAAGATTTCACGGTGTGGTGGTATCATTTCAAGGTGTTGTAGTATTACTTCACGGCGTGGTGGCATAATTTTTTGGTGTGTTGGTATTATTTCACGGCTTGGTGGCATCATTTCACGTTGTGGTGGTATCATTTCAAGGTGTGGTGGTATTATTTCACGGTGTGGTGGCATCATTTCAAGGTGCGTTTGTATTATTTCACAGCCTGGTGGCATCATTTCAAAATGTGGTATTATTTCTCGGCGTGGTGGCATCATTTCAGGGTCTGGTGGTATAATATTACACGTTGTGTGATGGCATCATTTCAAGGTTAGGTGGTATTATTTCACGGTGTGGTGGCATCATTTAAGGCGTGGTGGCATCATTTCAAGGCGTGGTGGCATCATTTCAAGGTGTGTTGGTTTTATTACACTGTGGTGGCTTCTTTTCAACATGTTGAGGTATTATTTCACGGCGTGGTGGCATCATTTCAAGTTATGATATTATTTCTCGGCGTGGTGGCATCATTTCAAGGTGTGGTGGTATTATTTCACGGCGTGGTTGCATCATTTCAAGATGTTGTGGTATTCTTTCACGGCGTGATGGCATCATTTCAATGTGTGCTGGTATTATTTTATGGCGTGGTGACCTAATTTCAAGGTGTTGTGGTATTATTTCAGGGCGTGGTGGCATCATTTAAAAATGTATTATTACACGGTGTGGTGGCATCATTTCAAGGTGTGGTGGCATTATAACACGATGTGGTGGCATCAGTTCAGGGTGTGGTGGTATAATTACACGGTGTGGTGGTATTATTTAACGGTGTGGTGGCATCATTTCAAGGATTGGTGGTATTATTTCACGGTGTGGTGGCATCTTTTCAACATGTTGAGGTATTATTTCACAGCGTCGTGGAAATATTTCAAGATATGGCATTATTTATCGGCGTGGTGGCATCATTTCAAGGTGTGGTGTTATTATTCACGGTGTGGTGGTATAAGATGTTGTGGTATTCTTTCTCTGTGTGATTGCATCATTTCAATGTGTGCTGGTATCATTTTATGGCGTGGTGGCCTAATTTCAAGGTGTGGTGGCCTAATTTCGAAATGTTGTATTATTACACGGTGTGGTGGCCTAATTTCAAGGTGTGGTTGTATTATTACACGGTGTGGCGGCATCATTTCAAGGTGTGGTGGCATTATTTCACGACTTGGTGGCATCATTTCAAGGTGTGGTGGTATTCAGATTTTCACGGTGTGGTAGCATTATTCAGTGTTGAGGTATTATCATTATTATTATTATTATTATTATTATGGGGGGTAGTTTTGTTGATGTTTTTTGTATCTTGCCTTCAATTGCACAATGTGACCGTTCAAGATGAAATACACATATTGCCGTTATCATCTGATTCTATCTTTGACTTTCCTAGCTGTCCGCTGATCATTGTTTCATATGCTATCCTTGTGGATTTAGTTACTTTGTCTCCATTCAGCTGTGTTTCCAGCGCTCAAGGAGCGTTGTAATTTGATTTAGGCAGATATTGAAGCGAAAAACAATCGACTATAAATGACTTTGCACTGATGCTAGACTTATTGCTTTTTGCACCAATTGACGTTCTTTGCGGTTTTAATCAAATCTTTTACATACATTGCGAAATTATTGTCCTTTTATTTCCAGAGGATGTTTGGTGATCGTTATGATTTCTATCAACTTTGTTCCTGCAGAAAACAGCTGACATATTGTCAGTTATTGATCTGACGTGAATACTAAATCATTGTCTAAACATTTTCTACTGTAAATCCGGAAATTTTCGTGGTATTTTATTTTTTCGCGATACACAAGTTCTAGATTTATTCGCGAGATAGATAATATTTTCGCGATTTCGTATGCCCATCGCGTCATACTGTTATCATATTTCATTACGCGATAATTTTATTTTCGCGAGCATGAGCTCTCGCAAAATTACGCGTAAATAAAATTCTCGCGAATAAAACCGGATTTACAGTATTATCTTGTTTATCTTTCTACTTTCCTTGCTTGTTTCATTTGGATTTGACTGTGAACTCATGGTGGTTGTGACAGGTCAACATTAGATGCTTAACTCCTTCATGGCACCTGATCCCACCTCTTAATTTCCAGAGACCCGTGTTTTGTCCAATATTCACCGGAATTATATATGCGTCCTGGACACCCTGAATATTTACTCTTTGGTGTCTGAGATTTGAAACTATTACCTAGAAATCTAAAAAAATAAAACATCAGACAAGCACTTATAATATACCGAAGAGAATGAAACAGTATTTGATTTTAAATTTATCAGATCTTTCTTACACAAATGAATATACCCATAAGATAACACACATACATATAAACCATTCAGATAAATATATCTCAGATGATGTCTTTAAATAATTCATATTTTAACAGTTATATTTCCCTGTTAGTCAAAGACGTGTAAATTTCGGAAATTTTCCTATTTCTCTAAAAATTTGGCACATATCTTAATGAAGCTTTTTCAATTACTTCCGAAGTTTTGAATATGGTTTTCGAAGAAGAAAGGTATGTATGGATATAAAATAAGATCTACTAGTATTTCAATTTACTAGTGCAAAATATACCATTTGTATCACATATGACTTGAAATTGTACCTCAACTAAATGGTAATTTTAATTTGGCGTTGTAAATATAAAAAAACATAATACTTAACTTATAATTTTAATGAAAGTTGCATTAGCTGCGTTTCTTTTTTTTTTAATCTTTCCTTTTTCAATACTTAGTTTGAATATAAAAACAAAAAGAGATACACACAGGCATAAAAACTCATAGATTCCTATTTATTTTGTGAAAATTTCTTGAGAAACCCAGTTTTTTTTCAATTATTCACTTGCAGTTGATTAATTCAATCTTACTTTTTGTATGTGCATACCACACTGGGTCTGACCTATTTTCACAAAATATATAGGAATATAAGATATGTTATGCCTGAATTGTGTATAGCTCTTATTTGTTACTGTGTAACCAAGTACAAGAAGTACACTTAGAGGCCTCCGTGGCCGAATGGTTTGAGCATTGCGCTTTAAATCACAAGGCCTCTCACCTCTGGTTCGAATCCCGCTAGGGTCATTTCAAATAAAATGGGAAAGTTTGCCAGTTTTCTTGCGGAAGGTCGGTGGTCTTTACCCAGGTAACCGGGGTTTCACCTCCACCAATAAAAAGTGGACGCCATCATATGACTGAAAGATTGCTGAGTATGGCGTAAAACAAAAAATCAAATCAAATCAAATCTGAATAAAATATTTTGGTAACACAGCTAATGTCCCTTTAAAAAGCGACCAAAACAAATGTTCAAGACGATCATTGTTTATTGTGAACGACATTTTATTGGTTGAGCTCAAATTGTGATAAGGCGACGATAAATGAATTAATATTCATATATGCGCCTAATGATCTAGTTGAACAAGACAACCATAATGTACAGTAAACAAAGCGATGACGTCAGAATCACACTAAGCACGTGGGAGTCCGTTTACGTGCTATGCAGCATACTCGTTGCATATCCACCAACCTTAAATTTCATGTTATGTGCACCAATGCACGCATTCATTTTTGTTTTTGATTTTAAGTTCTCTTTTTGATACAATGCTATCATATATTAACCAGTTTTAATCAACAGAGACAAATATTGATAAAATTGATATTCATGTTAGTGTATTCTTCTTCTTGGACATTTAAAATTGCACTCCGAAAATTATAATTAAATTTTTATTGATCCACCGACCCCTGTAGCCACATGTGGGGTCATCTAATTCAAAGAATTGTATAGTTCACTTGCAGAAATCAGTGGGTTTTTTTTACTTGACTTCTAAATTCTACAATAATTTCACTTTCATTTATAACTTGTTCACTTCTTAAATATTACAGTAAAACAAACATTTGACTGAATTAGATTAGTTTAAACATGGCTGTAGGGATCGTTGTGTTAAAAGGTCGCAAACATAAAGGCTCATCCTTCAATCTATCGTATGGAATTTAACTCCCAATTGTTTCTGATAACTCATCGTGAAACGTCTGAAATATCAAACAGTTCAAAATCCATCCCATTAAAGATTGTAATGGATTGTACATCGCAATATTTGTATGGGTAATTGATTAATATTGACAATATAGTCGCTTCACCTGTAAATCTAAGTGGTGTTGGTTTTGTTAAATGGGCATTTTCTGTGTTCTGTTTTTGTCTTGGTTTTTTTTTTTTATGTTTTTCTCCATTTTTACCTCTTAGATTGATATACAATATACACAGGCATAAAAATTGATTGAGAAACCTTGGTGTGGCACTTTATTAACTCAACCCTACCTTTTTTACAAGAATACCACACCGGACGTGACTTTACCTTCATATAATATATAGGAATATAACATTTTTATGCCTGTGTATAGCTCATTTTGTTATTTTACATCAGGTACTAGTAGTAAAAGTACAAAAAATTGAAATATTTTTTTTTTTGTAAACACAGCTAATGCCCCTTTAACATGTATGGTGTTCACCCGAGTTATCACGTGGATATACTATGTCATACATTGTCTATAAAGGACATTCAAGGGAATGGGCAAAAGTAGCCGTTATAGACAGGTTACCTTTGTGAAGAGATTTATTCATTTCAAAAAGGTTAACAAAGGTTATGATTGAATATCCCTTATAGGCAGGTGCTCTTTGTATAGAGGTGACCTTTAACACTAGTGTGACTACTAATACGTATGACGTTAGACCTATAGGTCTATCAATGTTAAGTGGCACCATCGGGGTTCTGTCGAAAACTAAAACAATACTGTCTATTTTCCAAAAATAGGTATGTACAGGTAAAACGTGACTCAATGTATTACTGCGAAAGCAAGTCTGCCAGCCCTGTTATGATTCAATTTAGACTCGTTGCGTTTGTAAACATGTGCCAATTAACCTTGTTATATCTTTTGCCTATACGGAACTTGTTAATGTTTCTTTTTCTTGGTAAACACAATCATTATCAAGAATTTAGATACTACTATTACAGTTCTCTCCGGACAAATGAGGTTATAGATACCATACGATTAGTTTGTTTGTGAAAACAATTTGTTAAAAATCAGGGCAGTGTGAAAGGCAAAGTGCTCGATTCACACCCTATAAAATCTGAATGTTGTAATTTTATGGCATTCAAAAGTTGTTCGTGAAAAGTGCGGAGAAGTCTGTAGATAAAAAACTTACATTCAAATGAAGAAATGTTTCAATCAGTGATTTTTATGATTTAACTTATTTTTAACTGTTCTGTATTTGGTGTCATTCAATCTAAACGCTTATTGGTGAGTACATGTTTTGGAAGATACTCTCTTTAAATATAATTGCAAATAACCCTTTCACCCCTAAAAATCTGAATGGTATGATCTTTTATATTGTCTTCGACCAGTCTATTATGGTCTGTAGTATCGGAAGGGTAAAAAAGAAAAAAAAAATCACATGTCTAAATCGTTTTGCCAAGCTTACGCACAGCGATAGAAAATAATAGCGAAGGTTAAGATTTTACTTAGTTAAAAGGTAGGTTGAAAGTGTGGGCGCTCACTGTCTAATCAATTGCATTTCAAGTTCAAGCCAGTCAATATGGATATATAATTTTGTTGGTAATTTGCCATGAATCAGACCAAATGACATTGAACTATAACATGGGATTTATAAAATTACGGCAAAATTGCTTCAAATCTCGCGACTGCGTCATGGATTTGACTGTATAATTGAAATCGCATAAGGGAATGGACGTTATGTGTAAAACATTACATCTAAATACATTTGGAGAATCTCGCCAATATACAAAGTTCATTTTAACAACCATTTTTTTATGAAAAATACAAATCTTTACAGCACTACAAACGTTATCTTCTGTATTAGACGCGGTTCAGCAATTGTAAACATCATATTTGGAATTTTTCGTTTATGATTTCACATTTCCCTTTTTATAACTCTTTATTTTATTCATTGCATTTTCAAAAGGTGGTTTTATACTCATAAATAGCTTAAATAACGATCGATGTTTGAACGACGCAAATACTTGAGTGCTTATAGAATTTTAATGCCCAAATAAAGTTGTAATCGTGAAATTAGAAATATCTCGTGCAAACAGGTAACACAAACTGAACACATTTATAGTGGATGTAAATTTAATGTTTATAAGTTTTTACACGAGGGGACGCTTGTAATAGTCCTCCATGGCACCTGATCCCACCTCGAGATTTCCAGAGGACCGTGTTTGTGCAATATTCACCAGATTTGTATAATTATGTATCCTGGTCATAATTTGGTATCTGAGGTTCTTATATTGTAACAAATGATTATCAAGTTATCACATGAAAGTACTAAACTCTAACTCACTCACACCTATGATCATATTTAGATCCGCCCAAATCAAGAACAAGTATGGTCTACTGTTATAAATTAAGAAGGAACAAGTTGATAATGCATATTAAATTATTGTATTGGATGCTAAATCAAGAACCATGAATTATGCCACTGGACTTTACCATTTTTTTAAATGGGTCAGTTCAAATGTGATAACAAGGGTCATTGATTTTAAGTGATAGAATCAGGTATTTCGGTACCATCCGGTTATTTTATACTAAAGAAATATTTCGCTCAAATTGCACCATTTAAGTTCTAATATCCTCAACAATTAATATATTCATTTATACATTGGATACTTATAAGACGGATTTTGACAATACATTTAGATCTATTATTTGGCGTTGTATGGTACCACTTTTTATCTATCGGATATATACATTTATTTTAAATTCGAGACTAACTGATGAAGTCTTATTAACGGAAATGATCGTCTTGAGCATAATATCTTTGGTATTATATTTATGATATATATATTAAATTCGAGCTCAACTGATCAAGTCTTATTGACAGAAAGGATCGCCTTGAACATTTGTTTTGAACACATTTCTTATACTATAACTTTGGTATTGCTAATAATATTTACATAGTGTAGGGAATAGCTCAGGTAATTTGCAGCGATAAGTAGATCAATGGTCATATTTGTAGTAAATTCCCAATAAAAGTATCAAATGCTTCATTTGCTGTATTTTATATATGATCCTTTTTCTGGAAATGGTGTCTGATCAGCGTACAATCATTTTATATATAGACGCAAATGTTATAGTCGATATACTGACCTCGTTAGTTGTAATTATTATATTCATTATCTTAAATGGTGAATTATTTGTTTGACAATGGGTCTTGTATACAACGAATGTAACTTAGTAGGAATGGTTATAATCTATATTTACCCGCCACTCCAAACCTGGTATCGCGGTACCTCATTCCAACTTTTTCGTTCTCCACATGACAGTGTTTGTCCAAAACTCGTTGTCTTAGTCTATTTATCATATGATAAAAATCAGTTGAATGTATAATACATCGGTGAAAGGTATAAACGGTTCACATGTAGGTAAAACACAGGTAGAATATAGGTATACCTGGTATAACACAGGTAGACTATAAGTATACCAGGTATAACACAGGTAGAATATAGGTATACCTGGTATAACACAGGTAGACTATAAGTATACTAGGTATAACACAGGTGGAATATAGGTGTATCAGGTATAACACAGGTGGAATATAGGTATATCAAGTGTAACCTGATAGAATATAGGTGTACCAGGTAAAATACAGGTAGAATATTGGTATACCAAGTATAACACAGGTACACCAGGTATAACACATGTGGAATATAGGTATAACAGGTATAATAAAGGTAGAATATAAGTATACCAGATATAGGTGTACCAGATATAACACAGGTGGAATATAGATATACCAGTAAGGTATAACACATGTAAAATATAGGTATACCATGTATAACACAGGTAGAATATAGGTATACCTGGAATAACACAGGTAGAATATAGGTATACCTGGTATAACACAGATAGAATATAGGTATACCAGGTATAACACAGGTAGACTATAGGTATACCTGTTATAACAAAGGTAGAATATAGGTATACTCGGTAGAATACAGGTATAACACAGGTAGAATATAGGTATAACACTGTTAAAATATAAATATGCCAGATGTAAGCATAGGTAGAACATTGGTATACCAGGTAGAATACAGGTATAACACAGGTAGAATATAGGTATAACACTGTTAAAATATAAATATGCCAGATGTAGGCATAGGTATACCAGGTATAATACAGGTAATATATAGATATACCAGCTAGGTATAACACAAAATATAGGTATAACAGGTGTAGCACAGGTAGAATATAGGTATACCAGGTATGGCGCAGGTAGTATATAGGTGTACCAGGTACAACAACGGTTAATTATAGTTATACCAATTATAAAAAGGTAAATTATAGGTATACCAGGAAAAACACAGGTAGAATATATGTTTACCAGGTAAAATACAGGTAGAATATACGAATACCAGGTAAAATACAGATAGAATTTACGAATACCAGGTAAAACACAGGTAGAATATACATGTACCAGGTAAAATACAGATAGAATATACGAATACCAGGTAAAATAAAGGTATACCAGGTATAACACAGCTAGAATGTAGGTGTACCAGGAATAACACTGGTAGAATATAGGGTTACCAAGTAAAACACATGTAGATTGTAGGTATACCAGGTGTCTGTATTATACATTAAAATATAAGTGCACATGTTTCAAGTGCGGACTATCGAATAATCAGAGATCGTATCAGGTGACATGAGGTAAAGTACCCTTGCCTACAGGTAATACTCGGTATGAGACTCCACCCACGTGACATGAGGTACAGTACCCCTGCCTACAGGTAATACTCAGTGCGAGACTACAACCCAGGTAACATGAGGTAAAGTACCCCTGCCTACAGGTAATACTCAGTGTGAGACTACAACACACGAGACATGAGGTAAAGTACCCCTGCCTACAGGTAATACTCGGTATGAGACTCCACCCACGTGACATGAGGTACAGTACCCCTGCCTACAGGTAATACTCAGTGCGAGACTACAACCCAGGCAACATGAGGTAAAGTACCCCTGCCTACAGGTAATACTCAGTGTGAGACTACAACACACGAGACATGAGGTAAAGTACCCCTGCCTACAGGTAATACTCGGTATGAGACTCCACCCACGTGACATGAGGTAAAGTACCCCTGCCTACAGGTAATACTCGGTGCGAGACTACAACCCAGGTAACATGAGGTAAGTACCCCTGCTTTCAGGTAATACTCGGCATGATATTTTACGCTCATGGTTTCCAGATGTCCATGTTTGTCTAATTTTTTTCTGGATTTGTATACATATCCTGAACATCCAAAAGATTTATACTTTGATATCTGAGATTTTTTATATTTCGTTAATTCAGAAGATAAGGTAAGTTCTGACAAAAATCACCACATTTAAGTCTACTTCCATACTTAAAGAAACAAGATAAAATTTGAACAAAACATTAAATTCAAAGAATGAAATGAACTAGTTTTATACGTTGGCAGTCTCAAAATGATCTCTGTGAACGCAAACAGCTTGTAACCTAGTAGTGCATTGATGACAGCTATAAAAAATGTTAATCCGCCTAGATGACGACAAAATCTGCTTTCGACATGTATCTGTTTCATGTGGCGTAATAATATCATATTATGTATTAACTTCCTTATAGTGCATCAATGTCATCTGCTTCGACGCATTGACTACAGATGTGGTGGGGTTGATATCGGCTTCCGCTTTCGGTTGGCAAACGTCACCTAACTATCATAGGTGCAAAACGTGTCTCAAACACGCACTTTAAAGAGATGAAAGAAGCAGTTATTTAAAGCCCACCACATCAATTTATTAACGTATCGTAAAGTGAAATGAAATATGCAATAAAATATTTTGTATTATAAGGAGATAAACAAGTGAAGAAATAAACATTTGGCACATTCGATACATCTGACAGAACATCTGGCCATTCCCTGATGTGTGCGGACCAAGGTCAGAAATTTGGCAATACGCCAATGAAAGAAGATTTAAAGCTTTGATGTATATTTCAAACAAACAATGTTGACATAGAGGGTAATATATTTTTTTATCTTTTTATCTATTTTTTTACAGCTAAGATTACAATAACCAGATAAAGAACCAGTCAAGATATAAGAATATCAAATTTCAAGGATGTCTAGTGCACAGAGTTGAAAACGATTGCCCGAAATATCGAGTTATCTATATTTTGTGTTTTCAAGGAAAACTTGTTTGTGTGAATCATATGGCACCGCAAATAGGTCTATTATAGATAGGAATTGTGCAATAATTGTATATTTAGATTTGTCTAGAATTAGCGATTTGCAGTTAATTCAAATATCGGAATAAAACTCAAATCTAAATGAAAGTAAAAGCATGGTTGTTCGACAGCAGCATATTTAAACAATTGGAGCTCCTTTTTGGACTTGTCAGCACCGTTGTCATTTGTGTTTCACAAAATTAAATTTTTACTCAACTTTGGCTAATTCTGAAATCTGTCTGGCTGAGCAGACAAAGTTGCGAATATTCTCAGACTTGAGTGAATTCTTAAGTTTTATGGTGCCAGGCCCAGGATATAGATACAAATCTGGTGAAGATGGACAAACGCAGACCTCTGGAAATCAAGAGGTGGTATCAGGTGCCATGGAGGAGTAAGCATCCCCTGCTGACCGGTCACACCCGCCGTGAGTCCACAGTCAACTCCAAATAAAATACGTGAGGAACGAATCCTTACCACAATTAGTACAGACGTCTCAACAACCGCCAACGAAAAGGCAACTCAACATTTCACTTAGTGAAACAGTAATCGCAAACAAGACTATTATACCAACCGTAAAATTTCCGCAATGTTGACATCAAATGCGGTTTTCGATATACCTGTGCCAGTAATTTGTCAGTGAGTAGTTATAGATGTATATGAAATGTTTATATCGGTTGAAAACGCCCTGACATACGGATCATTTGTGAAATATAAACTCCATATGCGGGTGACTTAAATGTGGAAAATTTACGATGGAAAAACCGAAATTTTCGTGTTTGTCGTATAGCTTAGTTGCCAATTTCCCGTCTGTGTCTATAGTAAGTAAAATGTCTAAGTACGAAGCGTGTGTGCTTGATTCTGTTGTATCTTTAATTTCTAGTTCGCTGGGATGTATCGTATTGACATATATATGAAATTTGTCGTTATTAATTGACAAAAAGTCGTCGATATATCTAAATGTCAAATTAAAGGACACCGCTAGTTTTTTCTTCTTTTGTTTCAGTAGTTTATGAATGAAGTCTGCTTTGCATGAATAAAGGGACAGGTCAGCCAATAAAGGGGCACAATTGGTTCCCATAGGAATGCCGACAGTTTGTTGAAAGACCACGTCTCCGAACATTACTAATATATTGTCTATTAGAAATTCCAGCATCTTTTTATATCAACCTCAGTGTATCTATGTGTAGAATCAGAGTGGCGTTGGACAAAATAAGTATCATGATAACCACTCACTAGATATTTAAATTTTCGAGTACCAAATATTGTCTATGATGCTAAAAAGTCTCTCTTTTAATTTTTTATGTGGAATTGTTGTGTAAAGAGTAAAGAAGTCGTATATTTTGATATTGTGAATTTGAGAAAAATTATGTGCCTTCAAATTTACTAAAAGTTGTTTAGAATTTTTAAGTATCCACATCTGATTTACACCGCTTCTGGAATAAGCAACTGTACAGCATTGCTGAAGTTTCTCCATAACGACTGTCAGTATCTTGGTAAGGAGTGGAGATAAAGATTTCGTTGAACATTTGCTGGACCCTGCTATGTACTTATGCTTATATGGAGTTTTATGAAGTTTAGGTATCCAATATAAATATGGTAGCTCAAAATCAGTATCAGTTGTAGGTACATGAAAAAAGCGTAAAACGGACACGTGATTTTGAAGGATCTCGTTCTTTGAAAGTGAGGTACGTGTGTATGTAGGATTGCCAGGGGTATTGACTGTCCTTACACCAAGCGCTCGGCATACGAAGTGAAAGTCACGTATCTCTCGGATGAGACTGAAAACTGGGGTCACGTGTCGCGACACACAAGGGACGTAAAAGAACCCATACTGCATTGGCGCCAACTCATTGACCCGTGTAGCCACATTTGAACTCATTCATCTCAGGATTCAAAATGTATGATTTAGAATCCAAATTTTACAAAAGTCTTACGTGCAATATTAACTTGTTCGCCCCTAAGTTATAACAGTAGATCATACTTTTTATTGATTCGGGCGAGTCTAAATATGACTATATGGATTGATGAGATCAATTTAAATAAAATGAAATAATCATAATTAGATATTGGCTTCCCTTATACTACAAATACACATGACAACGTGTGCCATCTCAACTTTCTGATGCTGTAAAATACTTTGGATACGTTTATTAATATTGTAATGTGTTATTCGATTTTTGTTACAAAATAAAAATCTCAGATGCCAAAGTATAAACCTTCAGGACGTCAATGATATATATATATATATATATATATACAAATCTGGTATAATTGGATTAACACGGATCTCTGGAAATCAAGAGGTGGGATCAGGTAACACCCACCGTGATTCATCAGTCAAATGCAAATGAAATAAATGAGAAACGAATTATCGTCATAATTGGTACAGACGTCTCAACAACCGCTATCGAACAGGTCACTCAAAATTTAACTTAGTGAAACAGAGTAATCATAAGCAAGGCTAGTATATCGATCGTGAAATTTGCGGAACGTTGACATCAAAAGCGGTTTTCGATTTATTATGTTTTGCGAATGAGAGTTTTTGCACTAAGATATATGCGATTTAGCATTTGTGATACGCGAAGAAAAAATTTCTTAATACATGTATATATAATTTACATTTCAATATTCAACATTTTTAATACATGTGTACTGACATTGTTTTCTTTTAAAATTACTACAGTAAATCTATAAACGTTAAATTATGGTGCTTTTTAGAATGAAATTAGATTGAGAGAGAGAGAGAGAGAGAGAGAGAGAGAGAGAGAGAGAGAGAGAGAGAGAGAAAATCAGATATTACCCGTTACACCTCAGTTTAAAAATTAAAAAATGATTTTTTAGCCGAGCATATCGCCAAAAGCGATAGCCGGCTATAGCAGCCATCGAGTTGTGCGCAATCGTCTTTTCGCGCATGTTTTTGGTCTCCACCAGAACAAATGAATATGATATAGTGCAATGTATGTAATGTAAATAAAAGTGTATTAAATTTTCTGATGTTGTTCATACAGTTGTTTCAAGACGATCTAGGTATTTATAGATACAGAATTTTCATCTTATCATAAATTATAGTAAACTGGAAGCTGTTTGTATCTTTCCGCATACGAAGAGCCAGGCAATCTCTATTTTGATCGAGAGAGCTAAGTAGAACGCGGTAAAGTCTTGCGTGAAAAAGTGTCGGTCAAAATATTGTGAATAAGAATATATAACAGGTAAAATGTGCCTGATATGTTATTATTCGATATATTAATACAGCAATTATGTTTAAACCTGTCATTTGGTGATAAAAATATGAATTTTGAATACTAAAAAAAGATATAATCGGCGAGTAAAACCTGTAATCAATACGACTGAAGTGTATCTTTCTTATAGCTATTTCAACATGAAAACGGACAGGTACTAGGCCTATTTTGAAGTTCTGAAATATTAAGGATTGTTAAAAGTTGTAGGCGTCAAAACGAGACTTTACCGGAAAAAGCAAAAATATATGATTTCACATACCGCTAACTCAAACAACAGTCAAGATGAGATGTTTTGGGGATCTTAAATGTGATTTTTGAACTATTAATTAGACAATAATCAAGAGTATATCTTGTAGTATAATTAAACATCAGAATGCCGAATGTACGGTCGTTGAAGCTCATATTAAACGGACATAGTGAGTAAAATATTCTAAAAATTGTTAAACTCTTAATGTCAATCCGTGTCGATATATATGGAATCGTAAATCATAAGTCATTTTTTTTCAAATACGAAGGCACTGTAAATATTGTTCGCAATGAGAAGAGGTAACTGCTGAAAGAACTGTTTAGCTCACTCGGTAATAAGAACTAAATGCACATATATATTTTGTGAAACAGTCATAAATAAACAGATTATTATTAGATAATAATAAATAAATTGATAGAGTCAAATTATTAAATGTATAGATAAACAAATAATGAATACATGGATAAACAAATAAATAGATAGATGAATAAATAAATGGATAAATAAATAGATACATGTTTATAAATAAATAGATATATAAATAAATAAATAGAAAGATAAACAAATAATAAATTAATAAATAAATGTATGAATGAATTTTTAGATAGATATAGGTCATGTTTAAAAAAAGAAATAAAACACGGTTTGAGAGTATTGATGAATCAATAACACCAACAGAATGAAAATAGGTAATATTATTACTTGGGTACTTTTAGTACTTTGATTTTTTTGTATTACAAGCAAAGGTATAAAAACTTTGAGTGACCACAAGCTACACATCATAAATTAGGTATCTGAAAGGGACATTAGCTGTGTTTACCAACAAAAAAAATTGATTTTTTTTTTTCTACTTTTAATACTTGTACTTGATGTACAAAAACTATCAAAAAACTCTCAGATACCAAAGTATAGATCACTAGGATGTCCAGAATATCGGAACAAATTTGGGGGAAAAAAATGGACAAACACGGACTTCTTAAAATCAAGAGGTGGGATCAGGTGCCATGGAGGAGTAAGCATCCCCTGTCGACCGGTCACACCTGCCGTGAGTCCACAGTAGAGAACTATACACAGGCATATATTTTGTGAAAATACGGTTAGGTCCAATGTGGTATTCATATACAAATAGTAAGGTTGAGTTAATCAATTGCATGTGGATAATTACCAAACCTGGGTTTCTCAGGCAATTTTCACAATATACATCGGAAATTAAGAAAGCCTGTGTATATCTCTTTTTTGTTAATGTTTATCAATCTAAATTGAAAAAAAGGAAAAAAAACACCTAATGTCCCTTTAAGCTGAAACCCATAAATGTTGACTTTGCGAGGAAACGACTTCAAATTTTGACCTGTGCTATGGACAGACTCCAATACGGTGAAAGTACTGTTACGTCACGGTCCTCGGTTATAAGTCTTATGAAAGAAGTATGACACTTCATATGCAGAGCACTTGGCGAAGGAACAGTGCCTAGCATTTCTTTAAGTCTTTGGTAAGATCCGGTACCAAGAATCAAACCCTGGACATTCCACTTGTGAGACGAAAGCAGTCCATCAAGTACATGTAAAATCAATAACTATAAATATGTCAGCTGTTAGATGAAATAGATAGAAATAGATGAATATGATTCACATGACCATTCAACCGAAATTGATATCGACGTTGCCTCATACCTTCAAATGAATTATGCTGACGTTAATTACTGTTGCTGGCATTGAACAGTTTAAAAGTACATACAGAGAGGTTTTCATTTTATCTTTAATTCAATACATTATACAAAACATAGAATAATTGTTTTGTAACGTGATTTAGATCATCAAATGTGTTATCCATTATAGCTTCATTGCTGAAGGGAAGCTCCTTATTTGTTTTCTCTCTTAGAATATATATATATATATATATATATATATATATATATATATATATATATATATATATATATATATATATGCGCCGATAGGCCAGTACGTACGGACTGCGGACTCACGGTGGGTGTGACTGGCCAACTATGGATGCTTACTCCTCCACGGCACCTGATCCCACCTCTGGATTTCCAGATATCCGTGTTATTCCAATGTTCACCAGATTTGTATATCCTGAAGATTTATGCTTTGGTATCTGATATCACACGCACGCACACACGCACGCACGCACGCACACAAACACACACAGATATATATATATATATAAATAAATTTTTGATCAAGTATCAAGAATTTAATTCCCACATGGCGTTATCTATAAAACAAAACATTTGAGGCCTAATTGAAATCATATGTCTGTTGATCACCGAAATATTACCTGACTGGCATTAATAATACAACTCTCCTTTTTTGTTTTATATCTTACATAATACTTTAAACAAACCATTTTACTGAAGTTTTGTAAGTTTGGAAGTAACTTCTTTTTTATTTTGCTTTTTTACATTGCGTTTTATGTCCCATTCATAATATTTTAGTTATATGGTGGTAGCTAGTTTTTTATGGTGTTGGAGAGAACCCGGTTACGATGTACTCACCAGGAGGACACCCCACCCTTCCGCAGATATACTGGCAAACATTCTCACAAAATAAGCCGAGGTTCAAGTGGGGATTAGAAGTGTGGTGTAAAGTGGGAACCACTAACTACTTGGTCATGTGTTTCCTTCGTTATATGTTTTAGAGGATATCAGTACTCTTAATTAAGGATGACGATCTCAGTTCAAATTTTAAGCCCTTTGTGCAAACATCTGTGTAAGGGCAACAAAGGCCTAATAACCGGTTAATTGTAGTACAGCATTCGATTGGCAAGCAGAAAGCCCTGAATTCAATTCCCGGATTCCGGATTATATTACTGGAAACTTTTAAAATTGGTTGTCTGTTCCTTCGCCAAGACTTTGCCATCAGAAGTAAAAGTCACGTGTCTTTCGGACGAGAATTAAAACACGAGGTATCGTATCACGAAAGTCGTGGAGCGTAAAAGAACCCTCACTGCTGTGGCATCAGTCCATATAGTAGAGGTAAAAAATTGTAGCACTTCACCTAAAGCCGTTGACCGCTCAATTTAAGTAAAAAGAAAATCTCGGAGGGATGTAAAAGAACAATCAAACAAAAAAAGTTGGCAAAAACTACACTTAGAACAACCAAAATAACACTTGTATCGATATGATTGGTTGGCAAAAACTACACTCAGAACAACCAAAATAACACTTGTATCGATATGATTGGTTGGCAAAAACTACATTCAGAACAACCAAAATAACACTTGTATCGATATGAATGGTTGGCAAAAACTACACTCAGAACAACCAGAATAACACATGTATCGATATGATTGATTGGCAAAAACTACACTAAAAAAACAACCAAAATAACACTTGTATCGATATGATTGGTTGGCAAAAGCTACACTCAAAACAACCAAAAAACACTTGTATCGATATGATTGGTTTGCAAAAAATACACTCAGAACTACCGAAATAACACTTGTATCGATATGATTGAAAGCTTGAAATTGAACGAAGTGACACATGTCTTTAGACAATCAATCATGACAATGAAATGTCGGGAGAATATGTGTTATCATGATACCTGGTCTGACATCTTAATATTCCACTGGCCCAATGATCATTTGCACGTTACTTTGGGGAAAGTCCGGTGAGAATGGTAGTTGATGGGGTTAACATTTCTTATCCGTAGCCCTTGCCTCGCCCGCAAAGGTCAAAAGGTCAAATATAATATGTTAAAGGTCGATTATGTCAATATTTGAAATTTTCTGATGGGACTCTCAGACCAAATATCAAATAAGAATAAACACTTTATTACTAATTCTATGGTATGGTGGTCGCCAAGTGGGTTTTCTCCGGATACTCTAGTTTCCTCCCAGAGCAAGGACCGCCGCAAGCCAACATTAGGGCCAACAAGAGAAATTTATATAAGTTGACATAACTTGTGTTCGTCAATCATTGTTCACGTATTACTATAATAAATAAAGATTAAACTTTTACTAATTCTGATGCAGTAGTGTAAGACTAAATATTGTGGACACCTCTCGTCTACCTGAAGGAGCATGAGTAGTGTTTTTTCAATTTTTCAATTTATTGTCCTTTTTAATACTTTGATTGATATATATTTTGTGAAAACTGCTTGACAAACCAAAGTTGGCATTTTTCACTTGCAAATATTATAAACATAATACCAAAGTTATAATGCTCAAGACGATATCGTTTCTGTCAATTAGACTTCATCAGTTGAGCTCCAATTTGAAAAGTATGTGTTTTTTCTAAAGATAAAGTGGTATCATACAAGGTCAAATAATATCTCAAAAAGTATAGCCGAAATCCGTCTAAGAGTAACCACTGTAAAAAATGACTATCTTAGCTTTAGAAAATTTTCGAATTTAAATGGTGTTAACAGTGCCAAATATTACTTTAGTATAAGATGAACAGCTGGTACCGAAATACCAGGTACTAGGTTTATGTATACAATTATGTATGCAATTGATTAATTAAACCTTACTATTTGTAGATAAATATCACACTGAACCTGACCTTATTTTCTACAAAATATACAGGAATATAAGATCTTCAAGTCTGTGTATAGCTCTGTTTTTGTTATTGTACTTCAAGTATAAGTAGCAAAAGTAGAAAAAATCGATTTTTTAAAATTTATTTTTTTGATAAACACCGATAATACCCCTTTACGTGTTCTGGTATTGTTTACATTTTTTTTTTCTCTTTTTTGTTTATACTTCAATATTTATCATCTAAATGTTTTCATTTATTCTTATCTGGAGTGTCATCAGCTGTCGTTCATTCTCACAAATAAGTATTATATGACGAGATGAAATATATCCGGGCTAAAGTAGAGATACCATCAACAAGATGTTTCATGTTATTTTCCAATATCCAAAGTCGGTTTACATCCGTAACTTATAAATAAGAAGCCTAGAGAAAGTCATTGAACTTTTAATATCAAACGGCAATAGAAAAGAAGATTGGAACATAAAATCATTGCTTTGACTTTGAAGCGGACATGTCAGTGTTTGGTGATCATGTTAATTATGGGTCGTGCAATGGTGTTATGTAAGATAAGCTAGCAAAACAGAATAATAAATATGTCAATTCTGTTGATTGATTTCAGGCGTAATATTGATATAAATTAACATCTGTCGAGGCATTACTGCAACATCAGCTGTTTAATCTTTTATATTTGTTCACGAGTATATCGCTCTGGTCGTCCATGTGCTACGTCTGTTGATTTCTGATTCTTTCACTCAATCTTCTGTCTCTTTTATTTTTATCTGTTTGTCTCTAAAGTACCATCCGAAACTAACGGTAGTTGCTTTATTCTGATTTCTGAGTTTGATTTCTGACTAAATATAAAAGAGTCCTTCAGATATTCTCTGCAACATGAATATATCTGGACCTTTTAATTCTTACAGAAGCTCAGAAAAGGAACTTTTGAAGGATTTCATATTTAATCTAAACAAAGAAAACATAATGTCTGTATTTAAGAAAAATGAAGAAAGAAGTATCGATGCAAATTGGAACACCTAAGCTTAAGTGGAATACTGCCTTCCGAACAAAATTTTAGTCGCAATACAGAATTTTATTCTATAAATAAATTATAAAATTTTGTAAGGAAGACAATACGACAAACTGGATAGATTAAAGGTCTCAACAATAGCAAAGCAGGGATGGGACCAGGTGTCCAGGAGGAATAAGCGTCCCTATTTAGAGGCCACATCCGTCGCAGATGTTATTAACAAAATATTGATAATTTTCCTGCTACGTAATATACACATGGCGATAATACTGGGGGGAAAGGTTAAGTAATTAAAGGGGCATTAGCTTTGTTTTGCTTCAAATAATTATTTTCCGTTTTACTATTTAAAAGATTGATATACAGTAACAAAAAAGAGATATACACAGGCATAGCAATTCTTAAATTCCTATATATTTTGTGAAAATTGCTTGAGAAACCCAGGTTTGGCACTTTTTCACTTGATTAACTTAACCTTACTATATGTATATGAATACCACACTAGACCTGACCTTATTTTCACAAAATATATAGGAATATAAGATTTTTTTATGCCTGTCCATAGGTCTTATTTGTTATTGTACATCAAGTACAAGTAGCACAAGTAGATAAAAAAATCTTACTATTTTTTTGGTAAACACAGCTAACGCCCCTTTAAACAAACAAAATTTCATCCCAATGAAGCATTCACCTTATTAAAGGGGCAATATTATTCATCCTGTGTATATCTCTGTTTGTTATTGTATATCAATCTAAGTAGGAAAGAAGGGAAAACAGTTTTTGAACAAAAACACAGCCAATGCCCCTTTAAGTATGTCTGATTAATTAAACTGAAAGCAAAAATGACGTTAATTAATATTCCCCGTGAGTTCACCTTCATCAATTACAAGTACATTAATATGATAATATCTTTTTCAACCATGATTTACTTTTTTTTATATATATACTACGAGAATTTTTTTTTCATAATGCAGCAATAAATAAAATGTCAGTTACCAAATTAGATAGAAAACGAAAACGGAAATGACGTTAGTAACTCTCTAAAACAGAAAATCAAGATGAATTTCTAACTTATCAACCCCTGAAAATCAATGGACTTTTCTGTAAATCAATG
Source organism: Atrina japonica (assembly GCA_030159075.1). Lineage (NCBI taxonomy): Eukaryota > Metazoa > Mollusca > Bivalvia > Pterioida > Pinnidae > Atrina > Atrina japonica. The sequence goes on along the minus strand of BROG01000497.1, from coordinate 221,540 downwards.
ACTTAGACCAGTCTAAATGTGTCTTTATGGGTGAATGAGTTAAACACTTTTTCTGAATTTGAATTTTGATAGATTGTTAGTTTCGTAACAATTAACTTATTTTTACAAAGTGATAGAAATACTACTACTAATAATAATGTATAATGTGTCGTGTCTTCCGGTAGTGTTTAGGGGATCAGGTGATTCATTTTAATACTTTCTGTCAAATTCAATTTGTTTAAAAACAAATTGGCGGTTGTTTTACTTGCAAAACACTTTTGAGTTCATTCACCGGACGGCCATTATATTGACATGGTTTCGTTTGCGTAAGACGATTAAGTTTACATTATTGTTTAATCGTTATCACACGAATACCGTCTGGGAGATTTGTTTACATATGCCAGCTTTCTTTTTTTTATCAAAATATACTTTATAATTATGTTGGTTTTTGTTCTTTTGAGTTTTCTGCAATTTTACAACAATACAGCTAATATAACTATTAAGATAAACACAAATATTTATAACATGTGGCGAGACTTCCTAAACCCCTTGCCTTTTTTTACTTATTTGTTTTTTGGGTTTTTTTTTTTTTGTTTTTTTTTTTTTTTTTTTCGTTTTTGTTATTTGTTTTTGGGGGTTTTTTTTGTTTGTTTTTGTGTCATTTGTTTTTTTTTTCTGAAATCTCCAATAATATTACTTGAATAGACTTAACTTAAAACAACGATAATTGATTATTCAGCGTGCGGCGTGACTATTTAACGCCTTTTCCCCTTTCTACCCCCTACCCTCCTTTTTGACGTGATATCACGATGGAATTTGTCACAGGCGTAAAAAAACAAATGACACATACACAGCCACAACATAGATATTAATATATATATATATATATATATATATATATATATATATATATATATATATATATATATATATATATATATATATATATATATATATATATATATATATATATATATCACAGATACCAAAGTATTGATAAAAAGAAGTCCAGGTCCATGAAGCAATATACAATTCAGTTGAAAATTGGTCACATACGGACATCTAGTAATCCAGAAGTGAGATCACTATTAATGAAATCCGTCTATCTATATCTTCAACAAGTCAAGGTTTTCTTATCCACATCGTTCCTCAAACACTTTGACAGATTACTTTTCATATTTGGCGGTCAGTGGTGGCGACGTCTAGCGCCAATCTAAAATTTCACTTAGATTGACCCGACACTGACCCCTGACTTTAGCCAATGAAAATACTCGTGGCATAGCAATCACCTCGCCATTATTCTGTGTTTACGTACTTTCCTCCCTATCACATGGTCGATGCCTGATCGATTATAAGACGCGTTCTGATTGACTCAGGAAAACGGTACCCGAAGCCAATGGAAATCGACGCCGCGAAGCCACAATATACAGGCCAAATTTGTCAAGGTAAGTGAGTAATGGATCGAAAAACCTTGGCTTGGGAAGTGCTAGGGTAATATATATATATTTTTTTGTGTTTTTGGTATCGAAACAATTTAAATTCCTATTTTTATTATTAACATGTGACGGCAGATTATAAGAGAATTTTGCATGTATTGAAAAAAGTATGAAAACAAATTTCAAACAAATGCTAGGTATAATCTATGAGTTTGAATTGAAATTTTTCAGTCATATAATGGCAGCCTTTCGCATGTAAACTGGCAAACTCTTTTACTAAATCATCGGGGCTTGTGCCTGCACTGAATAGAGGTGACAAATTCCAGTAAAATTTCTGTAGAGCTTCATTTTTGTGCTGACCTAAACAAGTTGGCGCGATTGTCTAACAACACAGATAGGAATTTGACAAACTAGATTGATTGTCTTGATGCGTGTTCTTAAATCTGGAAATTACATCTCTAGCTTTAGAATTTCCTTTAACGACGTACAAAATCTGCGAACTCAGCTTGTTTCTTATCTACAGGATGACACTGTTGTGAAATTGATTTCTACTTATAGCCCTCAATCGATTTTTCTGTTCACATCCTTTTAAGTCGAGCAATCGGAATTTAATTGTTACATTAAACATGATATTGTCCTGATCAAGCATTAGCAGCATAGACCCATTTTAAAATACAGTTCAAAAGAAATGTCACTAAGTCGAACTTGTCAGGTGATTTTATTGTTCAGATGGCCTGTTATTCGACCTTCAAGGACATTATGTAATCGCATTAAAATCATAATTGTTAGTTTTTCATCTGTATCCCCATATGTTCTGTCGTTGACAGAAATTACTTGTATTTTAAACAAGTCTACTGTAGAATACGTTCTGTAACTCAGAATTCCCTTCACGAAATGTCTTTTCGAACAACAGAGGTGGAAAGGAAAAATGGTGGTCAATAATTCGTTAGCACTTAACAATAGATGAGCGGTAGTCGGGTGCTCGTTAATTATTCAATTTAACTATGAATTCTGGCCGGGCAAAACAATAATTTAGCATGTAATAGTCATTGATATTTGTTTGTTTGTTTGTTTGTTTATTTTTGTTTAACGTCCCACTCAAGAATCTTTCACTTACAAATTTTGGCCTATGCTCGGCACTTACGGCCATTAAGCAGTGAGGGTTCTTTAACGTGCAGGCTTCTACTGTGGTACGGTACCTCGATATTTACTCTCACACCCGAAAGGCAGGAAACCAACCTGCCGCCTGCTGGACATGAACTCACGACCTCACGATCAAGAGTCGAGCGCGTTACCGACTGAGTCAGGCCGGCTCTGTAATAGTTATAAGCCCTTCAATATTCTTTTCCTATGTATGAAAGTAATTTCTGAAATTATGTTCGTAAATTAAATATCTGCCATATGGTAAAATTGTTTTCATTACCAAAACAAGATGAGTTAGTGAAACGCAAATGCCCCCGGTCCCAACAAAGTTTTGTAATTTCCTACATTTTGACCCCACCCCACCCCAGGGGTGTGTAATGCCAGTGAAGTTTGAGCAACCCTTAGATGAACTTACAGTCTATGTTTGGTTACTGTATCACAATCCAAACTTGAAATATTGCACTTTATATGTAAGCGGGATGGAATTACGGACAGACAGACAGACAAACAGACAGACAGATGGACGATCCAAAAACTAAACCCCCCTCTGCGGATAGACCTTTCATGCCCGGGCATGAAAACCCCTAAATCCATGCCTATTGGTTAGGTCTCACATTTCAGTCCTTCACAGTTAGCTGTTGGGACAATAGTAAGAATGGGAGACAGGAGGCAGACGATATGAATTTGATCAAAGCTATATCCAGCTATGGAATGTATCATCATACATCCATATTTGTTGGAAATGTATCTTGTTTTACATGTTCAAAAGTAGACTTTATAGGATGGGCAAGCGTTGTTCGGAAAGATAATTTGAAGTCGATTTATTTGAAATGCTATAGGCAAATAAAGCAAGGTGTATTTTCCACACTCAATCCTTACAACCCTACATATTATAATAGACTGGCCTAAGCAATTTGATGCATCATTCCATTTAGTTATTTATAGGGTGGAAGAGTTACATTTTACCGACATCAAGTTTAGAAAATCAAAAACACGTGAATTATAAATTTAAAAGAAATTATACATATAAATGCACGTGGGCTTTGATAGGAACGAATTCCTCTTTTACTTCTATCGAAACCTTATCAACACCTAAATTCGAGCTCAACTGATGAAGTCTTATTGACAAAAGCGATCTTACTTAGTGTTTGGTTTGAACTCCTTTGCAAAAATATGACTTTGGTATTGTTAACAATATTTACCACGAGTTTTGGGAGCATTCGTGGCTGAGGAGTTTGAGTATTGCGCTTCAAACCACTCAGTCTCTCAAATCTAGTCAGCGCAGGTTCGAACCCCATTGGAACCTCAGCTGATTGTGCGAGAACGTTTCCGGTTCACGTACGGAAGGCCGGTTGTCTTAGCCAGGGTCACTTGTAAATGGGATTTCGCCTCCACCACTGAAAACTGATCGACACGATATAAATGAAAATCGCTGCAATATTACAAACAAAAATGATATATGAGTTAAGAGTTTAAGGGACGCAAAACAATAAACTACACAAACTGATCAAGTATCTGTATATCTTATAAATGTAATATTTGAAATCAGATTCAGGTAGCGAATTCAGTATTAATATTCTTTTTACTCTTATTGAAAATATATCATATTTCTCCGTGGGCTTCGGTGATAAATTAACTAGTTATCGATATTTTTTGTTTTTATTATCAAAAGCCTTAAGCCATATATACCATGTATAAACTAGCATGAGGTCAACGTGTGGATGACAAAGGGAAAGTGATAATAGGCGGATACAGTCAGAGAAAGTTCAATATCAGTTGAACTCATCATTTATATGTTTTTACAATATATGTTTTTACAAAACAAAAAGCACAAATGTTCTACGCCATAATCACATTGATGAGTTTAATCCAGTTTTTCTCATCAATTCGGCCTGGCTCAGTCGGTAGCGCGCTCGACTCGTGAGTTCGAGTTCAGCTGGCGGCAGGTTGGTTTCCTGTCCTTCGGATGAGACAGTAAAAATCAAGGTCCCATGTCGCAATAGGTGTCGGTACGTTTTATTTTGTGTTTGTGTTTTTTCTATTATTTTTTTTGTGTTTGTTTGTTTGTTTTTTTTTTTTTTGTTTTTTTTTGTAAATACAGATATTGCCCCTTTAGGAAAATGTTGGTACCTGTGGTAATGTATAAGACAACATACATCGTAACTTATCATAATATAATATTTTCTCCGACATTGGACATGCGTATCTGCCATTTTGTCAAGCCATATTTTCTCTGTTCACACCCTAGGGTGCAGACAAAGCTACACGTGCTATGAAGTAAAAGTTATTTTATAACTTAGGACTTCTATATGACGAGAAAACTTGCATCAGGTTCTATTGCAATACGTGCATAAACATGTGTTTTGAAGCAAAAGAAAAAAATAATCCAAATGGGTGTGTTTAGTAAAAACGGATATCTCAACCCTCGTGGTAATTATCTGAAAGGAGACCCTCGGATTGGACTACCAGATTCTTACCATTTGCGTGGAATTTTATTTATGTAGGATTCTATTAATTGTCATCTCACGTGACTGAAAATATCAGACGAAAGAACAACATCCGCTTTAAGTTAAACTTGTCGAATATCGTGAACAAATGCAAATGGAAAATATGTCTACGAAGATAAACTGGCACATGTTTAAAAATACAACGGAAGTTAATTTGCCAGTTGGTTGAGTGTGTCGTAAAACAAACAAACATTGCAGAAATCACGTGTATATGGTGAATATTAATATCACGAGTTATTTCCCCTGTGTAGTATAATATTAGAATCTAGCTTCACTTTGAGTTCTAGATAGTAAAATATCAGTCGACGGTGGGACGGATCGATAAGTCCCACCTGAGACTATAGCCGAGGTTGGGATACTGATTCATCACCCTCGAGACTGATATTTTTCTATCTGGAACTCAAATGTGGTGCCTGAATATTTTCTCGCACGTAGGAAGCTTGAAATCCGGACCTGTTTGTTTATATACTTGAATAAATCAGTTTAACAACCGCGTCACTCACCCTTTTTCATCCACCGTCCGCAAATAAATGTAAACCCGTATTATATACGTATCTTTTTATTTCTTTTCAAACAAATTTGGTGAGATTCATGTGTAACCGATAACGAATTTTAAGAATGTAAACAAGCAACACGTAAAATCTCTTTGATCCGCCCCCCAGGATTACAAACAATGCAGACGACGTGTGTAGGGATACAAATAGTTCTGGATAAGCAGTTCTGGACAGAATTTTGCAGTACTGATAAAAACCGAGATCCGTCTATCTCAGGTGCGAGACAAGAAAACATTGGCTGTGGACCAATCACAGACATACAAACACAGCGCGTCAAGATTAAATTGATTGTAACAATAGTGGCGGTTTAGTTTTCGGTACAGACGTACTGGCAACAATACTGCACGCAAACAACTCAAGGCAAATGTTTTACTTGTTTGGAAGAAAGGCAATACTGTTTTGGTTTCTGGTAGTATGGATATGCCACAGTCGATCCTATACAAAAACAATTGACACATTTGAATTGCAAGTTATATATGCGCTATATTGGAAATTTGTCAACATCTTCCGGAATGTGAGTGTAGTAGATACACAGTAAATAAGATTTTTCAAAGTTAACCATCATTATCTTTCACACAATTTTACTTTTAAACATTTTCTTGTTGACACCGGTCTCAGTTGTATATGTAGCAGCGGATATACAGAAAGTGTTCCAGGCTTGAGAGCCGGCCTGGCTCAGTGGGTAGCGCTCGACTCTGGATCGTGAGGTCGTGAGTTCGAGTCCCGCCGGCCACAGGTTGGTTTCCTGTCCTTCGGATGAGACAGTCAAAACTGGAGGTCCCGTGTCACAGTAGGTGTCGGCACGTTAAAGAACCCTCACTGCTCAATGGCCGTAAGTGCCGAGCATAGGCCAAAATTTGAAGCCCTTCACCGGCATTTGGTGACGTCTCCATATGATTGAAATATTCTTAAGTGGGACGTTAAACAACAACAAACAAACAAACAATCCTACTAGCTTGAACAAGAGTGGTTAGTCCTTTAATTCAATAGTAGAGTTTCGGGTTTACGTGTAATCCGTTTTCGATCCGGATTTTTCGTGCGTTGATTCAACCAAGTAAACCATAGCGATGTCCGGTATATGTCGTTGCATTGATCAAGAAATAAAATGTAGATAGAGAACATTTACAGCGTGTGGAATATGCCAGATTTGGTATCTTTTCTGAGAGAAAAAGGTATAACTTCGCACTTAATCGTAAATATGAGTTATTTCGCTTGTTTGGACTAGCTACGAAGTTTGATTCAGAGGTTCTTGACTTGCAAGACGATTATGAAGAAATGCCAAAAAAGATCAGTTATATCCAAAGATCAAATGATTGGTACTAATCCTTTAATGTCGAAAACAAATTAGCGTTAATGTCTGAACAATTTACAGGCGTGGAATTCTGTGACATTTTGATTCATTTTATGAAAATTCGTGCATTTCCTGTGATACCTTATGTAAACATCAAGCGGAAATAGCTATGGATACTTGTAACCAAAAGCAAGTGTCACGTGATACCAGCATGAAAAATCAAGAATAATGACGGGCAATCCGAGAACTCGAAATTTCCATATTGTAGAACATCATAATTCAAGACAGAGACGGTTATTTGACGCTACGACATTGATGAGATTAATATGATCAGGTATCGCTTATGAGAAGTGTCGCATGGTTTAGTTTTATGTCGTATGATAGCATACTCATAATAATAGGCAAAATGGATGTGCTGCACGATCGGGTTCAAGATCCAACATCAGCAAATACCCATGATTCATGAAAAACATGGCGGAGACCAGGGAATTCAGTAATGGCGTTTTCCACAGAGATTTGACTTTACAGTATTTCTAAACTGGTACACATCACATTGTTTGTTAGTACCTTGTATGGGTTTTTAGTTCACTAAGTTCGCTCCACGCCCTTTGGAGCTGCGCTCTCTGTAATTTATTTGTCACTAGCCGGTTTGAACCAATCCCGTGGTAAAAAAAAAAATACAGCAACAGTGACACTGTAAATAATTAAATGATAATGAATATTACACACCTCTGTCCGGATAATTTTTTTTTATATAACTAATGCATACACACCTTAAGATACATAACACCTGCCGGATGCCGGAAGGTCTATATTACAGTGATTACCTGACAGGTAAATCAATATGTTTGTTAACAAATGACACCGAATACTTTAAAACGAGGCTGAATTGTATAATAGCATACAAAGACAAAGACAATAGTAGGTTAATCTTTGAAATTGATAAGTTAAAACGTATTTGGAAATAAATATAAAAATCTCAGATACCAAAGTATAAATCAATAGGATGTCCAGGACATAGATACAAATCCGGTAAAAATGGACAAACACGGACCTCTGGAAACCAAGAGGTGGGATCAGGTGCCATGGAGGAGTAAGCATCCCTGTCGACCGGTCACACCCGCCGTGAGTCCACAGTCAAGTCCAATGAAACACGTGAGGAGTGTATCCTCGTCACAATTGGTACAGACGTCTCAACAACCGCCAACGAAAAGGCAACTCAACATTTCACTTAGTGAAACAGAGTAGTCGCAAACAAGACTATTATACCGACCATAAAATTTGCGGAACGTTGACATTAAACGCGGTTTTCGATATCCCTGTGTCAATAATTTGTCAGTGAGTAGTTTACCTCTGTATATGAAATCTTCATATGTTGTGCACGCCCTGGCATATCGGATCATTTGTGAAATATAAACTCCATATGCAGGTGACTGAGGGATATTACTACTTAAATGTGGAAAATTTACGATGGGAAAGCCGAAATCGTCGCGTTTATCGTATAGCTTAGTTGCTAATTTCCCGTCTGAATGATTAGTTTTCATTTAAAACTCGTAACCCTAGTCAATATTTATCCATACAGTAAGCCATACATATATATATATATATATATATCATATTGGTATAGAAATACTATAAAGCCAGGTATAAGAAAAGTAAAAGGGGATTTACTGTCAAAGCAGAAAATGGAGGATTTCTTTTCGCACAATTCTTTTTGTGTTGCCATAGTCACTGTACTGAAAAAAATTTGATGACGTCATCCTTTGTGCTTTGGGTGGTTATTTTTTACTATTGTATAGGTATCTACAGGTAATGGTTAAATAGATGTAGTTCTATTCAACTATTCAACAGCTAACCGTTGAATAGATAAATGGATTTTTGCTATTCCACTGCCGAGCTTTCATCTGAACAAAAATAAGAAAACAAAATCATTTAACCTTCAAAGAAATTAATTTTTTTGTAATATTTCCAACAAGAATTATATAAGGAAATGTTAATTTTTGAATCCTCTTTTAATAAATCCATGTTGAGTTTGAGGCACATATTCAAATTCATTATCATGTTTTCGTTTAGGTCTTTGAATCACATTACTCGCCTGAATTTCGATGTCAATATTTGTATGTTTGTAATTTCGTACAGCATCTGAACAATGACCTGTTTTTCTTCACATATAACCTGCTCACCGACGTTCGCGGCAGACATACTGTAGCAGCACGTAAAGAATTATGTGAAAAGAAACCCTCCATTCCGGCTTTAACAGTAAATTCCCTTTCACTTTTAAATCCCCTTTCACTTCTATCATACCTGGCCTTATACTATTTCTATGCAAAACTTTTTCTCTTGTTTATTTAACTATCCATTAAATAAATGCAAAGCGCATTTAGATTTTGCTTGTTTTCGGGGCAAATGTGGATTTCGTAATGATATTTTTATCTTTTATCTCGAAATATTTACATACCGACTGCAATTCCCTTCATTGCAAGTATATAGAGCGATGTATTGCATATGTCAGTATTTGCAATCACGTGACCCGAGTGTTAACCACTTTATATTTGGTATAGTAATGCATGAACAAATCAATAAAGAATAGAATATCACATATTTATTTCTCATTTATTTAATCTTAAAATCCATACATAATTACCACAAAACAAATTGCAGAAAGAAATCGGAAACACAAGACTAGATCTGTAGCACACTGTTCAGCCTACAGCCGCTACAGGCTCATATCGCGATATATCTAGGTCCTGTTATAACCAGAACCACAGAAATGAATGTTCGCTTTGTAGTTACAATTGTAACTAGCCTGTTGAACAGTAAACAGAGTTAGGCCAACTTTGTCAAGCATCTCTGATAAACAGTTCGATTTGTTTTCTTTCGACGGATATTCCTCTCAGAAACAGTTCGTCACTCGCCTCGTGTGAAATCAGGCCGTGTGAAATCAGGTCGTGTGAAATACTTACGTAAGTTACGTATGATCGGTCATCATGGTTCCCAGCTAATTGGTAAAAATGTGAAATAAAATGGCTACTTTCAGTTGTCTTGAACGAATATCAGCTGTCTCCCTTCTCGTAACTCACGCTCAAACTTTTCCATTAATAATATATCATAATTCAAACGCAAATTTGTTGTAAATACAACATAGCTATGGGCGCGGCAATTTGAACTTTCAATTCTATTCCGACAATTTAACCTTCCTGCACCTGCACTAATCGAATATAAATAACCTCAAACTGAATCTGACAATAAGTATTCAAAATATTCCATATCACTTGACTAGTTCTTTTCAAAATGATATGAAAATAAGAAAATAAACCTTAATTCCATTTAGTATTTCCGGGCAGGAAAAGGGAACTACTTCTCGTCTCACACAGCAATGAATTTCGTAACCAACTGACTACAGTTTCACAGAAAATGGCAAAATAAACAAATATAAGGGTTGTTTTTCATATTTTAAAAAGCACGGAGTATATATGCAATGGATCATGGAAAAAATTATGTGCAGTGCAGAATTTTTTCCATGATCCATTGCATATATACTCATATATTGCATATATATTTTTAAAAAAAAACTGAAAAACAATCCTTAATTGGCTCCGAGAAATGTTCACTTTTTATTTTGATAATCTGTTCTGTCTGTTGTTGATAATAATTCATCATCAGATATATCAATAAATTATTTGAAAGTTGAAATTAGGCATATTTTCTATGTCAATGTCCTCCATATCTAGTACATCATTGATCACATTATATACATTATATCATCTGGTCCAGATGAGACATCTTTAATCTTATTCTGGGTAATAGATAAACTACTGTTACTGTCCATATTATTACATTTGATGTGACTTCCTTATGTTTGTATTGTAACACCTAAGTGAACGTTGCATAAGCTACCTTCAAGCCAAATAACTTTATGTTCTATTCAAATTATTAACGTTGTTTAGATGAACGTCCTAATCATGCACTGAGGTACAGTAAAGGGTTAATTTTTTAAAGTTAGATAAATCACTCAATGGTGTTGAATAGTACAGAGGACAAAACTCCTTTCGGGCCTTCGGCCCTCGAGTGGGTATATGTTCTCTGTGCTATTCATCACCTTTTCGTGATTTATCCATTACATCTATCTATCTATCTATCTATCAATTCCTCCATCCATCCATCTGTCCAACCACCTATCTGTCTATCTATCTATCTATCTATCTATATCTATCTATCTATCTATCTATCTATCTATCTATCTATCCCTCGAGTAGGTAAATGTTCTCTGTACTATTTAACACCATTTCGTGTTTTATCAATTACGGAATTACAAACATACAATTGTTAACCAGGAAATTCAGGCGAGTAATGTGATTCAAGGATCTAAACAAAAACATGATAATGAATTTGAATATGTGCCTAAAACTTGACATGGATTTTATAAAAAGGAAAGGGGATTTAATAATTAACATTCCCATATTTAAAAAAAAATTAATTAATTTGTTTGAAGGTCAAAATGATTTTGTTTTCTTGTTTTCGTTCAGTTTACAGCTCGGCGGTTGATTAGCTAAAATCCATTCATCTATTCAACGGCTAGCTGTTGAATTGTTGAATAGGGTTGAACTCTATTCATCTATTCAACAGTTTTCTGTAGATACCTGTAGAAAAGTAAAAATAAACCACCCGAAACACAAAGGATGTCATAAATTGTTAAAGATGGATAGATAGATAGATAGATAGATAAATAGATAGATAGATAGATAGATAGATAACAAGCATAGTGAGAGAGACTCGTTAATTATAGTATCACCAAAAATGTCAAAACGAATTATGTCAATAAGAAATGTGTTCGAATTTAACCCGTCCACCCCTGAATATTTCGGTGGTATGCTCTTTTCTATTTTTTAAGATCAGTCTATTATGGTTTGTAGGCTTGAAAAGGTTAAATGAAAAAGATACAGTATAGTTCCGAAAGAGATATAGATATCATAAAAGTCAAACAAGTCTAAATCTAAATTCGTCGAGAGTAACCAATGTTAAAAGAAAATCTAAGATTGGTAAATTATCAAGAATAGAACACGACACCTACCAGAACCTAATCTAAGTAATAGCAGTAAATATTTGCAGATATTTTTTAAAATCGCGTTTCATATTGCTTCAATTAACATTGATCAGACATCTACACACACACATACAATTTACATGTACTTTGTACTAGAATTCAACCAGACATATGGACATATTTTTAAAAATCAGAAAAATAAACATATAAAATCTTATAAATACAATAATTTCTATAGAAGAAAAACAAATATACATCTATTTATTCAAAATTAGGAAAACGGCACATTTATTCGGTTTTTACTACTTTTTAAAATATCTGTTAACAAAATGCTTTCTGTCGACGAAAAGCTTCCATGCTTGTATGCTTTCCTCGAGAACTAAAAATATATTTAAAGAAAACAACATTTTAATTAAACAATACCTATAAATCAGAGCCCACACACAACGCTTATTTTTTTTATTACATTGAACTGAGATAGAATGAACGTTTAGATGTCGATTTTAAGTGATGAGGACATTTATTTTAATGATGTTACGTAGGAACGCAACAGTATAAACACAAATATATCACAGTGTTCTAATCTACTTAGCTCATTCACCCCGATAGATACATTTGGACTGGCCTAAGTGATTGATTTACAGAAGAATCCATTGGGTTTTTTTCAGGGGTCGATTAGTTATGAGAGAAACTGACATTCCAGGGTGATGAAATGTAATTCTTCAAATGGATTGTTTAGGAGACTAAAGCAATTTGGTGGTAATGTGATTTTATTTATAGGAATACGAAATGAAGAGAAAATAAACAGAGATACGTGTGTAGTTCTACCAACAAAAATTAACACAATTCATGTTTACGAACACAACGAATTTGAATTTAACTATTACACGGGTGACTTATTTTCGACACAAAATTATTAAAAACTACTGTACATCATGGAGTCATTTTTCAATTTGACACTTTTTTGAAAATTTACAGTATTGTATTATAAATATAATAGACACTTTAGCAGTAACTGCGGTCCTGTGACTTTGCAAGTCTTTGGTTGGCAAAATGATACAGATTCCCGGAAAATGACGTCAAGAAACAATCAATTACTATAACGACGTCTATGTTTTTGCGGGTATCTGTATTATTTTGCCAATCAAAGTCATAGGACCGCAGTTACTGCGAAAGGGTCTATACCAAATTTTGAAATTGTTCAAGACGGCCATTGTCTGGGTCTGTCTCAGAACACGGATGTGCAACTTTATTTCGGTGGCCTTTTATTTAGTTGCATAACATACGAGTTACATTTGGTAAGTTTTCATTTTACAATATGTGTTGATATCCGTTGACAATTATTGCATGCCATGTAGAATTTAATTCCGGGGGTTGTACTTTTCACTTTTTTCTGACACGATCGCGTTTTTTAACTCGTGGGTAGGATGTAGCATAAAGTTACATCGTGACATGCGAAGACCGACCGTGATATATATATATATCTATCTATCTATCTATCTATCTATCTATCTATATATATATATATATATATATATATATATATATATATATATATATATATATATATATGTCATAAGTCATTCTAATATCAAAATTTATTCACTTTTTCTGAAATTCGTGGATTTGTTAACTCCTTGAATATAGTGAATATTAATACGACGAGTTATATCCCCTGTGTAGTATAATAATAGATTCTAGCTTCACTTTGAGTTCCAGATAGAAAAATATCAGTCGAGGGGTGGGATGGATCAATAAGTCCCAACCGAGGCGTTAGCCAAGGTTGGGATATTGATTCGTCCCACCTGAGACTGACATTTTTCCATCTGGAACTCGAATGTGGTGCTTGATTATTTTTCTCGCACATGGGAAGCTTGTAATCCCATTTGTTTACATACTTGAATACATCAGTTTAGCAACTGCGTCACTCACCCTTTTTTCATCCACCGCCCGCAGATAAATATAAACCCGCGTTATATACGTATATATTTATTTGTTTGCAAACAAATTTGGTAACATTCATGTGTAACCGATAACGAATTTTAACAATGTAAACTATCAACACGAAAATCTCTTTGATCCGCCTCCATGATTACAAAATATGCAGACGACGTGTGTAGGGATACAAAGTGTTCTGAGCCCGAAGTCACCAAATTTACTCAATTCTCAGTCTCAACTTTTATTTCATTATTTTGACTATAAAATCGTTTGTAAAATGTTTGGGAGCATATTATTATTTTTCATCATTCACATATACATTTTTGCGGCATCTCGGGATTTTCCTGTAGAAATGAATAAATATGTTGAGTACGGTACTCAAAATTTGAGTACATACTCAAACAATATTTTAATATTTCTAAAGTTTTCTTCAAATGAGCAATAATTATTTACAATTATATGCCGTCAAAATATAAACATGTTCAGATACAGGATAAATTTTTCGTGCTTTTACCTTAAAACCATGAAAAGTTAGTTGAGCTTGAGGATTGAGTAAATTTGGTGACTTCGGGCCCTGGATGACCAGTTCCAGATAAAATTTTGCAGTACTGATAAAAAAAACGAGATCCGCCTATCTCGGGTGCGATAATAATTGTTCTAGCACTAGATGCCTATCATTTGTTTATTTGATGCAAATGCTTTATCAGTATATCTTATTCCTTCGATATAAATTGACAGACTTTTTTCTTCTTCGTTTAATACCACATACTACTAAGAAACATTTTGATCAAACAGTATTACAAATATTACTTTATGGATATGAAATTCGGGAATTTAAAAAAAATGATTTAATTGAGTCCATCCATGTTGAATTTCTACGCCATGTCCTTCACCTTAAAAAAAGTACACCATTATATATGGTATATAATTAATCTGTAAGACTCCCCCTACCTGTCTACGTTAAAAGTAAATTATTAATCTGTAAGATTCCCCCTGTCTGTCTACGTTAATAGTAAATTATTAATCTGGAAGATTCCCCCTGTCTCTCTACGTTAAAAGTAAATTATTAATCTGTAAGATTCCCCCTGTCTGTCTACGTTAAAAGTAAATTCCCCCTGTCTGTCTACGTTTAATTATTAATCTGATAGATTCCCCCTGTCTGTCTACGTTAAAAGTAAATAATTAATCTGTAAGATTCCCCCTGTCTGTCTACGTTAAAAGTAAATTATTAATCTGGAAGGTTCCCCCTGTCTGTCTACGTTAAAAGAAAAATTTCAATCTGAAAGATTCCCCCTGTCTGTTTACGTTAAAAGTAAGCTATTAATCTGGAAGATTCCCCCTGTCTGTCTTCGTTAAAAGTAAATTATTAATCTGTAAGATTCCCCCTGTCTGTCTACGTTAAAAGTAAATTATTAATCTGGAAGATTCTCCCTGTCTGTCTACGTTAAAAGTAAATCATTAATCTGGAAGATTCCCCCTGTCTGTCTACGTTAAAAGTAAATCATTAATCTGGAAGATTCTCCCTGTCTGTCTACGTTAAAAGTAAATTATTAATCTGGAAGATTCCCCCTGTCTGTCTACGTTAAAAGTAAATTATTAATTTGTAAGATTCCCCCTGTCTGTCTACGTTAAAAGTAAATTATTAATCTGGAAGATTCCCCCTGTCTGTCTACGTTAAAAGTAAATTATTAATCTGGAAGATTCCCCCTGTCTGTCTACGTTAAAAGTAAATTATTAATCTGGAAGATTCCCCCTGTCTGTCTACGTTAAAAGTAAATTATTAATCTGTAAGATTCCCCCTGTCTGTTTACGTTAAAAGTAAATTATTAATCAGGAAGATTCCCTCTGTCTGTCTTCGTTAAAAGTAAATCATTAATCTGTAAGATTCCCCCTGTCTGTCTTCGATAAAAGTAAATTATTAATCTGTAAGATTCCCCCTGTCTGTCTACGTTAAAAGTAAATTATTAATCTGTAAGATTTCCCCTGTCTGTTTTCGTTAAAAGTAAATTATTAATCTGTAAGATTCCCCCTGTCTGTCTACGTTAAAAGTAAATTATTAATCTGTAAGATTCCCCCTGTCTGTCTACGTTAAAAGTAAATCATTAATCTGGAAGATTCCCCCTGTCTGTCTACGTTAAAAGTAAATCATTAATCTTGAAGATTCCCCCTGTCTGTCTACCTTAAAAGTAAATTATTAATTTCTGGTCCAGACATATTACAGGTAAAAATTCCACATTATCATTTAAATTATATAAATGCTTGCTAGATAATTGCATTTTTGCATAACCAAGAAAACAAATGGCTTTTGTGCGTCAAACAAATTTTGAATGACACTGGATTTAGTTATAAGTCAAACTGATCATAATAATAATAATAATAATAATAATAATAATAATAATAATAATAATAATAATAACGAAAGTAATGCATTCCCCAAGTTAATTATTACAAAAGATTGAGGACCAATACTGTATACTTGCTTTTATTCGCGAAGATTTAATTTCGCTATATAAGCTGTCAATGACAATATCGCGAAATGAAATACCCGTGAATATAATACTTATACTTATTAAGTATCAGGAAGACAGTTCGTAATTAATTTTGTGCGAAATTTAATACCAGTGAATATGTCCCTTTCAGGGAAAACGCGAAATTTTCTCCCCGTGAAATTAAACAACGATACACTATTTACAACACTGGTATGCTAAAGTTTATGATTCTCCTAAATTACGTTTCTATAGAATTATTAAAGATCAGTTTAAACTAGAACCATGCCTTCTTCTATTGTCGAAAAAACAAAGAAAAACTTTTTCAAAATTCAGGACAACAGATCATCGTCTATCTATTGCAGCTGGTCGAAAGGTCCAAAATATTTTGTAATATATGTGAAAACCAACTGATTGGTGATGAATTTCATTACATTTTTATTTTGGCCTTGTCTTATACCACTTTTCCTTTAGAAAACCTTTTTTTGTAAAACTGGAGTTCAACTGGTGAAGTCTAATTGACAGAAACGATCATCTTGAGCATTATAACTTTGGTATTATGTTTATGATATTTATAACCACTTGCCACTGCTGATGGACCATTTGAGTATCCGTAATTGAAACTTTGGACTTAATTTTCCCCACCCTTTATCTACCCCTTTATCAAGATTCAATTTTCCGAAAGCCCACTAATCCGATGATCCAATAGTTCCAGAGCCCAATAGTCCGAAGAACCGTCATTTGATGGGACGTCGGCAAAATATAGTTTATCTCCTATCTGTATTTCATTTGTGTCACAAATGTTGGATATCTAAATATTATTTAATGTAATTTTTTTCCAAAAGGATTAGTACGATTGCTGATTTGTGCCTTTTCGTTGTTTCGACCTTTAGGCCCGAAAGGACGACAATTAGTGCTTCTTAATTGTCCACCTTTCGTTGTTACGCCCCGAATGGACGAGATTTAGTACTTCTTAATTGCCGACCTTTCGCTGTTTCGCCCAGAAAGAACGAAATAACGAGAAATGTTTCGCAAAAGGAAGACAATGTTGGTCGCTAATTAGCGACCCTAAAATCTGGTCATTTCGTATAAAAATGTCGACCTTAAAAAGTCTTCTCAATTGGCGACCTTTCGTTGTTTCACCCCAAAAGAATAGAATTAGAACTTCTAAATTTTCGGCGTTTCGTTGTTTCGCCCGAAAGGTGGATATTTTATTTCCCTTAATTGTCGACTTTTCGTCGCCTCAGTGCGTAATAATTAATCTATATAGTAACCTACCGCAGGGTAGTGTTCTTTTTTTAAGTCAGTCTAGTCCGTAATAATTGAGTTAATTGTGTCATCTAACCCTACCTTGCAAATGGCGGTTAAACCTCGATTTGAAGAGACGCATGCGTAGACATGGTCTTGATGACATCGTAATATCGTCAATTCGTATCGTAATATCGTCATTTCGTATCGTGATATTGTCATATCGTCATATTGTAATATCGTCAAATCGTAACATCGTCATTTCGTGTCGTGATATCGTAGTATCGTCATTTCATATCGTAGTATCGTCATTTCGTATCGCAGTATCGTCATTTCGTATCTTGATATAGTATCGTAATATCGCGTTGTATTAAACGAAGCGATATTACGATGTCCCGAATCAGCCACCATAGTTAGGTCCTTGAACTTTACGTCCTGAAATTTGGATCAATGATTAAAAAACTACCTCGGCAAGCGGAGGATCCCGGGTTCATCTCCCGGTGCGGTGACAACAATCTTATCAAATTGCGTTCCGTACTAAGGATACTCAAAGACAGTCGGACACGTGGGCCTTCCTATAAAGTCATCAAATCCGTTTAGCCGTTTTGGAGAAGAAGTTGAAAATGTGAAAACTTAACGGACAGACGACGGACAAATGACGATCAGAAAAGCTCATTTGAACCTTCGGTTCAGTTGAGCTAAAAAGGCGTTAAAACGACTTTTAAAAGAACAAGCGTGATAACGACTTCTAAAGAAAAAAGCGTTATTACGACTTCTGAAAGGAATTATTACGAGATAAAAGGAGTTATAACGCCTGACAATAATCATTATAACGCCTTTCATCGCATAATAATTCCTTTCAAAAGTTATAACGTATTTTTATGTAATAACGCCTTTTTGCGTATTAACGCCTTTCAGAAGTTGTTATAACGTCTTTTTTGCCATTTCCTTCTGACATTTTTACATATGTGTGTATTCTATTGTTAGTTTATTTCCCTATACTTCTTACATCCACAGCATCTCTCCATTAACTGTGTTTAAAATGCGTCTTTTGACCATAACTATTATGGTAGTTTATTGACTTTAATGGCTTGCATTAGCCACCGCCGGTTTGTGTAAGCAAAGTGAAATGTATTATGTCACAGCATGTTGATAACAATTCCGAAAATAGCATACAATATGTACAGTGAATGACGACAAGCAATTGATTAGTTGCTGCACAATATAACCACAACATGAATCTCCAATCGCAATATCCTCGAACGAATATCAAGTGTAATCGAAATTATCAAGAGAAAACTATTCCTGGAACAGTTAATCATGAATTCTCGTGTAGTGTTATATAGGCAGTTATTGCAAACATCCGACAGTGTATTTATGACGTGAAATTTCTCGTGTATTGTTATAGAGGCAGTTATTACAAACATTCGTTCATGTACAGATATATTTGGTAACTCTAATTAGTGGAAATATTATACTTGTGTGTTTAATAAATGATATATCATTCATAAACGTGGATTCGATGCTATTAAAGATCACATTACCAATTATGATTACTGATGGTGTGTTGATACCGCGCGTGCGAAGGTGTTTCTACTAGGCAAATCATTGATAAAAAGGGGCATTAGCTGTGTTTACCAAAGCAAATTATTTCAATTTTTTCTACCTTTACGACTTGTACTTTATGTACAATAACAAATAAGACCTATACACAGGCATAAAAAAATCTCACATTCCTACATATTTTGTGAAAATAAAGTAACTTAAGGTCCAGAGAGGTATTCATATACAAACAGTAAGGCTGAGTGTTTCAATTGCAAGTGAAGAAGTGCCAAACCCGGGTTTCTAGAGCAATTTTTATAAAATATATGGGGATTTAGGGATTTTTATGTCTGTGCATATCTCTTTTTTGTTATTGTTTATCAATCTCAGTAGTAAAACAGGGAAATTCTTTTTTGAAAAAAAAACACACTTAATGCCCCTTTAAGGTTCTTTTAAATATATCAGATACCAAACGCGGACCTCTGGAAATCCAGAGGTGGTGGAGGAGTAAGCATCCCCATGATTAACAGTAACACCCGCCTTTAGTCCACAGTCAAATTCATATGAAATTTTTCGTCACAAAATATATCAGCAAACATATCGCCAATTCCCGTACAACTCTGGATGACCAAAATGTCTGCGCCCATGTTATAAACATTACGAATGTTTCTATACTGTGTTGGTGAGAAGGAGGGGTGTGTTCCTGAGGTTCAAATGTTTATAATGTCCTTTACATATCATAAGTAAACCGTTTGCGGTGGTCAAGTGGTTGAGCGTTCGACTCGCAAGCGGAAAGTCTCGTGTTAGATTCCCGGTACCAGATCATGCCATATATATGTTTACAAAATGGTAGTGACCGTGAGTGTTCCTTCGCCATACACTGGGCATACGAAGGTCTTTCGGATGAGACTTAAAACCGAGGTCACGTGTTCTGGTAGGTGAGTCACATAAATGAGCCATCATTAGCATCAATCCATTGCACAGGTCAAAATTTTAGTTGTTCCCTTAAAGCTGGTGATATCTTTATATAAGTGAATACAAAAACAAAAAAACTTTCATAAATAGATTGTAAATGCATCCCTTGAGTCTTATTGATTTTTTTCTCTTCCATCTTTTGTTTGTTTCCCAGCAACTGACACATGCTGTATGTTTTTGTTGAATCAGAATTACTTGTCAAAGACAAAACTAAGATCCTTTCGTTGTTGACAGGGAATGCCCCCAACTGGTGCATTGATGTTCTTCCTCGTTTCCTTAAAGCTCGCGGGGAAATCAACCAATCAATTCGAACATCGAAGCTGGAAAAGAGGAAGTTGATTTAACAAAAATAAATGATTTATTGTATAGTTTATGAAAGAAAGTACAATAACACCTTTATTTCTAGGATTTGTTCTTTGCTGGTAGTTTACAGTCACCAAACTCTTTATTCTGAAATTTTATTTTTTCAGCTATGTATGTCCTCAAGATATTAATGTGAAGTAGTTAGCAAAAAATTACAGATACCAAAGAATTAATCGCCGGAAGGTTCTGGTGAAAACATACTAATGTAGCGAACATTAGACAAACACGGACATCTGGAAATACAAAGTTGGGATTAGGTGTCATGGATGAGTAAGCACCTCTGTTGATCGGTCACAACCCGTCACGAATCTACTACTGTCCGATTCAAATGAAATAAGTGAAGAATGAACCCTTGTCTTGATTAGAAAAGACGATTCAACAATCACCATTTAACAGGATGGTCAACACTTCACTCAATAAACACTGTAATCATAATTGCTAACAAGGTATGTGTACCGACCGTAAAATTTGCGAAATGTTGACATAGAATGTCAATCCTTATAACCTTGTGACAACTTATTTGAGGACAAACATCTTTTTGATTCAACATTGACTTTTTTAATTAATATAAATACACAGGGTATTGAAAACGTTTCAAACAACTAAAAATCACATATTCTCACCTTTTCAAATACATTTACGGATATATAAATACGCAATTTTAAAGCTGCATAAGGATTTAATTTCGTGTGTTTTAAGCGGTTTATTTGGATAAGAGTGTAAACAGTGGCATACTGGTATGTGATAGGATGAACTGGTTGTCTAATTAATAATGTGTATGTTATTAGTTTTCAGAATTTGTCTTCTTCAAATAAAGATGTGAATCCGCAACGTTTTGCAAGAAACACCTCAATAGTCAATCAGAAGCCTAATATCCTTTACAAGAAAAAGTAAAAAGCACTACTTTTTGTTTAATATTTTGATTCAGACGTTGTAAGTAAACATATAAACCCGTGTCCTTGATGTACGGAAACGTTTCTCATTTTTCGTTTTATTCCTGTACGTGACCGGAAGTGAAGTCTGTAGCTAAAACAATTTAGATTTAAATCATTATTGATTGTAAATTCTGTGTTGACACTCTAATGACGTAAAATCATCATTATTGCCATGGTCTTTATTTTCGAAATCTGCAGTACTGACATCATTTAGCCTTCGGCGGTACTTAGTAAAAAGCTTTTCATGTGTTTACTTTCCCCAATAGACTCCATTGTCTGATCAATATGAATAAACACCTCTTTAAATAACTAGCGTGTTTTTATTCTCTGTTCCATTTATATCTATTATCAATTATACTTTTCTGTAGTAAACATTTTAACCTTGTGTCAGGGTTATTTTATACAAATATCAAGGAGAGACAAACAATATGTCGATTAATTACACAGAGAAAATGGACAAACATTCAAAGACATTATCTTAAGTATTTCCTTACGTGAAAAAAACAAATAACCGTCACCTTGAGATTTCTGTCCATGTTTTCAATATAAATATTAATCACCGTACCAATAACAAAAAAATTAAGAAAACAATTTCTTTTGATGCGTGTGCTAATTTCATTTTAATTTGACTGTGGACTCACGGCTGGTGTGACCGGTCAACAGGTATGCATATTCCTCCATGGCAACGCATCCCACCTCTTGATTTCAAGAGGTCCGTGTTTGTTCATTTTTTACTAGATTTGTACCTATATCATGAACATCCTAATGATTCATACTTTGGTATCTGAGACTTTTTATATACCATAGTATAAATCTTAAGAATATCCAGGATACATATATACATATATAAATCTGGTAAATATTGGCCAAATCGGACCTCTGGAAATCAAGAGGTGAGATCAGGTGCCATGGAGGAGTAAGCGTTCCCTATTGACCGGTCACACCCGCCGTGAGTCCACTGTCAAAATTGAAATGAAATAAGAGTCAGTACGGAATAAATCCTCATCACACTTGGTGAAGACAACTCAACAAACGCTATCGAACAGGTAACTCAACAGCGGTGTTTATCGCCTGCAGTTGGCTGGTGTATTTACTCTAGCTTTTAATTCATCACCCCCTGCAGTCACATTTAAACTCACCCAGATCGATAAATAATATGGTCTTCTGTCATAATTCAGGGGTGAACTAATTATTATGAAATTTTGATTCTAAATCATACACCCCTGAATTCTGACAGTAGACTTCACCATTCTTTGAAAGGAGCAGATTCAGGGGTTGATGAGTTAAAGTGTACATTCAGTACATTCACATATTGTCAAGAGGTAATATGTATGGAGGCTGATTTGTGCCATCTCGACTTTTCGTCCTTAATACTCGCTTATTTCCGAATTCTCGCTTTTTGTGAGGCGAAAACTCGATAATTAGCAATATTTTGCCTCAAAAATTTGCTAATTAGCGGGGCAAGAAGTCGCTAATTACCGGATTTTCGGGGCGAAAAGTCGAACAGTTTTCGACTTTTCGCCTCGCTAACCGAAAAGTCGCTAATTAGCGAGCTTTCGGGGCAAAATGTCGAGATGGCACAAATCAGCCACCATAAATATGTAATCTTTATTTTCGAGTAAAATTATGCTTATGCTTCTTCTTTGGTTTATAAACACTTGCTCCAGATAACTCTGACTGTGGATTTACAGTGGATATGACAAGTCAACAAGGATCGATTCCTACTCCATGTCACCTGAACTCATATCTGTATTTCCAGAGTTCAGTGTTGAATAGATAGGTATATTGTCTCCTAAACCTTCTAAATAATAAGACTTTGGAATCTATAATTCTAGCTCCGTTTATTTAAACACGTAACTCCGGAAGATCCAGAGGTAGAATCAGGTGCCAGGGAGGAGTAAGCATCCTCTGTTGATCGGTCAGACCCACCGTGAGTCCACGGTCAAATTCAGATGCAATAAGTGAGGGATAAACGCTCGTAAATTCGACAAAGACAATTCAACAACTACTACTTTTGAACAGCTTTCTCAACATTTCCTTCAGCGATACATTATAATTGCAAACAATATTATTAAACCAACCGAAAATGTTGCCAAATGTTTACATGAAACGCGATTCCTGAGTTTCGATTTAATAAATGATAATACGGAAACACGGTGTTATATTTATAACACATGGAATGTTATGTTTAGTTTAAGTCTAAATCAATACACAATGCTCAGCTTTAATCAGCATACAGAGTTCACTTGTAAGGACGTCCATATACAACATACAGATCTGGGATCTGGTGAATATTCTACGAACACGGACCTATACCGGGAAATATGCATGAGAAAACAGGTGTTATGGAGGAGTAAGCGCCCTCTTTCACAAATACAATCTCCATTTTTAGATCTAGAAATCTTAACTACTGTTTGGATTTTGTTATGAGGGTATTGCTCATATTTAAGTATTGGAGAAAGCAGACACAAAAAAGCTTTTCATAACTGGCAAATAATCCTATTTTAAACCCCAGCTAATTAGAAGTACAAGGCGTCGTGATTTAGAGTACCGTGCATTTATTAATCGACCATGGAAACCCACTGCCCTAGACTATTCTGTTAAGCTGTATATATACAATATCTACATTAAAACTTGCATTAAAAGCCACCTTTGTATGAAGGGCACCTGCGTTTAAAGGCCATTCAAATGTAACCTTTCTTAACTTTTCATAATGATTTTACCTCTATATAAAGGTCACCTGTCTATAACGGCTTATTTTTGCCTGTTCCCTTGAGCGATTTTTATAGACAAGTTTGACTGTATAATTTTACGTGTTTATCTTGTCATTAACATGAATCTTTAAGGGGGTACTAGTTGTGTTTACCCCCCAAATGTACTTTTACACCTTGTACAACATATAAGAGCTAGACACAGGTATAAAAATCTTATATTCCTATATATTTTGTGATAATAAGATAAGGTCCAGTGTGGTATTCATATTCAAATAGTAAGGTTGAGTTAATCAATAGCACGTGAAAAAGTGCCAAATAAAATCGGGATTAAATAATTTTTATGTCTATGTATATAATATCTTTTTTATCAATCCAAGTAGTAAAATAGGAAAATATGTAAAAAAAAAACACACACACACAGTAAATGTCCCTTTAATATCTAGCTAGTAGTACATGAGAATTGAAATCTGGATACTTTCGTGTTTTTTAATCACTCTTTCAGAATTCCACAACAAAATGTATGCTATCTATCAATCTACTATAATTTGATGTAATCCCTTTTCACCTTCAAGAATGTAAGATGGCCTTGAGAATAATCTGACGATCTCTGTGATACATGTACAATCATGTGTATATCAAAGCTTGTACTTATTGATACCTGTATGTTTTTGTCTAATAAGATTAAAAAGAAATATCAAAGCGCAAGCCATGCTGGATGTCAAAATGAATTCGATTTATACGGACAGGTTATTGAAACTACGTGTTTAAATATTTACGCCCGAGTTCTGGCAAAGGACCGAGCTTCCAGGGGAAAAAGAAAACCAAAGTAAGATATAAATCAAATAAAATATACTATTATAGTTCATATGTTATTTTACTGACTTTTAATGGTAGTTTTGGTGTGGTAGTATTATTGACATGCGAGAATATTTTATATGTTTATCTCAAATCTCACACAGGTGAAAAATACCCGCAATGGTTACAAGATGGGCGCAGACATGTTGGGTGCGCCCGGCAATATGATTGGTCATGAAATGAAAATAAATGGTTATGCCATTTATAAGTGAAAAAGTGATAAAAAGATACATGAGTATTTGTAGAACTTTGATGATGAAAATTTAAAAGGAGAAGTCAGATGAGAATAAATATTTTCTTTTGGTGTGGAATACTAAAAATAGTCTCAACATGCAGAACAATTCCGAATCCCAAACAGGATGGGACCAGGTGTCGGAAGGAGTCAGTGTTCCCAACTATAGCATGCCACTACTGTCTCAAATGCTCCGAGGAAACACCTCGAGTGCGGTGAAAAGGTCAAGTTCGGTGAAAAGGTCAAGTTCGGTGAAAAGGTAGATATAGCAACGCTCTCAAAACGAAGAAGAATTGCGAATATGAAACGCGTTTTTTTTTTAATTCAATAATAACATGACCTTTGGAATCCATTCCTTTAGTTGTGTGAAAGTTCGAGAATGTTTTATACATAAACCAAATGTTGCGATACATGTATAGGCATTGTATAAACGAATGTTTGACATTAATCTTTGTCGGTAAATATTTAGGAAAAATGTCAACACAACTGTTAAATGATAAGTAGATTTTTTTTAACATCCCTTTAATGTAAACTTTTTAATGGTCTTGTTTAACCCGTAAATTTCAGAAACTGAAATTTGTTGAAAAATCATGTTCATGAATAAATCCACCTGACTAACTGACTAAAAGTGATTTAGTGAGCAAGATGGTCTGGAGTGGAAGTCTGGATTTAAGTAACATTTTAAACAGAATCAAAGAGATGGTCTTAAGTATGAGAAGGTCTCCCATGCGAGATGGGCTTTAAGCAAGGCTTCACTGCACGTAAAGATCTTTGAATGAACAGGTGCATCTTTACAATGCCCGATGCGTATTTTTTGGACACAACTCCCGAAAAATACCGTTATTTTAACGAAATTGGCTTATATATATGTACATTTAAAGGCCGCTTACGTAAATGATATGCGTTCTGTCGCTATAAATAAAGTTTTGAAGAAGTGATAATATCTATAGAAACACTTGTTTACTTTCTCTTGCAGTTTCGGTATTGTGCAAAACCAAAGACAAGATCACTGTAAGATATCTGATCTGACTTTCATTGTCAGCATATAAACGTTTCCATATTTGATCATTAGTTCGTTACGTGAAAACAACATGATAGGCTTATAACCACCCACACTGCTTTCAACTTTATGGACCTGTTTACGTTGCCTATTCGTTTTCTAATCCAGTCATTTAATTTAGTTATGTTATATTTTCTTCTTTCAAATATACATTTTGTCCACAGAGAGTAAATTAGAAGCCATTTGATATAGCATCAAGTGCTATACCAATACTACTGTGCAAGTCCTAACAATTTTCTGTCCTTCAAATTTATTGTAGTCACATTATGTTTATATATCCATGTGAAACACCCCTTAATACAACGAGCACCAGTTCATACGAATCACAGACCAGTTTCCCTATAGGTTGAAGCTTTACTTGAAGACGCCAATGTAAACGTAGTCGTAATTTACGTCTTAAGTCCTTATTCCCCCTTCTTTACGTATAAACTTACGACTAAGTCTACGTTCACTCCAAAGTACTTCTAATGTCACGTTTTTTACGTGTAGGTTAACGTGTAAACATACGTTTCCGAAATTTAGTGAATCTGAAAGTAGGCAAACTTAAATAAATTCGTCACTACAGTTACGTCAGTATTTTGTATATGAAATGGTCATATGTTGAACACGCTCTGGCATATCGGAATATCTGCGAGATATACTTAACGTATCCAGATAAATATTAATATATTAATATTCTGACGGTAAGTATAGTCCGTTTGCTCTTTATTGAAACTGGGGTTTAGTCATTTTTTTGTAAGAACTACATAAGTTATATATTTAAAATGCTAATCATTGTTATTTAAAAGGTTATACATAACTAAAAATGAATTTTAATTGCATCAAACAATTCAGGGGGAAAAGTTTCCCATTAATAATAATGTTAGATCTCTTTCAAATTTCAAGAAAAATTACGTGGGTGTAAATCCAATACATTGAACAGCCATAATACTGTAAATATGAACAGTTTTCAAGCCATATGGTTACCTAAAATAGTCAGTGTGTCTGTTTCTTAAATGCAATACCCATCATGTATGAAAATATATAGACCCCTTGATTCAATACCATTTTGTCATAATATCCAAAGGATGCAATTAAATTCATATATAGGATAAACACATATTTTAAGATAGAAGGACATGATTCAGTTCACATTTAATACAAGTCTTACTTGCCACACACTTAATTCATGTAGACTGGTCAATAAGGGATCATCTCACAATTGCAAGTCAACATGAGTTTCAAGTTTACATTTTTGTTTGTTTTTATGTTTATTACATCCTGCGTGCCAAGAATAATACTAATAAGATGAAATTATTTCAGTAACATAGTTCTGTGCATTGTATTAAACATGATGCAGACTTTATAATACTGAATTTTTTTTTCAGTTAACAAAAAATAATTTAATTATAATACAATCCCATGTGAGTCAAGCTGTCATATAATCCAGAGTTTCTGATTTGCATACGACCTGCTAATGCATAAATCAGAAAGAATTATGGGTGCTGTTTTATCAACTGTGCATTTGACGACACACAAAATGTTACAAAATTTTGTATTGCATTAACTGAGTAAAATTATTTTGTTAGCAAACCAAAAATTTGCATATTCACAATTCAGTTATGTATGGTCAATTTACAAACATTGCTGTAAAATTCAAATTTGATGATTAAGTGTGATTTAGAAATTTAACAAAACCCAAGTCGCAATGGAGAGCACACGGACTTTACTGTATTGTAGTTCAGAATTGGATTTAAGTGTGAAGGAAAAACAGTCAATTAGTACAATAACTTTATACATTTACATTGGCATTAGAAAGATTTAATATTAAAATGTTTTCATTTATAATGTCCAGGTGACATCGAAAAGTATAATGTCACTTGTGTCATATTTCACATATTTTGAGAAAACATAAAAATTGCAAATCAAGTTCACGTTCTCAATACACCGCTGACGGGAAAAAATCTAATAGAATTCTTTATATCATGACAAAATCCTGGATGGTGTCTAGGGAAATGAGAGTATCGATGTAAATTGTGCATTTCGATTAAATAAAGGATGATATTGATTTAAAACACATGGAATGTTATGTTATGTCTACATTATGTCTAAATCAATACACAATGTTCAGCATAGAGAGATCAATGTAAGGACGTCCATATACAATATACAGACCGGGGATCTGGTGAATATTGGACGAACACGGACCTCTGCCGGGAAATTCACATGTGGAATCAGGTGTCATGGAGGAGTAAGCGCCCTCTGTGGACCGGTAAAAAAATACAATCTCCATTTTTATATCTAGAAATCTGACCTATTGTTTGTATGTTTGTTATAAAGGTATTACACAATAAACGCATATTTAAAGTGGGATAAACTAAGTTTTCCCCGTTTTTTTCGGTTTTACTACTTGGATTGTTATAGAATGATGAAAAAGAGATGTACACAGTAATAACGATTCTTTAATTCCAATATATTTTGTGAAAACTGCTTGAGAAACGCAGGTTTAACCTTTTTCACTTGTATGTAATTAACCCAACCTGACTATTTTTGTATAAATACCATACTTGACCTGACTTAATCTTCATTGTTTGTTTGTTTATTGTTGTTTAACGTCCCACTCAAGAATATTTCACTTATATTTCACTTATATGGAGACGTCACCAAATGCCGGTGAAGGGCTTCAAATTTTGGCCTATGCTCGGCACTTACGGCCATTGAGCAGTGAGGGTTCTTTAACGTGCCGACACTTACTGTGACACGGGACCTCCAGTTTTTACTGTCTCATCCGAAAGACAGGAAACCAACCTGTCGGCAGCGGGACTCGAACTCACGACCTCACGATCCAGAGTCGAGCGCGCTACCGACTGAGCCAGGCCGGCTCGACTTTATCTTCATAAAATATATAGGAATATAATATTTATGATATATTACATTTTTATAAGATTTATCAATGAAATATAAGCAAACTATCAAAAACTAAATCAATGTAAACTGTGATATTATTCATTATAATTTTTCATTAAGCCAATCAAAATACAGTGCCAGACCTCTAATGAAAATCCGATTAATTAATCCCATCTATGATGTAATGATAATTTTTAATTCATTGTTTGATTACAAACTGATCACATTTGCTTTACTAATGCAAATAATGGTGATGCCGTGGTAAAAAAACCTTTTGATCACGTACTGTAAATATGACGTATCAAGAAGGGATTTTCGTGTGAGCTATTTATAACGCCGTATTGAAGCTAAACAAAATGGCTCCGCACACACTTGTTCTGTCTCTACTAAAGAGCAGGCGATATTATGTTTAGATGGAGCGGGTTTAAGTGGCCGAAAGTTAGTGGAAATGTTTTATGTATCCACTATCTAGGTCAACAGTTCAAACTTTTTTTAAAAGATTCAGAAACACTGGAGATACAGTACAGAAAATGAACATCGAATTAGGCGAACTCCGAAGCGAGTTTGCTGTCAATGTCTATCGATAACTTTGGCATGATTTCTGAGGCATCAAGTGATGTATTTCAATCAAAAACACAGGGGCACAATTTTTTTTCCTCCAGGCTCCAGTTTTCATTGAGCATATTACGCTCTAAAATGATTTCCGAACCCCTGTGTCAAAACGTGGTTTGTTTACATTGCACAAGCTGTAGACTAGCTGTCATGTACGGAACATCGAGTAAATCTATGGCCTAACAAAACTTAACTGGAAAATGTAATAAATAGAATGTTTGACAATTCTTTTTGAATAATATGTTTATTACATCGGGTGAGACAGGAGAATACATATTTAACACGAGTGCGTAGTCGGTAAATAATTGGAGGAATTGTCAACACAACTGTTATGATAAACACTGTGGAATTCAAATTATGAATGTAGTGTTTATTGATAAAAAAATCAAAGGTAAAATAGTACAATTAATGTAAATAAACAGTTCGTAAGACAATATGCAAATCAGATGAAGATCTAGAAGTGGATTTAGGGCCTGGCACCATAAAACTTAAGAATTACTTACATTCTAAAATTTTTACTCAACTTTGGCTAATTCTGATATCTGATTGGCTGAGCAAGTCAAGTCGAGAATGTTCTCAAACTTGAGTAAATTCTCAAGTTTTATGATGCCAGGACAAGATGTCATGGAGGAGTAGACATCACTGTTGACCGGTCACACCTGCCGTTAGTCCACAATTAAACTCAAAAACAATAATTGAGGAATGAGTTATCGTCTTAAAACGATTTAACAGCCACTATCAAACAGGCAATTCATTTCACTCCGTGATTTACTGTAATTGCGAATATTCTCATTATACCGACCGTAAAATTTGTAAAAACGTGTCAGTAGAAACAAACCCGTGAACATTACAAGCCGTGGATTTAAAACCTTAAACAGTGCATTTAAATTTTCTTACGATATAAATATGAAAGAAAAGGTCTAGTATTTCTCTGACGTCATCAATAAATTATTGAAGAGGTGTTAATACTTGTAAAATTAATTCTTTACTTCCTTTGCATGTTCAATGTTGTACTTAATAATCATAGACAAGGTCACTGTCACTACCAATCTCATTCATTTCTTACGTGACAATAGCGTGATAAACATATACCCACTGCCCTCAAGTTTATGAACCTGTTTACCTTCCCTACGTTTTTTTTTCTGCGATTTAATACTATTTTATTGTTTTTCCAATATTGATTTTTTTTGTCTACAGAGAGATAAATTACAAGCCAATTCTTGTTTCAGAACTCTACAGTTTTTTTTTAATTTGTAGTTCAACTGATGACGTCATAATGATAGAAATGGTCATTTTGAGCATTTGTTTGGGCCTTTGGTTTGTAAAGTAAACATTGAGAATCGAAACTCCAAATAAACCCCTGAAAAACTATAGACTCTTCTATAAATCAATGATTTAGAGCAGTCCAAATGTGTCTTTAGGGGTATATGAGTTAAAATACGACAATTTGGATTTACAAATGGTCTCAACATGAAGAACAATTTCGAATCGCAAACAGGGTGTACAGAAGTAGTCAACATCTCTTGTTAATATGCCACACCCGTCGCAATGTTACATGAAAACCACTAGAGTTATATGAAAAGGCCAAGTTCGGTGAAAATGTCATCAGTTAGTTTAGGAATTGATTTGCGACAGTTCGTACTCCAGAATACTATTCAACATTTGGGGCGGGGCTTCATATTGTTGAACAAGATCTACGTATGGACCATAAAACTTCCCTACTTCTATCTTTATAATACCTTATACAGAATCAAATGTTCTAACATTGCATCTGTATCAGTCCTAATAATCTTCTGTTCCTGAAAACTATTTCAGGCTAATGACATTGATATATCCATGTGGAACATGACACACTGTCTGGGTAACCTCTATGAGGAAGACTCCGAAATGAAGGAGATTGGAACCTTTCAAGACTTGGATTGTAAATAATTTAAGTTAAAATAATGTGTAATGGGAAAATAAGAAGCGATGTTAACGGGGTTTAAAAGGTAAACCCCTGAGAAACAATGAACTCTTCTATAAATCAATGATTTAGACCAGTCCAAATGTGTCTTTAGGGGTTACCTGTGGGGTTTTCAACCTCGTTTTTACTATTTAGATCCTAAAAACTGAATGTTTTTCCCTTTAGAGGACATTAAATTTTATCGAAAAATCTTAAATTTCTATATGCATGATATATTTTGTGTAAATTACTGAAGAAGCCCATGTTTGACATTTATCAATTGCAATTGTTTAATCCAACCTTACTATTTGTATATGAATAGCACACTGGACCTGACCTTATTTTCATATATAAGGATATAAAATTTTTATACCTGTGTATATCCCTTGTTTGTTATTGTACATCAAACGTTCAACTTGTAAACGTAGAAGAAATCAAAATTGTTTTTGTAAATACAGTTAATGCCACTTTAAGCTTTTTAATGGTGTAAGTTTAAGAAACTGAATGTTTTTGAAAAAAAAAAGATGTTCATACAGTGACACCTCACTGATAAGACCACCTGACTAACAGACTCAGTGATCCGATTAGCAAGGGGGTCTAAAATGGGGGTCTGGATTTATGTAATATCTTATGTAAAACAATCAAAGAGACTGAATATATACGGTCTTAAGTATGAGAAGATCTCCTATGCGACGTGGTCTCTAAGCACGGCTTCACTGTACGTAATATAAAACAGAGCATCTTTGAATGACCTGATGATATTTTTATACAACTCTCGAACCGCTATTTCAAGTAAATCCGGATGGAGAGAGAGAGAGAGAGAGAGAGAGAGAGAGAGAGAGAGAGAGAGAGAGAGAGAGACCCGTGGAATGACACCCCAATGCAGTACATTTAAATGCTGCTTACGTACATAATATATACTCTGACGTCATCAGTAAATTATTGAAGAAGTGTTAATACCTGTGGAATTAATTGTATGTTTTGTATGTTCAAGGTCACTGTAAGATATCTGATCTGACTTTCATTGTTAGCATATAAACGTTTCCATATTTGATCATCAGTTCGTTACGTGACAATAACATGGTAGGCCTATAACCACACACACACACAAACACACAAACACACACACATTACTTTCAACTTTATGAACCTGTTTACTTTGCCTACACATTTTCTATTCCAGTCATTTAATTTAATTTGTTTTTCAAATATAACATTTTTGTTTAAAGAGAGAAAATTAGAAGCTATTTGAAACAGAAACATACGCTTTACTCATACACCCTTGGGAGTCCTAACAACCCTGTTCTTTAAAATTATTTCATTCCGATTAAATTCATATACTTTTATAAACATAATACCAAAGTTATATTGCTCAAGACGATCGTTTCTGTCAATTAGACTTCATCAGTGGAGCTACAATTTCAAACAGATTTGTAATTTCTTAAAGAGAAAGTGGTATCCAATGGCAAAAAACATCCCTTCATATAACAGGCACTTGTTTCTTGAGAACCAAGGAACAATTTCACTATAGGTCGTAGCTTTACATAATCTTCGTCTAAAATTAGTTCAACTAAAAGACGGAGTCGACGTCTGCGCCATGGGCATTACTAATGAATTAGTTAATTTGGACAGCATAGTTTTAATGTATATTTTTATGTTTGTATACAAACTTGGTGACACAGGGTATTGCCGGAGCGAGAAGTCTCACAAGTAGTTCCATTTCATGTATGTTACTATGTATACATACGCTGAGCACTAGGGGAATCAATTTCCGATATGCAAGTATGACGGAAAGACGCCTTTACATCGAGTGAATAGGAGAATATGTAACGTATAACATTCCCTTCATATAACAGTCACATGTTCATAGCAACCAGCTTTTCTAATATAGATTAATATTAATCAGTATCGTTTAGAAATAAATGTAAAATTCACATTTCATATGTATCTAAGTACACTTTCAATTTTATTTAATATATTCTCTGTGATGTATATAAGCAAATCATTTATCTTAAAAAAAATGTTTTTTCACCATTTCTTTCCGATATATTTTTTACGAAAGTATAACTTTGTAATGTATATATGTACTCTTGACAACATACTGTGTTTACACAGGACGAATCAAGGTCAAGACAAGAGCTTCTGGAATAAGACGACTGTATTTCATATTTGAATTATGTTTTTATACAATGACAAATATCAGGATATTAGCAGCCATGAACAAGTATATTGAATTGATTTGAAATATGATGGGGAGATACAGACAAAAACACATAACTTATTATTCGAAATTCAGTGATTGTACATGATGATGAAGTCACATTCAGAAACCATATGTTTGATAACTCAGGTTGGGTTAGATATAAATCTCCAAATGAAATTTAATATACACTTGAAAACAGTCATAAACAAAAACTGAAGCTTTCAAATAGCTCTAAAGAAATAGAAAAGAAAGTACGTAGAAAGATCGTACTCTGTGTGTGTGTGTGTATGTGTGTGTGTGGGGAGAGAGAGAGAGTGTGTGTGTGTGTGTGTGTTACATATGTCCACAAAAAAGGACAATTAACCATTCTGAAAAAAATTGCCAATTTTATTAGTAAAAGTTGATATAATATTAATTTCAACATTTTTCAACGTTTTCAAGATTGTGAACTAATTTATCCTTGAAGAGTACAGTAATATCCACTGGGTTTAATTTGTTTGTTTCACATCCCTCCAAAATTGTTTTACTAGATTTAAGTGTTACAAATTATGACCTGTGCTATAGACCGACGCGCAAGGAATCTGCCATGACACGGAACCATGGTTGAAATTCTCTTCCAACAGACCGGTGACTCTCACTTCGTATCCTAAGCGTTTGGCGAAGGAACAGTCACTAATATTTAAAAGTATTTGATATGGTTAATTACCGGGAATCGAACCCATGGCCCTTTCGCTTGCGAGTCGAAAGCTCAACCACTATACCACTGCAATGATTGCGGTCATGAGCTTGGTCACAACACACTTTTCGCCTTCATAAACTTGACACACAAAAAATAATTTTAACAGCTTCTCAAAAGTCACTTCATAAAACACCGCAGATCAATGTAAGTATTGTACTTGTTGTGACAGCTTCAGATACATTGCACTGAATCTATCTCACTTACGAGACATTTTCTGCACATAATGACCAAATACGTGACACATATTGCTGGCAGACATTGCATACTGATATTGAAGCTAGTGATTGTTCTTATCGCTGAAAATTGATCCTCTCAGAGAACATTACACAGTGTACAATGCATATATCATTCTGATAACACGTGGCGTACGCATGGCATTTGCAAATGCATTATAAGATAGCAAACGAATTTTAAAATAAAACCAAACTATGTAAAGCTATATGCCAAAAAAAAAAAGAATAAAAACATTAAAAAATAAAACAAACATGCATTCATGGAAAAGTCGATTAAGGCACAATACAAAAGTGAACATCCCTGGCCTACGGACGCCGTAATTCCGAAGTCAAATCCAGATAAAAAGGAAGAGGGTTAATCTTGGTACACATTTGGTATAAGAATTGGTCCAAGACCCTTTATCGAGCACGTGAACAAAAATATTATAAACAGAATACCAAAGTTATAATTCTCAAAACGATCGTTTCTGTCAGTTAGACTTTATCAGTTGAGGTCCAATTTTAGATAGATTTTCTTAAGGGAAAGTGATATAATACAAGGCCAAATAATAGATCTAAATGCGTAGACAAATATGTCTAAGAGTACCCACTGTAAAGATATGACTGTCTTAGCTTTGGAATAATTTAGAATTTAAACGGTGTTATTAGTGTCACATATTACTTTAGTATAAGATTATCAACTGGTACCGAAATACCAGATACTAGGTTTATTTCAATATTATAAACATAATACATGTACCAAAGGTATAATGCTCAAGACGATTGTTTTTGTCAGTTAGGTTTCATCAGTTGAGTTCCAGTTTTAAACAGATTTTGTAAAGGGAAAGTGGTATAATACAAGGCCAAATAATAAATCTACATGCGTAGACAAATCCGTGTAAGAGTAACCAAGATCAAACATGAACATTGGCAAAGAAGATCATGATAATACGTAGAACATCGCCCATACAAATCCACAACCAAATGTTGACTTACAACTCGATTCTTCATATCTATGTTACAACTAATTGTCATTAAACTTGTCAAGTGTATGAAATGGTCTTATGTTGACCAGGCACTGTATCATATCATATAATTATGTTATGCCTAAATCAAAGGATAAAATGTTATGTCGATGTAATTGACACGTGTGTTTGATTCTGTTCTGCCATTAATAAATTTCTAAGAACAGGTGCTGGAATTAACTACTGGCATTTTGTATATTTAGATATTCTTTGACCTTTAGATAAATTATCATGTTTATTCCTTTGTGAGCAGTACTACCCCGTCTTCTCCTGTCTATGGCGTTTTCATTTCACAAATTATACGTTATGGCAATGACATGCTAATCTTATGAATTCTGACAGCCAAACGACACGCCAATAAACTACTAACACCGGGTTACGTTGTTGAAAGCTTGAAATCGTCACTAAGTAAGTTTTATGGTCGACATTGGGATCTTGTTAAACTATATGAAGTCCCCCTCTCAGGAATGATAGATAGTATTCTTGGTCACGACCATATACTGTGACCACCTTTCACCAATAAGATCTGAAACTAACTGATGACAATTTCAACGAGCTTGACCTTTTCACCGAACTTGAAAGTTATTATGTAACATTTGCGACGGGTGGGGCATGCATACAGGGGATGGCGAACTCCTTCTGCACAGCTGGGGCTCGTTTTACAAAAAGTCGTAAATTTTGAGTCTCGGTCTGAATTGTTATGGGACTGACCAATCAGCGATGCTTTGTCATGGTAGTTATTATTAAAAGTTAGGATTTAGGAGTTAGGACCTTTCGTAAAACGGGCCCCAGGTCTCATCCCGTTTGGAAAATCTATTTTTTCTTCATTTTGAGACCATTTGTATATGCAATTTGTTGTATTTTAATGGACTTAAACTTTCGATTACCCATTGGTACCTCCTAATTTTTGCTTATAGCCAGAGAGTAGTAGACCTTAAAACTGTAAGTGAAATAACCCATAACCTGTATAACCAAAGCGGACGAGACCATTGCTTCAGTTCTTTATAACCACAGAGACAAAATACCTTTAACCTATTCAACCCTACAGACCGTAATGGACTAGTCTTAAACAATAGAAAAGAACAACATACCACTCAGATATTCAGGGGTGAAAGGGTTAAATATCTATAACCACGACGGAGGGGACTTTAACATATAACCAGAGGTAATATGTTAAACCGTTATAATCATACAAACTCACACAAACGTTTAAACCGTTACAATCATACAAACGTTTAAACTGTTACAATCATACAAACTTTTAAACCGTTACAATCACCCAAACTTTTAAACCGTTAAAATCACACAAACTTTTAAACCATTATAATCATACAAATATTTAAACCGTTACAATCACAAAAACTTTTAATCATACAAACTTTAAAACCGTTACAATCATACAACCTTTTAAACCGTTATAATCACACAAACTTTTAGACCGTTACAATCATACAACCTTTTAAACCGTTATAATCACACAAACTTTTAAACCTTTATAA
Source organism: Atrina japonica (assembly GCA_030159075.1). Lineage (NCBI taxonomy): Eukaryota > Metazoa > Mollusca > Bivalvia > Pterioida > Pinnidae > Atrina > Atrina japonica. The sequence goes on along the minus strand of BROG01000497.1, from coordinate 184,120 downwards.
TCATACAAACTTTCAAACCGTTACAATCAAACAAACTTTTAAACCGTTATAATCACACAAACTTTTAAACCGTTACAATCACACAAACGTTTAAACCGTTACAATCACACAAACTTTTAAACCGTTACAATCAAACAAACTTTTAAACCATTATAATCATACAAATATTTAAACCGTTATAATCACACAAACTTTTAAACCGTTACAATCACACAAACAACCTTTTAAACCGTCATAATCATACAAACTTTTAAACCGTTATAACCAGACAGACAGAGACTTATAAACCATTAAACCAATATAGTTGGACAATAATTTACTGTTTAACCGTTATAACTAGACAGTAAGTTAATTGTTATTGATATAACCAGACAGTAAGAGACTTTTCATCGTTGTAACCAGACAGTACGATTTTTCACCTTAATAACCAGACAGTAAGAGACTTGTAAACCGTTATAATCAGAAATTATAAACTTGTTATCTGTTATAAACAGACAGTACACTTGTAGACCGTTATGTAACCAGAACGTAAGAGAATTCATCGTTATAACCAGAAAGTAGTAAGAGACTTTTCATCGTTATATAACCAGACAATAAGAGACTTTTCACCGTTATAACCAGACAGTAAGACTTTTCACCGTTATAACCAGACAGTAAGACTTTTCACCGTTATAACCAGAAAGTAAGACTTTTCACCGTTATAACCAACAGTAAGACTTTTCACCGTTATAACCAGACAGTAAGAGACTTTAACTGTTATAACCAGACAGTAAGAGACTTTAACCGTTATAACCAGACAGTAAGAGACTTTAATCGTTATAACCAGACAGTAAGAGACTTTAATCGTTATAACCAGACAGTAAGAGACTTTAACCGTTATAACCAGACAGTAAGAGACTTTAACCATTATAACCAGACAGTGAGACTTTTCACCGTGATAACCAGACAGTAATTGACTTTTAACTGTTAATAAACATACAGTAAGACACTTTGGCTATTACCGATTTGTTACCGACACACAATATCTTATACACAAAGAAAGATAACTCTTACCTAAAATCGGATATATAAAAATTGTAAGTGTTACGACTAGCCAATAAACAACTAACACAGGGATAAGTTGTTGATCCCTTTAAATCGTCACGATACCGTGATCTTGTTAAGCAATACGAAGTCCCTTTCAAGAGTGGTAAATACAGTGGTTCCCTTTCATCAATCAGTTTTAAAACTACCTGACAGCGTTTTCTGCTAGTTTGACCTTTTCACCGATTTTGAGAAGTTCCGACGGTTGTGGCATGCTAACATGATACGCCGACTACTTCTGGGCACCTGGCTCCATCCATCTTGGGATTCCAAATTGTTTTTTCATGTTGAGGCCAATTTTTGATATCCAATTTGTTGTACATGTGTATTCTAATGGACTTGGATTTTTTTTTTACTTATAGCTAGATATATATACATATATATATATATATATATATATATATATATATATATATATATATATATATATATATATATATATATAAATATATTAAAAGTGATATTGCCAGAGAAGTCAAATAACTTTATAACCTTTAAACAATAACTTAAAACCTTTATAACAGCGGAAAAGACCATTATCTGAAACCATAATGACAAAATATCTTTAAATCGTAATAACCAGAGATGAGGATACCTTTAAAGGGAAGTTTTAAGGACCGCCCATTACCTGTAAAAGTAACTCAGTTTGACAGTTATACTCCTTGGGTCACTCGTGTGTTCAGAAAATACAGCGGAGTTGGTATAGAAAAAAAATAGTTACTTGTAGGTCAACTTCATCTCCTGTTCATCTCTGTTTACCAATGTGTTCATTATTTTGTTTATTTATACATTTAAAGTGCACCCCAATCGCTATATACAACTTTTCAAATATTGTAAGTTTATGATGCATAAATGCATTTGTCGAAATTATGAAGTCAATTTGATGTCTCGTTCCCGAGATATTTAGCAAAAAGTAACTGAATCCCGTTTTCACACCTTTAAAATTCTCGCGAACGGCTTTAGGTCTGCTACGTCATCGGAGGAAGAGGTCAGGCGTTATAGGGTGTGAAAGCCATTAGCCTACAGATTAGTTAATCGGTGCGTTGTAGCGAGCTACGGAAATACATGTAAACAGGTCCCGTTCACAAATTTCCAAAAGATAAAAAGATAACCTAAAGACAGTTGAGTATTAGATTTGTTGGGCGACCGTTTGATATGCATGATTGTCCATTTGTTATTTCAAGACCTATAGTGGTACCTCGTCTCTTAGTATTTAAGTTATACAGAATATAAATGACAATGAGCATCAGTATTATAACAATAACGCCTATAATTACTGAGGCATGAACCCATGAAAATTCTTTAAAGAATTCTGCTGTTATACCATTTGAAGGATTGGAAGATGTAGTCCATTCAAAATGAAAACTAGGAACTGATGCAGCATTAGTCACCTTAACACATTGTGATAATAACAATGCTAATTGAACATAAAGAATTCTACAATAAGACCAATTAGAATATACATGCATAATACATGTAGATAAAACACCAATTGACATTGAAAATAAAAGGATTTTAAAAATGAGATCTGGTGATTGAACATCTAGTTGGACTGGTTGTTCCATCAGAGGTTTAACAAAAGTTTGAAAAATTACTTTATCCTTTTTGGCAAAGGATATACTGTTCTCCAAGCTTAATACAGCATTGACTTGAGAATTGTTCTTTTGAAATCATGCAGCATAATTGCTTCTATTTATGATATTATTCTGTTCACTAATCTGTACTTGTTTCTTTGACCAAAGTTGGGAAACCGACTGTGTCTGTGCCACAGCGAAAGTTGTCATCATCAGGAACATCAATGAAAAATTGAGAATGTGTTGCATCAGAGTTGGTCCTAAACAGAAGAGAAATTATGTGGTCAGCCATATTGAAAGTGTTGATCAGACACTCAATGTAAATTACGTACTAGCACTATAAAACTTAAAAGAAAAATTGGCTGGCCACGTAATTTATAGTAAATTCAATTTCGACTACAGCACGTGCTCTCTGTCCACAGATGTTCAATTTTTCATAATGTATCTTACAAAACCTGACTACTGAGTAAAATGAACAACATTATCGAAACTATGATCTAAAACAAGAATTTCGTTTACGTTTACCAAAATTAGTGTATTTCATGTGGAACTCTGTTTTTAAACCCTCAGGTATGTTTTCAGCTGGTTCCCATGTTCTTTCTTTGTGGCCTACCCATTTTATTTTATAATAGGTTTTGCCATCTTTCAGTTTACGTTTCAACAATCTGTCTACAGGATGTAGCTGTTCGGGATCAACCTTTGACTGTTGAGTATTTGTAACCGTTTCTTTAGCTGTTGCTTGCTCTTGATCTGGTTCATTATCAACAATTTGATTTTGTTGATTTAAGTCATTAGGCTTTAATTTTAACCTATGAGTTTCAGGGTTTACATACTTAATTATTCTCTGAGCATTGACCAATGAGGGATGTTCTTGATGATCAGAGCATCGCACTATTCGATATGTGTGATTGGGTCCTTCCTCAGCAATATAATAAGGACCTTGTCGTTTACATGACAGTTTTGGAGACTGACCCACTGGCACATGTCGAATATCTAGCCATACTCTGTCACCTTTTAACTACTCAACATCACTGTAAAGTTTATTACTTAGTGTACGCTGTCATCATTTGCAGCTATTTATCATGTGGGTAAAGTAATGATCTATAGATCTTACACATGTACCATCAAATGCATGGTTTGAAAATGTTAAAAACAGAAAATATTACAAAATCACAATACTTGTAATTTTCTTAAGGGTTATGTTGAAAATTTTAATGTTTACATGTATATAAAAAAAAAAAAAAAAAAAAAAAAAAATATTCTGTCTTAAAAATATAAGTATAATTTAAGTGTTCTTTTAAATTAGAATTTGTACAAGAAGAAAATTACAAGTATTATCTCTAATGGGAATATTTTATTTACTTCTCCAAATCATAGATGAGTTAATGCTTACAAATTGATTTTGGCACTTCGTAAACAAACGAGTTGGTTAAACAATAGCTAGAGACGCGGTAAAGACAGGTAGATACAGTGGTCAATGTTTATTTAACAAATTTAAGAACAATAAGAAAATCTTTCTGAGTAAGTAAAGACGGAAATGTCTAGGAATAAGCTTTAACACCTATTTGGTGGGAAATTTTGGTATATCTGTGGTAAATGAAAAAGAAAGACATCTATGTGTCAAACCAAAAATAAAGTAATTTCATTGGTTAAAATTGTAAGCGGGAATTAGAACATAGCGTCCCCCGCAAGTTTGGAAATTTCACTTTTCCATGAGCTTAGCCAGAATAAAGACGTTAAACTAATTCACCCGTCATTTTCAATTTATACAGGTATGTACAATTTATTTTAGATATTTTTCAATTGAACTTTTAGCATTATCGTATGCGTTTTTATATTTCAAAAGTATTTGGAATTAAGTAAATTGCGTCATGTTTGAAAGAAATTGAGTTTAAATTTATTAATTACGATTGTATATGTATATTTAGTTTGTTAGTAAAAAGGTGTGTAATTATGACCTAATGAGATAGTACATATTTATTAGTTCATAATGTAGCGTGATAAATCTTTGTTTAAAAAAATAACTAGGGGAGATAACTATGGTAATCATAAATTCAGTGAATAGGAACTCTCTAGTGCAAAGTTTAAAATGCTGATTGTCGGCAAAGAAAACTTGTAAAATAATAAACAAGTAGCGAAAGTTTATACAGATAAAGCTAATCTGACAAATAGCAAGAAAACAGTATGGTAAGAATCATGTAGATATATGTTTAACTAATTAATTGTTCATTGTGTTACACATTAAAATGTGTCATGAAATTTTGTCTATTATGTGCGTTTTAGATTATGATGATGCCTGATAGCTTGGGTATCAAGTGTAAATATGTTTCAAATTATTGTAAGCTTGTTAAATAATATCAGGCTAAGTTAAGAAATGATTGTGTTTATATTCAGTCAAAGTATTTTAATTTCTAATAGGTCATTGTAATATTTTAAGTAAATGATAAAAGCCAAATAGTCTAAAACTATTAATCAAGGGAGATAATTTATTTCAATGTAACAAGTAAAATAGTTAGTTTCATTTAAGTCTTTGTATAGGACTTTGTAATTACATAGTTATTTTAGGTTAGGTTATTTTGGTATTATAACATGTAGTAGAATGGTTGCTACATGTAGTTTAAAGCACAGAAATAAAATGTGTTAAGGTTTTATATTATATATTTTTAGCACATATAATTTTGGTACACAAACAATATTTCAAATTGTGCAATATACACTTTATTTAGTATTGTTCTATCATATGAAATGAAATTTTAGTAAAGTATTAGTAAATATTTTTGGGTATTTGTTATGGTATATTTAGATTATACACAAGAATTTCATTTTTCAAAATAGTAATTGAAAATGTATTTGTTGTATAAATGTTTATTTTGATATTGAAATTGTATAGTCACTTTTCCATGAGCTTAGCCAGAATAAAGACGTTAAACTAATTCACCCGTCATTTTCAATTTATACAGAAGCCGCAAGACAGTTGTCGTTGGCGAGAGCTAGAAGTTTGGGCAGACCTAAAAAGAAATCCCCACAAAACCAAAACAACAAACAAACAAACAACCACAAAGAAAAAACGGTCGCCCAACAGATTCGTAAAATTATTACTAGCTGATTTTCAGATCTGTCCGGTTCGAGATGTTGCTTATGAAGGGACATATTTAAACACCTAACAGTGGATTATTGCTTTACTTAACACATTATTTTAAAAATAATGTACCGAAATAAAGTAAATAAATAAATAGATAAATAAATAGAAAAATAATTAAATGGATAAATAAAGAAATTAATAAATTAATTAATTTATAAAATATTAAACAGTATTTTTTCTTCACGAATTTCCTTATTTTTGGTTCAAAATTTATATATATATATATATTGCTGATGTAATTTAAAATAGATAAATAGATATTTAAATATTTTGTAGTAAAAGTAATAGATCTACAAGAATTGTTGAAATATATGCTATTAAAGGTCAGTTAAGATATTATGAATTTGCTTATGAATGTTACTTTTCAATTATTTTTTACCATTATATTCTTGTGATAGAATCGACATTAAAAGCAATAGATTGGACTGTTAACAATTCTTGCGCACGATTAATCTGCAAATGAGTTTTGGTCAAGTTTCCCTTACTGTGTATTGCCAAGATCTAATGAGTTGGGTGGCCCTGAAAAGGGCCGTTTGATATATTAATAATATTGACAGTAACATCTTCTCTTTTTCAGAGGTAAACGTCGTTCTGCTTCCAGTAGATCATCTGTCCTCCTCTTGATAGTCATGATGATCAGTATCTGTAGTTGGCGAAAGCTAGCTCTAATCTGTTTTCTAGTACAAACATACTGAGCTGACAGATGGTCTAAGCACTGTTGGTACTGCCGGTCGAGTTGATATCTGACTTTCTGTGAGGTTTGTTGTTGTTTCAGTTGCCTCCATCTCTGATTGAGTTTCATCAGTAGGCTCTGATAGTAACGATCAAACTGCATCGTACTCAACTTGGTCTTCTGTTGTAACAGATATTATAAACATAATAGCAAAGTTATAATGCTCAAGACGATCGTTTCTGTCAATTAGAATAATTTTCTGAATAGCTTCTGTATAGATACTCTCCATTTTGGTTGTTTTTTTTTTTTGGTTTTTTTTTTGGGGGGGGGTTTCACTAAACGATGTTCAACAAGAAACGCTCACGCGATGTGTGACGTCACACCCTGCTAAGTATGTCTAAGAGTCTATAGTCATTGCGTAAACATGGCTGAATGTGTAAACGTGTGGGGTAAAGTAAAAGAAAAAGAAGAATGGATCGTGTGTGCCGATATAGTGGGAAGAAAAGTGGGATGGCGGCCCTTTTCAGGGCCACCTAACTTTTACGAAAAGAAACCTATGACTGATTAGAGTAACAGCAGTTCTATGGTCTCAACAATAAAACATAGTTCCTTTGTATACCCTTATTCATTCTCTCTCTCTCTGTATCTCTTATACTCTAAGTCTCTAAGTGTTACACTATTACTCTTGGTATCTTTCTAGTCATACTCTCTCATAGTTTGTCAATGGTGTTTTGCACCAGATCACTACCGTGTAGATACTAGGTTTAAACTCTAAGTGTACACCTTATATCCAGACATAATACACAAACACCAGATCAATTTTTAATAAGTTTAATACCCCGCTAAAAAACTTTTTAGATAGTCGGCAGAGTCTCTCTGTGACTATGTACAATACATAAGAATGAACTTTGAAAACACTTATTAACTTTGAAAACACTTATTAACTTTGAAAACACTGATAACTTTGAAAACACTGATCACTTTTGAAACACTGATCACTTTGAAACGTTCATCACTATGAAACAGTCTTGAAACACGCAAACAAACTTTTGTCACTTTGTCTCACTACTACGGTTGATCTTGTCTATACAACACGGAGCAAAAGAACGTCAGCTTTTGTCCTAGATCGGTCGGTTTGGATTTCTTGACGCTGTGACACTAAACGTATTTACATTATAACAGTACAAAAAAATCACATCATCATTTCTATTCGGTTTCCACTTTCACTTTCTCGGTTGGTTTTCCTCCCTTCTTGAGCATAAAGTTGAGTTTACGTTTGGCTCCTGTTGAAGTCTGTTTGTGACATTCACAATCATAATGACCTGACTGATGACATTTATAACATTGGTCCGATTGACGAGATCGACTTTCTACTTTGTTCTCAGGTTCTACTCTTACTGTTGTTGATGACGACACGTTATTCTTAGGACATCTAGGAGACCAATGTCCAATTTCACCACAAATGAAACAAGGATGAGTCTGTGGGGAAGGCTTATATCCGTAACACATATACGATGTTCTGACTTCTGGCTGTAGTTTATCCTTCAATTCTTTAAGACTAGCTGTAATGGCCATGAGTTCTTCCCTCATTTTCTGTAATGTTGATAGGAAGGCATCACTTAGCATTCCCTTGGCAGCATCATTTTCTTGTTTTTCATCCAACTGTTCTAAAGTTTTGAGAACTTCATCAAAACCATCAGCCCCTTCTTTGTACGGTGTATAATTAGGCGAATAATTAGGGTGCGTCTGAGGCAATCCTGGATAACTCATGTTGATGACTGATTCAAATGATGTTCGGTAACTAAACTTCACTTTACTTTATACACGTTCTTCTTATTCTATATTTTGACGTTCACGTCAGGCACTTGTCTGTCCCAAGACTGGAGGTTCCACACAGGGTTTTTTGTTTTTGTTTTTTATATCACCAGTTGACTGAAAGCACAATCTTTAGACCAAGTCGATGTTCTGTATAAGCATTATCGGACCATTCCCAATCTTTTAAACAGGTACCACAACAAAAACACTGAACGTGGTCACTGTTCCCTAAATACACATATCCTGCTCCGGCTAATTTTGTCTGTTTAGGTCCTGGTAGATATTTTGGCCAATGATCTTTAAACGTCAGGTACCTGGATTCATACGTTCAAAAATTAGGTAAGGCTAAAGGTATTCTTAATTCCTGGTGAAACTATAATCCTCTGACGGTAGCAGGTCTTATTTTAAAAGTGATCACACCCTGTCTCCTTTCTGTAGGTGGACTCCTTGCCACTTCTATCAGATTGGCTCTCGGCACACTATTCACTTCTATCAGGTTTTTTTAAAAAAAAATTTTTGTCCTGAAACACAAATTGTATCACTATGACCAAAAGGATCCCATGCTAGTTGTCGTTGTTCTTTATGCACATGATACATCATACCTGCTCGGTTACCATTATTATCATTTAATTGTAAAAGTGTCACTGTACAAGGGAGACTGACGACAATCGCTTAACCATTTTCGTATAAACATTAAAAAAAACATGAGGTATTTCTTCGTGTTCTACTTTTCGTGGTCGTCCCCTCTTTCTTTTCACTCCTTCCATCTGTCCTTCCTCTCTTTGTTCTTTTGTTCTCTCTATGGATACTTTTCGTGGACGTCCCCTCTTTATTTTCACTTTCTGTCCCTGTTTTTCTTTTCCTTCATCTCTCTGTCCTTCTGTCTTTTCCTGACTCTGTCCTTCTGTCTTTTCCAACGTTTCCCCATTCTTTCTCTCTGTTCTTCTTCTTTCTGTTTCTCTTCTTCTCTCTGTTTCTCTTCTTCTCTCTGCTTCTCTTCTCTCTGTTTCTCCCCTTGCAACCCCTTTGGTCTTTTCATATCTTCTTTTCTCACGTCTTTTCTCATTTCATTTTCTCTTTTCGTAGGTTTTATATTGATAGAGGTTCAATACAAGATGTTGACACGATGATTCTCGGTAGCAACTGACCAAAGTCCTGTGATGTACTTCATTTTATGATTAAATCACACGACGACAATGAGGTTTGGCAATCACTTTGCCACCTAGAGAATGAACTTTACGTCCATTGTCATCTCTCAATTGTATTTCAATTTTATCAAAATATTTTTTATTTAATCCCACATAATTTTAATGATAAGGTTCCCAATGTTGATGATTGAGCGATTGACCCGTTTGAAAAGGGACCACGTGTAATAACGGTAACGATCGTGAACCCACAAATTGACTTTCGGCAATGTTACTGTAGACATAGATACCACTCATACCAATATTTGAATCGGATGGATACCGTGGCATGTGTGTGATGTCGATACATTTAGTCATACCCTCATGCATGTCAATGGCTTCAAAGCCGAGTTTATAACCTAGTAGACTTGGAAAACGTATTAAAAAGGGAACGGACTAGATGGATCGGCCTTTAAACTCAATCATGAATCGATCTAAAGCTGAGTCATACTTGAATTGAATAGTATTTGTATGTGAGAGTTCTTCTACACCATCAATGACAAATTGGAAGGCTCTAGAAAACCCGACTCTCATCTCTTCTATTAAAGCAGCAGGAGACGCATAAAACCCCCAACGAAATTTAAGTCTCCAAATACTTCCTACAAAAGCGATCCCCGACGTCGTATCTGTTTTAGAGATGACATTGTCAAATTGGAGATCATCTAAGGAGACGTGTTTCTTAATCAATTCTATAGTAAAACGTTCATGTTGACAATATTTCATTTCCTTTTTCTTGGGATACGTAAAGGGGTCCCGGGATCTTTAGGTATAACGACAGATTCCAAAGGACATCTATGTAATTATCATTCCATCCGACCGATTCTATTAAGTTAGGAAAGATCAATTCACTCAAAGCTACTTCCCACTCACTATCCATCATACTTAAAGCTTGAGGTAATTGAGTTTTGAATTCTGTTGAGGTATTATCAGGAAAGACCTTTAAACTAGCATCGCTAGGTAAAGTCATGTAAAAACTACCATGATCTTTAGACTCGAGAGTAGCCATGATACGTGTACTTGAGATCAAACTGTATAAATGAACCCCTACCCTTCACCTCCTTCTGTTTTATATCAACAGCAACACCAAAGTAAAGTTTCATAGTTTTAATACTCAAAAAACAAACTTTTTTCAAACAACTTTTCAAACAATTTTTCAAACAGTCTCAACTTTTCAGTCTCACTTTTTCAATAACCATAAGGTAAAGTACAAAAGTTTTCAACGCGATGTCTCTTATCATACACTACACGCACTTCTTTAGTCATCGTCTGTGTTTTGACTTTTTGCTGTTTCGTTCGCATGATCTTATGAGGGTACGATACAAACTCTTTTGTTGACCACGTAACAACTGTTTCAATGTATCTACGTTGACAGTAGAAGTGGTACGACTATCAAAAGTGATTCCTTTGACTTTATACACCATTGTGTCCTGACGAGTCTTGTATGCATAAGTTTTAGGACCTCCCGAGACAAAGGATAAGATAGAATCACCATTTAATTTGTCTGTCCATCACTATTGTAGGATTCCACTGCTGTGGATCGTGTTGATATATGATACTGTCTGTATCAAAATATAACACACGTTTTCCCACACGTTCTAGGGTGGTATATGTAATGAGATGTGTTAACATAAGTAATGTTTTATGACCTACGGTCGAATGTCATATCAGACAAACTGACATGCTCATGATGCTGTAATTTAACCTCAGATGAACTCTCTATTGTTTTAGCAAATGACAATAAACACACGCGCTGTGCTCTATCTCTGCAATGTGGTATCGAATTAATCAGTTGTCAGTCTTACTCTTGTATTGTACATAGTAACATGTATATAGAATAAAATATAAAAATGTGTATATCCTAGTTGGATTATTCTATACATGCAGTATAGAACATAACAGTATAGAGATGTAACCGTGCTAAAGACGTAGTAAAGGCTGCTAGCACTACATTGCTAAAACCATTTGGTTCATCAAAGTCATCCTTCGGTTTCGAATTCACCAGCAACATGTCTAGCTCATCATGGCCTTCGTCATTTGGAATCAGTTCTAAATGTAGTATATCACGAGTGTCATCTTGAAGTAACTGTTGTAATGCTTCGTAACTCTTTACATACTGTGTCTGAGGTAAGTTAGTCCGTTGAGCAAATTTACCCCACAAACAGCTCAGAAACAGTTTAGCAATGGTCCGTAAGATAAGATTCTTCTCTACATCTTCTTCTCGTATGATCAGTTGTTCTCTCGTTTCAATCTCTTTGACGTACTGACGACGGTCTTCTACTGTTTGTCAGAAAGCAGGAAAACCACTATCCTGTTGCTTAATCTGGAGAACTGATCAATATAGCTACGAAATAAAGTATTAGACTGATCGGGGAAATGCCATACTTCAAAGATACGATCTATCACATAACCTTTCTCTATAGCTTTATTCAATTCACATGTCGTCCATGTACCTAACAAACTTCGCTCTTGATTCGTATGAGAGCATCGATAACTAATACCCAACTCCTGTTCGATTCCTTGTTGAGCACAAGTACGGCATAAAGGAAAAAGTAGTTTTCCTCCTGCAAGCCGATATGGTAACACGGGATGAAACAGCTGACGAAGAGGAATAACTCGACATTGTACCAGTCCAAAATATTGATCTAGACTTTTGAAATCATGAGTAATCACGTCTGGGTGTACATATGTTGTTGGTAATGGTGTGTGTAGGTTTGTGTGTAAGTTTGGCGTTGTATATGTGTATATGTTTTTTGTATGTGTATTTATGTGTTTTTTGCTGTTTGTTGTTCTGTGTTTATCTGTATATGTGGATTTTTTTATAAGTATTAGCTGTGTGTGTTTAAGTGGTGTAGGTGCGTGGTGCATGTGCCTGTGTTGTTTGACGATGATGTATATTGGTCTATTTCGTTGGCCAGTGTTTGTTGATGTACAGGAAAACTATAATGCTCCACCAGCTGTATAATACCAGACTCGACAGTAAAACACACATTATCAAAGCCATTCCACAACAGCAGAAAAAAACCATTTAAATACATTAATTAAGCCAAATATTATACATCCTACATTTTATGATATATGTGCAAATTACAGACTATGACCTGTAATGTCAAATGATGCGTTAATTGCACTGTCCTACATCGGTTTACTGTGGTCCGTCATGTCAAATGATGCGTTAATTCTACTGTCCTACATCGGGTTACTGTGGTCCGTCATGTCAAATGATGCGTTAATTCTACTGTCCTACATCGGGTTACTGTGGTTTGGCATGTCAAATGATGTGTTAATTGTAATGTCCTACATCGGTTCACTGTGGTCCGTCATGTCAAATGATGCGTTAATTCTACTGTCCTACATCGGGTTACTGTGGTCCGTCATGTCAAATGATGCGTTAATTGTATTTTATGTATGTATGTATGTATGTATGTATGTACGTACGTACGTACGTACGTATGTATGTATGTATGTATGTATGTATGTATGTATGTATGTATGTATGTATGTATGTATCAATGGGATTTAGATAAAAAGCTTAATATATTAGACTAAATTTGACAAACCACTCTAGAAAGAAAAAGTCAACATGTATAATAAGATTTTAAATTCATTATTTAAATTACAAAAGTTTCAAAATGCACTCTAAAATAAAAATGTTTATTCACTCTGAAATATACAGCTCTAAAACATAAAATGTGAAACTAATTTAAAGTCTGAACTGGTTTCTCTAAAAAACAATATCTCAGAATTTTCATGTAAAATAAATGACAGTCACATATAATTTTTTAATCAGAAAATGATTCCCAATTTACATTTTTTTCAAAGGTTGCGGGGTCTTCAACTACAGACGAAACTTAAGAAATCTTACGATCCTGGTGAAGCGGGAGTTGTCATAACTACCAGGAAAACCTGACACGGCTTTAGGACAATATTGTCCCCATGCCCCCCCCCCCCCCCCCCCCAAAAAAAAATAAAAATTCGCGCCCCTCGTATGGTGAATGAACAATATAGGCCTACTAAAAGTTGGGATTTAAAGCTCATTCAAAGCCCGGATCTTCAGCCAGTTGCGCTGATGCGAACACTCCTCCAGTATGACATCTTTCCGTGCCCAACGATGCCACCAAAGTAAAGTGGCATAACTATAACCAGTATAGTAAACAGGAAAAATTTAGGTTGAGTATAATTCTTCAGAGTATATATGATAAGCATCGACACTATTGGCTTAAACTCGGAGCAGATCCCGGTATATATTGATACATTAATTTAACCTGAAATTGAAGTGGAATTTGGTGATGACTAGGGGGTTTCGGAGTAAGTATTTTTCATACTACATTTACTAAATTTTATTATAATTTATGATAATCTCATAAAAAAAACAAATCATGAAAAATTGAGCCTGAGCCATCAAAGCCATAGGTCAGTGTACTTGATATAAACTAAAAAGAGGTGCAATTAAAGTGGCTCTGTACCACCCACAGGTTGGTTGAAATATATTTATTTCAGAATACGTTTATTGTAAATTTACAATTTGTAAAGTGAAATACAAATCTGTTTTCATTGAATATCTTTTATTACTATAATTTTCATAAAGGGAGATAACTCTGATGACTGACTATTAAAAAAAATAAATCCGTGCTGAATATATAGAATGTACTGACCATGATTTTAATGTATGTTATAATTTGTTTACCAAATATTAATTGTTGTTTTATTTGATTACAGAGCTGATGATTTGAACATATCAGTAAATTGATTATCTGAGTAATAAACATCATATTGTAAAGAACCCAGACAGCGTTTTATTCTTGAGGACACACTGTTACATTTGCCCTACATGTCGGTAAAGATATTTTCGTTTGACGGTTTTCTCAGCATGTAGGGTCTAAGTGGTCAGAGCATCGTGCTTTAAATCATGAAGTCTCCCACTTCCTGTCAGCGCAAGCATCGTAGTTCGAGACCGCTGGAACCTAAGCTTATTTTTGTGAGAGAGTTTCCTGGTTTACTTGCGGAAGGCTGGTGATCTCTTCCTGGGTACATTGTAACCGGGTTCTCTCACTTGTACAGACTCCCAAATGAGAGAAAAATGTTTTTATTAGATGCATAAAACGCGACCCCTAATGAATATTGCCTGATAATTAAAATTATGTGAAGTAACCAGGGAGACCTTGTCCCTAAAGTCTATAAAATAGTTGTGAAACCCATAATTTTCTATAAAAAGCAGGAAAATTAAAAACAAATTTCCCAAATTACCAAAAAAGTCACCGAATTAAAAACAAGTTTCCCCAAGAATGTTGGTGATGATGATGTTTGCATTGCATCACAAATGGGTATAATTTCATGTTACCAATTAAAAACAAATTTCCCAAAATGTTCGCCACTCGCTCCGCTCGGCGAATATTTTTTATATTTACACTACTCCAACTTTGAATCATCAGTCTACTTTTGATGATATAGGCCTATGCATTGCATCACAGTTAGGTGTAATTTTATGTCACCAGTCTAAAAACGCCCACATTTTAAATTTTTTCAACATCCACCACTGTGGTATGTATTAATTGCATAATCATATGGCACATGACATTTTTTCCTGGGAAAACCACTCCCCCCCCTTTTTTTTTTTATTTGCTTCCTACGCCACTGCTTAAGTGCATTTGCCTCTTGGTGAAACACGAAATTTGGTTAGATCTAACCAGTGTAATCACATTGGAAAAAAACTTTAAAAACCCTTTAAAAAATAATAATAAAAATAAAAATCGTGTGTTCCGGATTAATCACTTGGTTTGTTACTGTCACGGTTTTAAAATATACAAAAATAATTATTCAGTGCGGACCTGATTCGACCTTGTACAGCAGAGAACATGTCTAACAGTAGGTCTAAGTTTTGATACACTTCATTTTCAGCTTTCACCGTCATACTTATGTGAATGTATCGTGTCTGCACGTTCAGAAATTAAGTAATTTTAATTTTGTACAATGAATAACAAACACGCAAGTTTAAAATAAAAAAATAACTTGAATGAACATTCGGTCCTCGCCGGTATGGTTCAATTTCAAGATCAAAAGCCTATACAATGAAGCCCACTAGACTATCAGTGAGATATTTTTACTCGTTGTATTTTACTTATGTACGTAAAACAGGGCATTATGTAGTTGCATTTTATTCAGATAACCCTGTATGATATGTTATGCTAAATTAAAGCAGCGCCCTTTCAATAGATTTGTGTAGGCCCTATCCGATACATAGAGATTGGGAAGGAGTAAATACCGAAATGTACCACAAAAAGGTCGAAATGGAGTGTAAAACTACTCAAGTGTATGCTATTTTGAGAGTATAGACACATTTTTATTTACCTGAATTAATATCAAATCAAAGTATTTGAGTATAATAGCGGAAATATACATGAATGATTAAATAACGAAATGTACATAAAACACCGAAATGTATTGTAACAGCGTCGAAATGAAGGGTAAGGCCACTGAAATACAAGTTATTTTGAGACAACTAAAATATTTGTTATGAATGTAATGGAAACCGGATTTGCCAATTTCTATTATTTTAGTCCTCACCTCACCTGTACATTGTATGATCTGCGTTTGAATCTTTGAGCACATGTTCAGATATTAAAATAGTTTAAAAATGGCCACCAAGTGTTTGTTGATGTATTGACTTGGGGAGCACCCATGTTTACCTTGTCTACTGAGTAGACATAACAATATTTTTATACAGCTGGATTAATACCAAACCCAAATCTTTGATTATATTAGCGCAATATCCCAATATCAACCATACACTTGGCTGTGAAATGCAGGCCATACATCGTTAATTGCATGTCTCAAAATAACTTGTATTTCAGAGGCCTTACCCTTCATTTCAACACTGTTATGATACATTTCAGTGTTTTATGTACATTTCATTATTTCATCATTCATGTACATTTTGGTATATTTCTGCTATTATACTAAAAATATTGTGATTTGATATTAATTCAGGTAAATAAAAATATGTCTGTAGTCTCAAAATAGCATACATTTGAGTATTTTTACCCTCCATGCATTTTAATTAGCAGGATTTCTGTCACTGCTAGCTGCATTGAAGTCTATTCTATCCATTTACAAGCTCTTTTGAGTAAACACATCTTTAATTTTCTGGGGAATGAACGACTTTTATTTTTAAACCTCACTAGTAGTATGTGATACACGCCTTCAGTCATGACAGGTCGATGTTTAATCACATGGTTCTCATATGATCGGACGTAATAATTTATCTGAGTCAATGATACGTTTGAACAGATTGAATGGTACGTAAGTTTAAGCCTTTTACTGATCTGGAACTAAAATAAAAAAAACCCGCACAGGCACAGAAGTAACAAAACTCGGACATTGACCGGTCATTTGGACCGATCATTTGACGAATTTCACCAGACTTTTGTCAAATTTAACGGTTTTGTCGGTAAGACTGGCAGATTTCAAAAACTCTGCCATACATGTGTGGTAGTGTCAATTTTATGTACATATGTATAAATATGAAATAAAATAAGTTTTGAAATTCTATCAATGACTATTTGTTGTTTTATATATAATGAGTGATGTGTAAATACAATTCATTTAAGTTTAAATAGAAATGATATATGGAATTATACGTTGAAATAAATAAAACTGCATGAGTTGAAATACTAATATGCATGTATATATTATAGCACTTTTACTTTCACTATTTACTTCCCTTGACCAATTGACCATATCTACTATTGTACTATTCTGATATTCGATTGGTCAAGGGAAGTAAATAGTGAAAGTAAAAGTGCTATAATATATACATGCATATTAGTATTTCAACTCATGCAGTTTTATTTATTTCAACGTATAATTCCATTTATCATTTCTATTTAAACTTAACTGAATTGTATTTACACATCACTCATTATATATAAAACAATAATTAGTCATTGATAGAATTTCAAAACTTATTTTATTTCATATTTATACATATGTACATAAAATTGACACTACCACATATGTAATTTATGTTTTGTAGATATTGTAGTAACGCTGCTTCAGATTTGGTCGGTAAAACTACACGAGTTGTAATTTTATCTGTACGTTATAAACAAGAGTCAAATAGGCCTACCCGATAGTTGGACTTGATCGGTATTTGACTCTAGATTTTAATTTACAGATATCAAATGACAAATTTAAATTTAATATAACATAGGAAAAACATTGGCAGGTCAACGCGGTAGCAATTAAGTCAGCCCTGGACCAGATACAAGTACTGAGTCATCTAAGACAAGTTCCAAGTTGTCCAACAAACATACCGGTATGTCAGAATGCTGACTGTGAGTTGACAAGCATTCAGAAAAACAAGAAACGTGTATTCATACAATTATAGTCCAAATCCGTCTTTTGGTATCGTTAAGATGATCAAATTTTATTTTCACTTTTTGTTTTGCAGCTCCTGTAGACAAGTGGGCTCATCTCCCAGAAAAATACAATATACTCTGGCTGAGAGGTAAGTTTGTAAGTCAACAGTGTACAATGTCACCTGCATTGTCCTGTCATGTATCAGACACGTGACTTTCAATGTGCATTTTTGACGTCATTCGATTATGATGTCATATTCACATAAATAGTCGACAGCCATTTAATCATATCACAATGGAAAAGTCTGCCAAAACATATCTGACCTTTCGTCTTGTTCAATGAAATAATTTTTGAATTCTTTCATTTTATTATTCATTGTATCAGACATTTTGAAATTACTGATCAACCGGACCAGTGAATAAAGGAATTTCACTGGTCAAAGACAATTTTTTACTGGTCTGTATATACACACAATTGAAAAGAAATGGAAAATTACTGGTCATTTGGACCAGTTATCAGATAGATTTCACGCTTTTGTAAAATTTACTGATTTTTCTGGTAAGACCGGTGAATTTAGAAAAGACAGTTAAAAAGAAAAAAAACCATGAACTTTTGCTGTTATTACTAGAGGCAATTCAGTGTAATGAGTATTTTCAGGGTTTTTAGCTCACCCGAGCAGGCCACAATATAACACAAATCGTTGTAACCCATATATACCTGTTACACTAATTCGGCTAAAAGGAATGACCGTAACCTGTAGGTTAGGATAGCAATAATGAAGACTTAAAGATAAAATTCATCGAGAACGAAAAGGGGGTTACATGATTTGTATATGTGGTAACCTCCACATAACCTGAACGATTGGTCTCATGTTATTTTGTTGTCTGCTGAACTGAAGGTTCAATTGAACTTTTCTTATCAGCTTTTTTCCATTGTCCGTCTGTCAACTTTTCACATTTTCAACTTCTTCTCCAAAACAGCTGAAGGGATTTTGATGAAACTTTACAGGAAGCAAGTACTGTAGGTCCTCTTCCAAGTGTGGGCTTTTCAGCCAGATTGGCTTAGGGGTGGATCCAGGGGGTACCCCTCTTTGAAAATCTTCTCCAGAACTGCTGCATGGATTGAAAAACTAAATGCATCTTATTAATCTACATGTACATGAATGTATGATTCAAGGTTGTGTTTTTCGTAGAAATTGGAAAATAAGTTTTTGACATGTTGTTACTGTTTGGCAAGGTGCTGTCATAATGTTTCAGTTCCTTTACCTAGGCTTATCTTATCTGGTACACATGTACACATATTTACATCTACATTACTTTCAGTTATCAGGGCTCATCCTGGACTGAGAAAACTACGAGGCCAAAAATTAAACAACCAAGATATTTTTTAGCCAGTTGAAAATTAGATTTGCCAAGTCAATGAGTATTGACACCAATTTATGTTTTTAATTTTATTACATAACATGGTAGTAACAAGAGGAAAGTCTATACATGTGACATTATGTGACATTATATGACATTATGTGGCATTATGTGACATTATGTGGCATACTATATACAAATCTGAGGAGTTACTTGATTGGGAATTTTTGGGGATAATTCTGTTTTTACCAGTTAAGCATGTCCTTGTAACATGCTGTGCGAATTATTAAATGTTGTTGTCTGTGACCGTGCTGTATCTTTCTCTTTTGAATGACAGTATGTTACACACAAACATGTTATAGTACCAAAAATATTAGCCAATTACAATATTTTTGGGCCAATCTTGGAAAAAAAATTAGTCGATGGCTACATTGGCAGGGTGACAGGATGAGCCCTGAGTTGTCTAATCATTACCCTGTTACCTCTTAGCCAAAGATCAGCACACTTGATACGATGTATACATACATACATGTTCATGTGAACAAATCTGGCTCGCTAAAACTTTGCACATTGGTCCCTTACTTATAGACAAATCCTGGTCATGTTTGTTGATTATGTGTAGAAAATATATTCATTTGTATACTGGTCATGACCAGTGGCTGGCTTGGAACAGTCGCTGGCTATGGTGTGATATCGTCGTTAGTACATATGTATGTACCATGACAGTATTTATTTTATTTAACAAAAATGTTAAACAGCAGATAATTAATGTAAACAAATCTCACAAAATTGTGTTCTACTGGTATCTAGTGGAAATCATGTAATGGCTTGCTTCTGGTCCTAGCCGGCTGGCTACTGGTCCTTGACCAGTAATGTTGCAACTCTTGTGGCAAATATACTAGCAGCAGCATATCGTGTGCGAACACACACACATGCACACAAACACACACAAATATATATAGAGATGTATAAATGATTTACGTAGTATTCTTTCTATTACAGATAATATTAAGCCAAACAAAAATGGCTATATTCCAGATGGCGCATTGAAGAAATATGGATTCTTTAAATATCACATTAACACAGTAACAATTAGAGGATGCTTCAATGTAAGTTACTGATGTATAAACTATGATTTTACTCACTGACTTGGATCTACTCCCGAGTGTCTGAGTAGGCTCGGTGGTTGCCTCTCATATATAAACGTGACCCAGGCCAACTCCTCAAATTTGGAAGTGAAGTATAGGAGGTCGTATATGGCGATTGCCATGTTGCACACGTAGCAGGGTTTTTTTCTTTAGTTTGTGCAGGTTCAGCATAAGGCCCCATTCCCAATAGCAATATGGTTACCATTTTTCCCAATTTCAGGCCAGAAAATTCCCAATTTTAACCTCTGTGAGAAAAAAAGAGTCACTAGAAAATAAACAAGAAATGATAACAAATGTAGTTGAATGTTTTTAGCAAAAAAGTTACAAAACCAGTATTGTAAATTTGAATAAATCAAAGACTGAAATATATCAGGGAAAAATTATATTTACAATAATCCTAATAATGCTGTTAAATTTATCCCAATTTCTGGGAAAAAACACGGCAAAATCCCCTCCTGTTTCGCGGGGAGGGGTGGAAAAAATATTGTGAAGTTTTTCTCTGGGTAACCATATTTTCCTCTGGGTAACTCCCTCAATAAGTACCCTTTATACTGATGGCAAGTATGAGCATATAAGTTTTCTGTCAGTAACTATGGTTTCCTCAGTGGAAACAATAAGTGCCATAATAAGTACCCTGTACACCAACCGAAGAGCCAATTAGACATTATGATACGGGTAATTTGTTTGAATGGTGTTTTCACTCCACACTCGGGAATTTTTCAGTTATATGGCGGCAGCCAGGTTTTTGATGGCGGAGACCACATATTTAGATGAATCCAAAGAACTGAATTTAATACAACTTTATGTACTTACAGTAAATCAATCTTATACATCGCCATTCATGTATGCTATTTGATTCTTGTCATTTTCCAGATTTTTGAAATTCCATCCAAATCTTACGTCAGGTTACGATATGATTTTACTGTGCTACTACATGTGTAGTGGTCGCATGTGTCTGTTTCTGTGTGTGTGTGTGTGTGTGTGTGTGTGTGTGTGTGTGTGTGTGTGTGTGTGTGTGTGTGTGTGTGTGTGTATGTGTAAGTGTCAGTGTGTGAGCATGTCTGTCTGTGTGAGCATGTCTGTCTGTCTGTGTGTAAATATCAGGATTATTCTACCAACCCTATACCCCAGCTGATCATTCATTTCTGTTCATTTGATTTATTACAGCTAATCTGGACTGGAACTCTAGCATGGATCGGTCTTGTTTATGGCATCAAAAAATTGTCAGGTGGTTCAAAAGCACCCGAAACACCCAAATAAGGCAAAACATTTAACTGTATGTTAATTATACTGTGAAAATAAATGTTGATGAAACAAAGACACTGTAAAATGACGGGTGTTGTAGAACTTATAAATTACTGTACTTGGAACATTAATCGTTAATGTGAAAAAGAATTTTGAGTGATAAATAAACTTTGATGAATTCTTTGATGTGTACATGTTTCATTATTTTTATTAGTAATGTACATTGTAACTGTAAACCCAGGGCTCGACGCCATATTCTCAACTTGCCCAGCTCAGCCAATCAGATTTCAGGATTTGCCAAAGTTGAGTAAACATTTGAGACTTACATGTAAGTTTTTTTGGTGCCAGACCCAGGGTTCGGGGAACTTCAGGTCAGGCTATCCCATTAAGGGTTAAAGTGTTGGTATTACTCTCCATTCACTTGTTAATGCTTTCAAAGTTAGGGGATGTGTATTGATTACTCAATGCTCTCAGAATCCCTAGTACATGTACATGTATTATCATTTTCAGCATCATTATTTTTTATAACTTTAACTCATTTACCCCTAAAGACACATTTGGACTCTTCTGAGTCATTGATTTACAGAAGAGTCTATTGTTTTTCAAGGGTTGATGAGATGAAGAATACACAATCTAGTTATTGCTGAATTGCTGTACAATTTGTTTTACATTCTGTATGTTCATATGTATGTTACATGTTATATACATTTATATATACACTGAATTCTCATTATCTTGAAATTCACGGGACTTCTCCGATTACTTCAAGATATCCGGAATTTGAGATAACCAAAAATTTAATAGAAATAATTTTCTGTCCCTAAAAATTGAGACCAACTTTGACAAATCCAGATTTTGACATAACGAGATTCCACTGTGTGTGTGTGTATATATATATATATATATATGTGTGTGTGTGTGTGTGTGTATATATACACATACGCACATATATACATATAATAATAACGCATAGCAAAATCTGTATCGCATGCCATATCGAGCCTGTGGCCTTCAGGTTGATATGGCATGTGACAATGATAATGACCAACTGAGTGTGCCACAATGGAGATGATCAGCTGAGTGTGCCACAATGGAGATGACCAACCGAGTGTGTCACAATGGAGATGACCAGCTGAGTGTGTCGCAATGGAGATGATCAGCTGAGTGTGTCACAATGGAGATGATCAGCTGAGTGTGTCACAGTGGAGATGACCAGCTGAGTGTGTTGCAATGGAGATGATCAGCTGAGTGTGTCACAATGGAGATGATCAGCTGAGTGTGTCACAATGGAGATGATCAGCTGAGTGTGTCGCAATGGAGATGATCAGCTGAGTGTGTCGCAATGGAGATGACCAACTCTGCAGGTCACAATCATAAAGGCCAGCTGAACATGCCACATAAACATTCTATAATGAGGCTTGAAATTCAACCAGTTGAGGTTTATTCTGGATGTGTAAAGTCCTCAAATTTGGCTGTGGAAGAAAAAAAAACTTGCAGCATCTGAGGTAGCTATCTACATCTAAGATTTTATCTGCCAAAATGTGGATCCATTATACCTCAACTTTGCCTACAGTTGTACTGTATACAGGGACATTTTTGTCCTCGTTTTATTTTTGCCCCTTTTGCCCCCATTATCAGTGGGGGAATTCAAAACAGGGCAAATTCAAAAAAGTAAATTCATCTATTTTAATAATTGTAGAGTGTATCTATTATATATCTCAATTCAAATAACACACAATTGTTTTTTTTTTAATGTAAACATGCAGAAAGTAGACACGTATAAGTATTGATTGTTTAATAAAATAAAAATAAAGTCATCGTAAATTAGAATTGTAACGAGTCTGGGTGAATTTAGAGTGGGGTGATCGTTTTAATGTGCCACTCAAGAATATATCACTCATATGGACACGTCACCAAATGCTGATGAAGGGCTTCAAATTTTGGCCTATGCTCGGCACTTACGGCCATTGAGCAGTGAGGGTTCTTTAACGTGCCAACACCTGCCACACAGAACCTCGTTTTTCATTCAAACTCACAACCTCACGATCAAGAGTGATACTGACTGAGCCCGGCTGGCTCTAGAATGGGGCGAAACCGTTTGCAAGTGTAGTAGGTCGAAAATAACCCTGTATACAGTATTTCAAATATCCCTGGGTCATTTTTAATTGTTTTACGGTTGTTTAACATCCCACCTATAATTTTTACTTGTATAGAGCAGGGCAGGACAAATTCACTTGCCCGACGCCCAGGACAAGCTCAGTTTTGGCTCGGACAAGTTGAAAAATATGGACAGGTAGCCCGTGGGCAAGCTAAAAAAATTGAAAATAACTTTTAAGATCAGTCAAGTGCTGAGGGAAATGTTAAAGTCAGGACAAGTTAAAAATTGGTCAAGGCAAGTTGTAAATTACTTCTAGCTAGCTGAGTCCAAAAACATTTGTCCAGCCCTGTAGATATGTCACCACTTGAAGTGCCACAAATTTTGACCTTTGCTATGAAATGACACCAAAACAGTGTAGGAACAATTGCCACCTTTTTTTAAGACTTGTGTACTAGGAATTGAACCATATTAAACGTTCTACCACTGGATCACCACAAGTGGTCCGTGGAACCATTAATAAAGTAATACAAAACCAACTTTTTTATTGAATACATTTTTAATTTTACCATCACAATATCAATGATAAATATACATCACATTACAAATACATGTTTATACACTTAAATAAAGTCCAAATAAATAAATAAATAAATAAATAACATTCAAAAGATCAAAAATCTAAATCATGTCACTGTAAAGTTTCCGTATGATAAAAATGTCAAACAGAAAGTGTATATATATCTATAATCTTATTAGAGCAGATCATTTTGGAGGAGTCAGAAATATCTAAAATTAATATTTTTTCATTTTTCTCACTCAACAATAGTCACATTTTCCCTCATTTTCTTTTTTGATTAATCAACTCATTGACCCCCGTAGCCAATTTTAAACTTGCCCATTTCAAAGAATGGTCAAGTCCACTGGCAGAATTCAGGAGTTTTTTTATTTAGCATCCAAATTTTACAATAATTTAATATGCATTACAACTTGTTCATTCCTGATTTACGACAGTAGACCATACTTTTTACAAGTTGATGGAACATCAACGCAGTTATGTTATGCTAAGTTGTTTATTGGGAACAAGTCAAAGCACATTTTGCAGTATGGGATTAATAACACATTATACTGACGCAAAATTACACATGTATGTGCATTTCAGCAACATAAACTCAACTTCAAGATTGAAATTTCCAAATCACACTTTTATTCGTATATTTTTGCTTTTTAAAATGACGAAAATATAGTAACAATTCGCTGAAAAATATAGGTCTACAAGACTTATTGAAATATATGCAATTAAAGGTCAGTTTGGCGTCCTTTATGAGTTTTAAGATATTATAAATTTGCTTTAGAATGTTACTTTTCAATTATTTTTACCATTATGCTCTTGTGATAGAATTGACATTAAAAACGATAGATTGGACTGTTAACAATTGTGCACGATTAATATGCAAATGAGTTTTGGTCAAGTTTCCCTTACTTTGTATTGGCAAGATCTGTCAGTGAAGTTGGACATAGAAGTTGCATCATTCTTAATTCGTGCTGTCTTAACTGATGAGAAACTCGGGGCAGTCTTTGAAGTTGAGAAAATGTTTTACATGTACACCTATTGACTTAGAGATTTAATGTTACTGATAAGAAGTATAGCATAAGGGTATAATACTGCCCCGTCGCATAGAAATTTAATATCATGAAACGATGTTTACATATGTAGTTTGTTGCATAATAAATATGCCATCAGCACTCACGTTAAGCCAAATGTCTGACCCGATTTTCAGTTACTTTTTTTTGTAAAACCTAATTTTACCGAATTAAAAAGTATTCAGTATACTGAGTGTATTAAACCTCATTAAAACTTAAGATTGCCATCAACTCGTATCAGTACTTTCAGTACTTTGATTATTGATTTGGGAGAGTCTAAATGTGACCAGAGGGGTGGAAGAGTTAGAAAAAAAATAAATCAGGAGTCTATCCCAATCTCGCAAAGGCAAACCGTACCCCATGTTTCCTGCAGAATAACTTTGCCCAGTTTTATTATGGTGTTAAATAATTTTAAATCACAAGCTGTACTCGAAATAGAAGAAAAAAAAAAGATCTACAGCTGTATGTAATAAGATTTTCTATGTAAGCATGGATAAAAAACGCTGAAACTTAAATATAATAAATTTTAGAGGATTTGGAAGATTTATTGATTTCTACATGGGATATATCAAAACAACATATTTCGATATCTGTGTATAAATGGTTCACAAATTTCTTACAGCCAACCTTTACCAGGCTAGTTAGATAAGAGACAGCCATGCAAATAGGACAGGTTATGAAAAGTGTAATTAAGGTACAACTAGGTCACTATGGTAACATATTAGCATTCAGACTTGATATTTTATATGAGCTTTGATTATTATTATTATTATAAGTATTCTAGTGATGATACAAATACATGTTTTGATATCTTTTATAGTAAATCATAACCAAATTGGGATACAAAACTATGAGGAATGAATATACCTGATATAGGCATAAGGCTAGATAGGCAGCGAGTTTGGCCTAGGGCTAGATACAGAAAAAGATGTCTGGCTTTATACAGAATAAAGTGCATGGGTACAACAAGAATGAAGTATATTAGTACAAATACTGTGTGGTGGGGCTGAATATAGATGTAAGGCTAGATATAGAAAAAGTTTGGCCTATGGCTATATACAGAAAAAAGGTACTGTATGACTTTACAGAGAATAAAGTGTGGATATAAAAACAGAAGAGTATACGTATTGTGGTGGGGTGATATTTTACCATTAACTCAGTCACCCCTAAAGACTTATTTGGACTGGTCTATGTCATTGTTTTACAGAAGAGTCCATTGGTTTTTCAGGGATGAGTTAAAGGATTGATAAATCACAGAATTAACTGAGTCTATAGAAAAGAAATCCTCTGACGGAAAGAGAGCTAGGAATGCATGTTGAGTCATATTTTTAAGGGGAATTGCTGTTGAACATAACTCAATTTATCCAGTTTTACATGTGGTGGTCTTTCAAAGACAGGTACCACTGTATTCTAATACACACAGACAATAGTCCGATTCAGGTAACGTGGTGGGGCGTAGTAACCTTTTGATTATCATTAAGATAATTCTACTCTTTTTTCAGTTAAGACAGGCTGCATGGGAAATGCGTTTTTTATTCTACCTGGATACCCATAGGTATGGTGATGGTAAGAAACAATTACTATTGCCAGTTGTATTTTAATGTCAATATGCTGCATTACCTCAAATTTAAACTCGTCTAGGTCAAGAAAGGGTTCGCGAGACTCCATCCCCGCCAAGTGATATGGATTTGACGTAGGCATGTTAAGCAACAGTTGTAGCATTTCATCCTTGTATAAAACATTTATAAAACATTTACACGTAAAACATAAAACCCAGGCAACCTTCCAAATATAAAAAACCCTGGTAACCTTCCAAATATCACGTAACCCAATCATCTTACATAAAAACACTAACTACTGACTGAGAGACCCATCTTGATATTAACCCTTCCACCCCCTGAATATCTGAGTGGTATGCTCTTTCTATTGTTTAAGACCAGTCTATTATGGTCTTTAGGGGTGAGAGGGTTAAGAATCTGAACACAACAATTAAGATGGAAATATGTCATACATCCACTTAGCTTCTACACTCTTTGTACTGTAAATCCACAAATTATCACAGGACCTTATTTTCATGGTACACAAGTTACAATTCAGTGGCAAGATGAAAGTTTCACAATTTTATTTTTGGCTCTCGCAAAATTACATGTAACTAAAATTTGCAGGAATAAAACTGGATTTACAGTAACTTAAACTAAAAGTCCAACACCTGTGTTAGTGAAGACTTGGCATCTTAAATTCATTAGCATAGAGCTCTTGCTCACAAATATAAAATTCTTTTAATTTACTAACTTGATATTTAAGGTGAAACTGAAAGGCACAAAGCACAGTTCTTGGGCTGGATTTTAGCCAACAAACATAAAATAGAATGATAGGTTTTAAAAAAAAAATTCTTTTAATTTACTAACTTGATATTTAAGGTGAAACTGAAAGGCACAAAGCACAGTTCTTGGGCTGGATTTTAGCCAACAAACATAAAATAGAATGATAGGTTTTAAAAAAAAGTTTGATATTTATTGAGTTCACATCAGAACACGGATGTACAGGGGACAATTTTGTAATGAATTGTGACAAAAAGGACATTCGAAATCGTGAAAATATCGTCTTGCGAATAAATTTAGATCTGGTGTTTTTGTGGAAATAAAGCCCCATGAAAATTTCAGTATTATTGTAATACAATTCTATAAAAGAGGAACACGTCTTGATATGAAGATGTCTCAATAAATACATGTAAACAACGAAGTAAAAATAAAAAATAAACTGGTCAAGAGACTCGAGTGTTCTAATGATAAATAGTACGATGACATATAAAAAATATACATAAACATCCAATACAAAAGGTACTAAAAAAAAAAGCGTAACAGACAAAGCAGAAGTAAAGAATACGATGCATAAACATGATAAAAGTAGGATAAAACATATCTAAACATTAATATCAAAATGTAATCCAAATGAACTCCATTTCATACTATTTCATTGGTCGGTGAAGTAAGTCTAATGATTTATGTTTCACATGATTTCATTGGTCAGTGAAGTAATTCTAATGTACTATGTTTCAGATTATTTCATTGTTTGTTGAAGTTATTCTAATGAACTCTGTTTAATGTTATTTCATTGGTTGTTGAAGTTATTCTAATGAACTCTGTTTCATGTTATTTCATTGGTTGGTGAAGTTATTCTAATGAACTCTGTTTCAAGTTATTTCATTGGTTGTTGAAGTTATTCTAATGAACTCTGTTTCACGTTATTTCATTGGTTGGTGAAATTAAAAACTGACATGATTTCCTGTTTTACTGCTCTAAAATTTGAACTCACATTTACTGAATCCTGTTACATTAAAATTCCACTTTATATTTGAAATAATTTATGAATCTCCAGCCCAATTACTTTATGACTATTATAACCAAGTTATTTTGAAACCTGTTTATTTGAAAAAAAAACATTTATTCTCCTTCAGTTTCAATATACATTGTATTTGGGTTCAAATCTATATGATTTCATATACTGCAGAATGTACAGTTTTGTTGAGCAACTTTGATGAACTTTTTGAACTTTGCTTTTTGAGTATTTTGACAGTAAATCAGAACATATTACTTAGTGTTTAAAATCGATTGCTTCAAATACAAAACATCAAATACAATCTATTGCCACTCGATTCATCGCCATTCTCGCAATAACGCTACATTTTTTTCAGGAACTTTATTCTTGCTATATACATGTTCACAAAATTCTCTTTGTAATGCCAAATTCATAAATGCCATCCGGCACTTTATTTTTTTTTAGCAAACCTCCCTTTCAAAATGTGATATATCTCGATATACCACCATAGGTGATTGTGATCAATGGAGCGGCAAACTGGTCACTAGAGATCACCGATGTTAAGTCAGACAGCAGCAAAGGAAAGACCAGGTAAATGAAGAATTAAATAAACAAGATACAACTTTATATGAACTGTTATCCTGTTGTCTGTTCATCAATAATATCAAAGAATGGTAACTCTATTTTCCCCCGAGATGCAGGAATTCAAAGCATTGTCAAACTCGAGATACTGCCATAATTTATAAGCAACAAAAGGTGGTGGTTTATGGAGAATTGACTGTGTATCGTTTCACTATTTGTGGCAATAAACTGGTATCGAGATTCTGAAATCCTAGTGATAAATTAACAAGTACGTTTTTAAGAGCATTAACACTCAATGTAGTAATTTGGTCATTGGTAAAAGTAGGGCCAGGCATAAGTTTATACCAATACACACCTGAGCAACACAGAACAGATGAAGATAGGTCAACACTTGCTGAAAAAGTAGGTGATCACTGTCATCTGATGATTTTACTCAATTTCAGGTAATCCTGAAATCTGATTGGTTGAGTAGGCCAAGTTAAGAATATTCTCAGATTTTTAAAAATTTGAGCAAGTAGGCCCTGAGTGACTCAACTGATCTGGAAGATTAACCCATTAACCCCTAAAGACACATTTGAACTAGTCTAAGTCATTGATTTAAAGAAGAGTCCATTATTTTCAGGGGTTGATGAGTTAAGACCAAGTAATATCAAAATCCAAAAATATCTGAAAAATTTTATATCAGTTGCAATACTTTTAAAAATGACATGTTTGACCGCATTAAGACATACATATATATGTTAACAAGACAATGGAGCGAAGATAATGTTAAACCTAAGTTAGGGAATGTTACAGAATTTAAACCATTATAACTTTCATCTAAAATCATCCTTTACAAATATACTTTATTGAGAAAACATAGAACTAATCAATTGTGGTTGGGAAAACAGGGACATGTTGGAGTTGGAAGCCCTGCAAAAACCCGGGGCAGCAGAGATGAAAAGAATCAACTACATACTAGTGGGGATGTATAAGAGAATGTCTGTAGGGAATGGCATTGTTTTAGATGTCCCTCCCATGGAATTGCCGAAGGTATGATAGAATATCTGTATGGCACAGTTATGGACATGTGTCTCAATGTCCCTCCAATGGAATTGCCAAATGTATGATAGAATGTATGAAATGGCACTGCTTCAGACACATGTCCTGAATGTCTCTCCCATGGAATTACCAAAAGTATGATAATGTCCCTCCCTAGGAATTGCCAAAAGTATGATAATGGCCCCCCTATAAAACTGACAAAAGTATGATAATGTCCTTCTCTAGGAATTGCCAAAAGTATGATAATGTCCCTCCCATGAAATTGTCAGATGTATGATGTCCCTCCCATAGAACTGCCAAAAGTATGATAATGTCCCTTTCTAGGAATTGCCAAAAGTATGATAATGGCCCCCCTATAGAACTGCCAAACGTATGATAATGGCCCTCCTACAGTATGATAATGTCCTTCCCATAAAACTGCCAAAAGTATGATAATGTCCCTCCCTAGGAATTGCCAAAAGTATGATTATGTCTCTCCCATAGAATTGCCAAAAGTATGATAATGGCCCTCCTATAGAACTGCCAAAAGTATGATAATGGCCCTCCTATAGAACTGCCAAAAGTATGATAATGGCCCTCCTATAGAACTGCCAAAAGTATGATAATGGCCCTCCTATAGAACTGCCAAATGTATGATAATGTCCTTCCCTAGGAATTGCCAAAAGTATGATAATGTCCCTCCCATGAAATTGTCAGATGTATCATGTCTCTCCCATAGAACTGCCAAAAGTATGATAATGTCCCTCCCATGAAATTGTCAGATGTATCATGTCTCTCCCATAGAACTGCCAAAAGTATGATAATGTCCCTCCCATGAACTTGCCAGATGTATGATGTCCCTCCCATGGAATTGCCAAAAATATGATAAAATATCTGTATGAAATGGCACTGCTTTGGACACATGTCTGGAATGCCCCCCCCCCCTGGAATGCTGAAAGCTATGGAAGAATCAATAAAACACACTGACTGATGACACCTGTCACAGATTTTCAAATTGGTAAAATAGTATAACTCATCTTTAAAAAAAATGGAATAGCCCATACTACAATAACTAAATCACAACCATCTATTAGAGGTATTCTGTATTTCAGTATTGTTAAAAAAATCAAATCACAAACACATCAACTTTACTGGCATCTGCTGACAGACATCAAATTTTAATAAAACAAAAAAATGTATATCAGGGCCCGGCACCATAAAACTTGAGAATTTACTCAAGTTGGAGATTATTCTCAACTTGGCCTGCTCAGCCAATCAGATATCAGGATTAGTCAAAGTCAAGTAAAATTTTTAGACTTAAGTAATTCTTAAGTTTTATGGTGCCAGGCCCAGATAATGATATCGAGATTATGTTTGTTATGGTATTAATCACTGCTACAACATACATATATCTACAGTATTGCCATAATATTTGTAAAGTGATGGCTAGAACCTCTATGCAACATTCTCAATTGTCATGGAAAATTGGATTTACCCACAGAATCCTTAAAATCTTGTACAGCAAAACAGCTAATACCTACTGCAATTAGAAGTACCCACAAAGTCAACTTGAGTTTTGTCAAGTTCACTTGCCACTGAAATTAGATGTACCCTCAAAGTCAACTTGAGTTTTGTCAAGTTCACTTGTCACTGAAATTAGATGTACCCTCAAAGTCAACTGGAGTTTTGTCGAGTACACTGGCTACTGAAATTAGATGTACCCTCAAAGTCAAATGGAGTTGCGTCAAGTACATTGGCCAATGAAATTAGATGTACCCTCAAAATCAACTTAGAGTTTTGTCAAGTTCGCTGACCACTAAAATAGGATGTACCCTCAAAGTCAATTCGAGTTTTGTCAAGTTCACTGGCCACTTAAATAGGATGTACTCGCAAAGTCAACTTGAGTTTTGTCAAGTTCACTGACCATTAAAATTGGATGTACCCTCAAAGTCAACTTGAGTTTTGTCAAGTACACTGGCTACTGAAATTAGATGTAACCTCAAAGTCAACTTGAGTTTTGTCAAGTACACTGGCTACTGAAATTAGATGTACCCGCAATATAAACATGAATGAGCACATTGGTTGCTAATAAAACATGATGCACACACTATCAAAATTAGCACCATGAATTGCATGTTCATCGACTAAAACTAGATACACTCTTTGTATCAGGATTATTTCAGAATAGCACACTGGAGGAAAAGTTGTCAGTCATCACTGGAATTAGAGGTGTCCACTGTCCCACCTTGAAGTTTATACAGTACACTAGTAGCAAGCTCTTCTATAGTTGAAACTTGCTGTGAAGTCTGGATTTGCGCTATCACTGGTTCTATACTGTGATCCCTGAACGCTTTAAGTAAAACTGGGTCTGAAAAGATTTGATAGCAATAATCAATTTATAGAGTATGTAGATAACATAAATGTAACACACACTCTCTCTGTCTGTCTCTCTTTCTCTGTCTGTATGTCTCTCTCTCTCTCTCTCTCTCTCTCTCTGAGTTTCCAAAATCTTGATCTTGGGGGTCAAGGAAGACAAAATAATCAAACAAACCACTCTCTATCTATCTCTGTCTGTCTCTGTCTCCCTGTATATGGATATTCATGGATATTTGAATTCACAGAATTTTCTTTGACCACAAATATAGCAAAATTAAATCTCCTGCAAATAAAAGCAACTATATAGTATGTTATCAAAATCTAGATTTTGGGGGTCAAGCTAGACAAAATTGATAAATCTGTCTGTCTCTCTCTCAATGTGTGATTGCAAAATCTATATTTTTGGAGTGAACGAAGATAAAATTATCAAAAAACTCTGTCTCTCTGTTTGTCTCTCTCTCTCTCTCTCTCTCTGTCTCTCTCTCTCTCTCTGTATGATTACAAAATCTATATTTTTGGAGTGAAGAAAGATAAAATTATCAAACAAATCACTTATTTTTACTGTCATCATGATTCCCCATGTAATTTATTAAAACACTGAATCTCAAAGTGCTATACAGTAATATCAAAGTCTATCAAAGAAATGACCATACCTTTAAGTAGCAAGTCCAATGTCCATAAAGCTATGTGTACAAAACTTGGTTCAAGAGATTTTAGAAATGTATCAATGTACAGGACAATGCCTTTTCTGTTGGTGTTCTTGAGTTCAGTGGGCAACTCTGAAAAAAAGTGATAGAAATTATAGAACTGAAAGCCCGTCATCTAATGTAATAATAAATTGACCTCTAAAATCTGCTTGGCAGTCATTTATTTAATGTCTTAACACTTTCATCCCCAAATATCAAAGTGGTATGCTCTTTTCTATTGTTTTAGACCAGTCTATAATGGTCTGTAGGGTTGAAAGAGTTAAGGTTCTGCTATATGTTTATAATATTTACTACCACTGGGTCTTTATCACAGCTGGTCGACCGATTTAGTCCCTTAGGGTATACATAAACCCAGTACCTGATATTTCAGTACCAGCTGATTATTTTATACTTAAGTAATATTTTGTATGGATAGCACTGTTTAAATTCTAAACTACTCAAAAGCTAAGATAGTCACCTTTTTCACAGTGGTTACTCTTAAACATATTTAGGAATACATTTAAGATTATTGTTTGGCCTTGTATGATACCACTTTTGGTTTCACAACATCTATTTCAAATCTGAGCTCAACTAACGAAGTCTTATTAACAGAAGTATTCATCTTGAGCCTTTGTTTTGGTCGTTTTGTTTGCCAAACAATAACTTTGGTATTCAGGGGTCAACAATAATGAAAATTTTCCCTTGTCCTGCAGGACAAGTAGTATTTGTTAGTTTATTGTTGTTTAACGTCCCACTCGAGAATCTTTCACTCATATGAATATGTCACCAAATGCTGGTGAAGGGCTTCAAATTTTGGCCTATATTCAGCACTTAAGGCCATTGAACAGGGAGGGTTCTTTAACATGTCGACACCTAAAGTGACATGGGGTCTCAGTTTTTACTGTCTCGTCTGAAGAACAGGAAAACCAGCCGCCTCTCCCAAGGCTCAGACCCATGACCCCCCAGTTGCGAATCAAGCACTCTACCAATGTGCCATGACGGCTCTTGACAAGTAGTATTTACATTTATTTGTTCAAATGCAAAAATGACTAGTCAGAAAATCAAGAGAAACATTCAAAGATATTATTTTGTGTTTAAACAAGAATAATCTTTATTGAATTAATTTTTACCTTCAACTAATTTACTTGTCCTTTCGGATAAGTGAGAAGTCCGAACACATAATAGACTTGTCCAGGGCAACCGAAAAAACCTTAAATTATGCTTGTAATTTTCTGACATGGTATTTTTATCAGTCAAACAAGACTTACCTATAAGTGCAAGTTGCCCAAGAGTCCCAGCGCTGTTGTACTGAACTTCTGAATTGTTTGAAAGTGTTGCCAAGGTAACAAGTTTATTAAATGATTTCCCTCCATGTAAATTGATAAGTTTATATTTCACATCATCTAGAAGACAATATTAATAGTCAATGTAAGCATTTTAGTATAAAAACATACATTCCTTTCAATTTCACTGAGTGTTGACATTCACATATCACACTACAAAACAAAATGTATAGGTGTTGAGATGTGATCTGATTTCACTAACATTTCATGATACAAAACAAAATGTACATGTATGTAGAGATTGCCATTTTGATTTAATGTATGTGTTGTGATGCGATTCTGATTCTGTTAACATTTCACAATATACTGAAACATGTGTTGTGATGCGATTCTGATTTTGTTAGCATGTCACGATATAGCAAAACGTGTATATGTTGTGATGCTATTCTGATTTTGTTAACATTTTACAATATAGCAAAAAGTATATGTGTTGTGATGCGATTCTGACTTTGTTAACATTTCACAATATACCGACTTTGTTAACATTTCACATGTCAATATATAAAACTGATATGTTGTGATGTATTCTGTGACAATGTGAAAAAGATATTTGTTGTTAGCATTCTCACTTTGATAACATAGCACAATAACGTGATGTGATTCTGATTTTTGTTAGATGCAAAACGTGTATATCTATTCTGATTTTGTTAATATTATACAATATAGCAAAAAGTATGTGTTGTGATGCTATTCTGACTTTGTTAACATTTCACGATATACCGAAACATATATGTGTTGTGATGTGATTCTGATATTGTTAGCATGTCACAATATAGCAAAACGTGTATATGTTGTGATGCTATTTTGATTTTGTTAACATTTCACAATATAGCAATAGTGTTGTGATGCAATTCTGATTTTGTTAACATTTCATAATATACCGAAACATGTATTTGTTTGATGCAATTCTGACTTTGTTAACATGTCACGATATAGCAAAACATATATGTGTTGTGATGTGATTCTGATTTTGTTAACATTTCACAATATACTGAAACATATATGTGTTGTGATGCGATTCTGATTCTGTTAACATTTCACAATATACCGAAACATATGTGTTGTGATGTGATTCTGATTTTGTTAACATGTCACGATATAGCAAAACGTATGTGTTGTGATGTGATTCTGATTTTGTTAACATTTCACAATATACTGAAACATATATGTGTTGTTATGCGATTCTGATTCTGTTAACATTTCACAATATACCGAAACATGTGTTGTGATGTGATTCTGATTTTGTTAACATGTCACGATATAGCAAAACGTATATGTGTTGTGATGTGATTCTGATTTTGTTAACATTTTATGTTATAGTAAACATATATGTTTTGTGATGCCATTCTGATTTTGTTAACATATTATGATATAGCGAAACGTATATATGTGTTGTGATGCGATCATAATTTTGTTAACATTTCACGATATAACAAGACATATGTGTT
The DNA here is from genome assembly GCA_030159075.1 of Atrina japonica. Lineage (NCBI taxonomy): Eukaryota > Metazoa > Mollusca > Bivalvia > Pterioida > Pinnidae > Atrina > Atrina japonica. Next base: position 148,028 of record BROG01000497.1, on the reverse strand, counting down.
GTGATGTGATTCTGATTTTGTTAACATTTTACGATATAGTAAAACATATATGTGTTGTGATGTGATTCTGATTTTGTTAACATTTCACAATACCTTCATCTGCTAAAACAGCTAAAGCTGCTGTAACCTCTGATAAGACTGCAGGTTTAGATTCCATGTCCAGCAACACAAAGGTTAAAGCTTCTAAACAGTCATGATCTATCAAAATCTGTAAATAGACATCAAAGTTAAGTAGCCAATATACTCTGACATGGTCCCCCACTACAAGACAGGTTAAGTAGCCAATATACTCTGACATGGTCCCCCACTACAAGACAGGTTAAGTAGCCAATATACTCTGACATGGTCACCCACTACAAGACAAGTTAAGTAGTCAATATACTCTGACATGGTCCCCCACGACAAGACAGGTTAATTAGTCAATATACTCTGACATGGTCCCCCACGACAAGACATTTACTCTGGGTTACAATTAGTCCAATATAACTGTACATTTACTCTGACATGGTCCCCCCACTACAAGACAGGTTAAGTAGCCAATATGATATTTAAGTGTACACTTACTCTGACATGGTCCCCCACAACAAAGCAGGATAATTAGCCGATATGATGTCTATCTTTACACTTACTCCGCTGTATCCCACACAACAAGACTGGTTATGTAGCCAAGATGATATTTAACTGCACACTTACTCTGACATGGTCCCCCACAGCAAGGTTCCTTAGTGTTCCAGCTGCATGCTTTTGAGCCTCTGGGTTACAGCTATCACACACTATTTGGCACAATTCTGGGACAAAGTTTTCTTTCACTAAAGCTGACTATAAATACATCAAAATAAACAATTAAAAAGTATTAAAGTAAACAATTAAAGTACTAAGGTATTCTTAATTAAAAACAAAATCCCTAAGATAAATAATGCTTCTCTTCAACACTTTTCAAGCAATATAAGCTGTCATCAGCAGAAATTTTATATGCAGATTTTATGCAATATTTCATTGAAAGAGATCTCCTAATAGTCAAAAGAACAAATGCATATGCATACCACCAACATAACCCATTAAAACTATTAGTTAAAATCCGCAAAAGAATATAGACCCTTTCAAGATAATTTAGAATCCACTAAAGCAAATAGATCCTTTAATGATAACTGAGTACCCACTAATCTCACCTGCGCACCAAGCACTTCCGAGTGGAATCAAGAAGTTTCGCATCCAACACAAGGAACAGTTTGTATTTCATTGGGTACAATTTGTCTTGAGTACAGAATGTTTTGAGCACAAAACGTCTTGATATCACTCAGATGTTTATTAACTTCTGGTGTTTTTAAAGGAATTTATCAAGTGTCAAGCAACTACGAGCGATTCAAAGATGGAATGGTACATAAGTGCTAACATCTATTTTCAAATTCATTCAAAAAAGAGGTTTTATATGCAAATTATAATGACCACATGACCACTTTCTTCCAATATTGGTCCTCCAAGTGTTTGACCTTGAGGTAACTTGCATATTACAATTGCATTCAAGTGACCAGCTGGGCCTGACACCATAAAACTTGAGATTTTATTCAAGTCTGAGAATATTCTCAACCTGGATTGCTCGGTCAATCAGATTTCAGAATTAACTAAAGTTGAGTAAAGTTTTTTTAGACTTACGTAATACTTAAGTTTCATGGTGCAAGACCCATAGTGTTCATTTTTCAAACAAAAACAAAGACCCCAGTTTGACAACTCCCAAGTCAAACCTGAAATTCTTTGAAACAGGATGTAAACATTTAATACTTGGCATACCAGAGGAAAGATGAAATTGATGACTAATTTGTTAAAGAACCCTCATTGCATTGACAGCAGTCCATAGCAATGGTCCAATTTTTGGCACTTCACCTAATTTTTTAGTTATATGAAGGTGGCCAGTCTTCTGTGGTGGAGGAGAGAACCAGGGGTCGTAAGTCTTAGACTTGGTCTTAGGACCACACTTAGGACTTGCAACCGTTTTACAAAGAGTTAGGACTTGTGACTTAGGACCAAAGGAAGTCAGGTATTTATGACTATCTAGAGGCAGTGAGTAGGCCTAACTAAGTTTCATATGTGTCATAATATATCTATATAAATGTAGGATACAAAAGTGTATGTGTCATAATATATCTATGTAAATGTAGCATACAAAAGTGTTCATAATCTTTCAACATTTTAGTTGAAAATAGGCAAATATACCGAAGACTTGAGTTACGACAGCATTGATAAAACAGTCCCAAGCTTTGTCTTAAGATCAAATAACTTAACACTTACGACTTCTTGATAAAACGGGTCCCTGGTTACAATGTACCCAGGAAGAACACACTGGCCTTCTGCAGGTCATTGGCAAACTTTCTCACAAAATCAGCTTAGCTTCCAGCGGGACTCGAACCGACACTGATTATAGGGGAGAGACTTCATGGTTTAAAGTGCATTCTCTAACCACTCAGCCACAGAGGCCCCAATATAAAACAAATAAACACACAAACTGACAACCAGATGGCCTAAAAACAATAACCCCTCCCCCCTTTCCTCAGGAGCATTGAAATTTCAGGCAAATTATTTAAAAATAAAACAAATAAACAATTCATTGTTATGACTACCTCATTTCCTTTATGTATGGACAAGTTTCTGAGACAAGCGACGGCAGCAGAAAGTGTTTCTTTTCGACAAGTGATCAGTATGCTATGAAGATGCGGTAACGCTCCGAACTTTACTATCAATATCTGGTTCTCCTCTGTAATATTGAGAAAAACAAACTGCAACACAAAACGATCAAGATTTTTAACTTATATTTATTTTTCAAAAATTGTCTCTTGCTGGAATTGACAATGGGGTGCTTTTGTAACTGTGGAAGGATACCATAGGAAACCCACACTCCTGAGCTGGTGACCACCATCAAGAAATTTTTTTTGAAAGCATAGAAATCTATATGTAATGGATTCTTTTTTTTTTAAATGCATTTCCCCTTACTTTATTTTTCATTATGGTGGTGGCAGAACATCAAATTGGGAATTTCTTTCATCAAATTGGGAAAAAGCACATGTGCTTTGGATTGGGAATAGGGCAAAATTTGGACCTCATGGTTACTATAGAGAAAGGCCTGACCATATCATCTTATATATTTTCCTGTCCTATCGGAGGATCAAACTAAGGTTGCACTGGTGAGAACCTGGTTTGCAAACTATATGTTTTATATGTAATTGATGAGAACATTATTCATTACCAAGATATTTTGAAATCTTCTATGTTTATTTTGATATACTGAAAGTCTAGGTAGTAAATCCGCTTCTCGCCAATGTGACACAGGTTCAATCCTTGGATTTGACAGTGGACTATGCGAGATGGTAAGGCTGTCATCAAGCTGAACACATGGATTTTCTCCATGTACTGCAGTTTCCTCTCACAGCAAGCACACAGTAATGTCTTCCAAAAGGAGGACTGTGACTTGAAATGTCCATAGAATTTGAAATAAATTCAAGGCTTAGGTCCCCACTTTATGACTTGCTTTATATCCTCCCAAGAATGTTTCATTTATTTGGAGATGTCACCAGTTTAAGCCAAAATGCCACAAATTTTGACCTGTGCTATGGACTGAAGCCAATGAATGCACTGTAGGGTCTTTTATGTGGAAAATAAAGATTTAACATAGTAGCAAGATTATCAAAAAAGTGAATTCCTCCAGTTGAAGGGAAATTCTCATCTTCTCATCACTGCCCTAGAAAACCCTATAGAGATCTATGTGCCTAATTCATTTACAAATTTGTCAAAAGATAAATGCATAAATTCATATTCAAAGTCTGTTTATCTCAATTCCTTACTTCCAATTTTTGTATGGTATTTGGGTTCAGGGGCCCTTTAACGAAAGGTCGAAGGTCCTAAATCCTAAGTCTTAGTCCTAATTGTCATGGAACTGACCAATCAGCGATGCGTTGCTATGGTAGTTAGGACTAAAAGTTAGGATTTAGGGCTTACAAACTTTCATAAAACGGGCCCAAGAAATTGAACTTATTATAATTCTTCATGAAGACCAAATCTTAGTATTGCAACGCATTGGAAATTATGTGTTCAGAAAATATTATGAGAAAATTATTGAAATATGTTTATCAATTTGCAATAAATCAACACATTTTTACTAGCAGTTCTCAGAATAACAACAACAATGAACATGTATTCATCAGGTTGGTATTTACCTACCATCAGAGGCTAAATTTCTGAGGGCGAAGCAAACTTGACACTTGACCTAAAATTAAATCATAAACAAAATTACTATAATGTCTAAAAAATTTAAACTCTGAAATATAAATACAGTCAAACCTGCTTCAGTGTCCACCTGTGTATAAAGACCACCTGGTCACAAAGACCATTTTTCTGTCCCCCCAATAGTACAATTTGTGTACAAATCAACCTCTAATATAAAGGCTACCCCCCCCCCCCAATAAAGACCGGTTTTCTTGTCTCCCTACGGAGGTCATTATATACAAGTTTCACTGTAATCGATCATTTTGCAAAATAACCAAATACATGCTAGAGAACTAGAGAGTGTTTAACTGATCAACCCCTGTAGTCACATTTAGACTCTCCAAAATCAGTAAACAGAATGGTCTCCTGTCATTTTTAAGGGGTGAAAAGTTAATATTGAATGTTATTGTAAAATTTTGATTCTAAATCATACACTCCCGAATCCTGAGAGTGGACTCTACCATTCTTTGAAATGGGTGAGTTCAAATATGGCTACGCAGGGGTCAATGAGCTAACAGGTTCAAATGATGTTTCATCACATGCAGGCTGTGTCTGTCAATCTCTTACACAGAGTTGCCGGTCCTTGCTCTCCTCAACAATCTCTGTCAACGTCTCGACTTTTGCCAGATTCTGGCAAAATATATAATCTTCTACAGATTTTGCCCTTTATAAGATATCGGTCTTTTTTGCATATATTTTTAGTACTATTTGAGGTGAAAATACTTTTTAGAAATGGATATAAATATAGGGATTATATTTTGTGAAGAGTTTCCATACTCTGTGTAATTCGGTTATTATATACATTCTGTGGGTTACATGACCACATGTTTTGGGACTTGTTTTTAGACATTGACAGAGATTGTTGAGGAATGGAAGGACTGACAACTCTGCGTATGAGATTGTAAGTCTGCACTGGCAGATTTAGAGGGGAAAGTGGGGGCACATGCCCCCCCCCCTAAAATTGCTTTTTTTTTTTAAAAACAGAAAATACTTAATAAAGTTTTAGTGTCTTGAAGCCAGAATATGGCCTCTAAGAGAATTTAAAATAAAAAAAATGTCTAGTCTGAATTCAGAAAAAGGCTTCCCAGATCTTTTACAAATAAAAAAAAATTCTGGACCCCACTTGAATTGCTCTTGTAACATTTGTGTTCGTTGAAACTCAAAAGTTTTTTCTTTTTGTGAATAATTAGTCTGTCAATTTAATCTAAAAACCAAGAAAAACAAAAGTAACTAAAGGGGAGTTATAGAGAAAAAAAAGTTACTGAAATGTTAGCAAGAAAGTCATAAAAGTTACAGCTAGTTCATATGGCTTTAACCCATTTACACCCTAAAGACACATTTAGACTGGTCTAAGTAGTTGTTTTACAGAGGAGTCCAACATTCTGCAGGGGTCAGTGAGTTAAATTAATGAGAATTAAGATGCCCTTGAGTATATTAGGTATTTTCATTATCCAGAGTTACCATCCCTCATACCACGTATCGATTGTGATGTCATTTGTTTGTGCGTAAAATGAGAAACGTTATCTATTGTGATGTCATATGTGTGTGTGAAAACGACATTGTTTTCTCATGTAAAGACATGACAATACCTGCTGACATGGGAGATAACTCTAACTAACGAAAAGACAGAATATATTGAAGAAAAACATCTTGTTATAGCAATTATACATTCAAAATCATAGTCACACTTGCATTAAAGGCCACCACTGCATAAAAGGCACCTGCCTAAAAAAAGCCATTCAAACATAAGGCCATGTAAAAAAAATATTCTGGTTCTCAGACAATTAGCCTTCCAAAATGGACAAGGTAGGTAGGTATTTTATTTTTATTTTTTATTTCCTCACTATTGTTTATATACCTTGAAAGTAAGAAAATAAGAAGACATCATGTAACAAAAAATGTATTTTAATGAGACCTTCAATAAATTGTAACAAAAACTTGTTTGATTGTCTTGTTCACTTCATTTTAAAACTGAAATATCAACAAAAATATAAAATAGCTAAAAACATAAAAATGTTTTGAAAGTACAAGAAAATTCATTGTAAATGCATCATTATAATTATCATCATCATTACTATTTTACAAAGCTGTGTAACTACCATGTACTTAAAAATCAATGCAAATTCCAAAAGTAAGTTTTCATTTTTGAAAACAATAGCCATCCATTTTTATGTATTTCATTAAAACTTTTATTTACAGTGACTTATTTTACTTTTATCATTCACCTACATTTAATTCAGATTTTAAAACTTTTATACACTATATTGTGTTACATGTATCATCATTTTAACACATCCTGAAATTCAGTTCTGTTCAGTATCGGTTTTTTTATTTAGCACCCAACTTCCACTTCCTCCATAAACAGCAGAAAAACACGATGTATTCTGTGACATTTTTTAGCATGAGGTAAAGATTTATGTGTTGAATTGTCAATAAAACAATTATTTTAATTTGTAATTTGGTTTTAGAAATGCATTTTGAACTACAAATGGATCATTTTCGAAACTTGACTGACATTTTTACTTGCCACAGGACGGTGATTTTTTTATGAAATGTGAATAAAATGGTTTCATTGGCAATTTATTATTACGCGCGACAGTGTCTGAGAACTAGAATTATTTTTTTACTTGGCCCAACCTTTGTTAATTTTTTTATAATGAATAAACCTCTGTATAATGGCCATCTGTCTAAAAGGCTATTTTTAAAAATTACTTCATAACTACCAACTATCTATGATGGCTACTTTCACATTCTCTTATAGTGGCCTTTACAGACACGTTTGACTGTATCAATTTTACACGCTACCTTGTCTCTCTTTGACATCAGAAGTTTGACGAGTTGCTTTACAATATCAAAATGTCCGACAGCGACCATCATGGCTCTATGTTTCTCGTTTACGGCTATATTACTCAGAGCCGCTGCACTGTAGTACTGTATGTCCGAGTCTGAAGTATGTAGAAGTTCTATCAACACGGGTATCCCACCTTTGGCCACCAAGTCATTTCTGTTGGATTCTATGATGATAATGTAATGTGAATGAGTATACCATTCAGGCTCAGCTGATGGAATGACATGATTAAAGACAAACTGACCTGAGTGTCTTGACGTTGTTCGGAACCCCTCTGATGACAACGCAAGCCAAGAAGTCAGTATTCAGACACCACTCCTACAGACCACACATACCTTAATTACCAGTGACAGTTTACCAGAGGTAGCTACCGGTACCTACTGGTAAGTTAACCTTGATATACAGTAGTATAATATAAGGTAATTTTACATTAATACTGTAATATCATGAATATATATTTGGGTTCCTTAAAAGAGCATTAGCTGTCTTTTCTTTTCAAGGATTTTGTTTTCCTGTTTTACTACTTAGATTGGTATACAATAACAAAAAAAAAAAACAGATTTATGCAGGCACAAAAATTCTTAAATTCCTATATATTTTGTGAAAATCACTTGAGAAACCCAGATTTGGCACTTCGTCAATTGCAACAGATTATCTCAACCTTACTATTTGTAATGGACCTGACCTTATTTTCACAAAATCTACAGTAGTATAAGATTTTTTATGCTGTGTACAGTTTTTATTCATGTTACTTGTTACTGTACATCAAGTACAAGTAGTAAAAGTATAAAAAAAAATTGAAATTTTTTTTTTGGTAAACACAGCTAATGCCCCTTTAAATACCGTAAATACTAAAGTAAAAAACTGGAGCATGGGGTCTCTCACCTCTAATCAAGCACAACTAACTTTTTAGGATTTCAAGATGA
>BROG01000497.1:0-132500 GCA_030159075.1 Atrina japonica | reverse complement strand
GTAGACTTTAGCAGACCAGAAAACTAACAGACTTACAGACTTACCTGTAGACATTTACAGTTTTACCTGTAGACTCAAACAGATTCACCTGTAGACTCTAACAGACTTATCATTAGATTCTAACAAACTTATCTGTAGACTCTAATAGACTTACCAGAAAACTTGCGGATTCTTACAGACTTAGAGACTTACCTGTAGACTCTAACAGACTACCTGTAGACTTTAGCAGGCATACCTGTAGACTGTAACAGACTTATTGTTAGACACTAACAAACTTACCTGTAGACTTAAGCAGACTTACCGGAAGACTACCAGACTTACCTGTTGACTCTTACCAACTCTCCTGTAGACTCTAAGAGACTTACCTGTAGACTCTAATAGACTTACCTGTAGACCCTAACAGACTTACCTGTAGTAGCCAATGCTGTTATACAGCCACAGGTGTTACACTGTATCTCAACATTTTTGGAATGTAAAAGTTGAATGAGAGGAGAAAGCACGCCACATGTGACCATCACTTCCTTGTTAGCATCTGTAAATATCAAAATTGACCAATCAATTAACAATAGCATCTGTAAATATCAAAACTGACCAATCAAATTAAACAACAGCATCTCTAAGTATCAAGACTGTCCATTCAAATGGACATTAGAACCTGTAATCATAAATACAGTGAAATTTGTAAATAAAGACCCCCCCTTAGGGACACAAGAAAACCAGTCTTTGTAGGGAAGCAGTCTTTATAAAGAGGTTGATTTGTACACAAATGGCACTAACGGGAAACAGGTGGTCTTTATACACAGGTGGTTGCTAAAGTAGTTTTACTGTACCAATCAAATACTTGTCTGATGACCTTTATAATGGATAGGTCCATGATCTCTGTAGCGTACAGACTATTCTATTTATCATCTTTATTAAATGAATAGATCATTATATGGAGTATTACCAAAGGAAGAAGCATACAGTGCTCTGTAAATCAATGACTAGTCCAAATGTGTATTAAGAGGTGAATGAATTAATAAGTTGAATTAACTTGGGTTAATATGTTTCACATTAAATCTACCTGATCAAGTCCGATTTTCAGAGGTGATTTTTCTTTTCCTGTCCCCACTGGCCCCTTACCACCTTCCCCATCTATTACCTAGATGGTCGGTAAAAGGCCTAGAATATGCAGTATGATTCTTTCACTTGCTTGTACAAGTGTAATGACATTTTAACAAGAGGCCCAAGAGGACTCAATCGCTCACCTGAGAACCATGCACAATCCCCCCACCCCTCCTCTTTTTTACATTAAAAATTCTAGAAATAAAATTTCGTCAAAATTCTTGCACAAAAACATCTCTTCACCTAGTTACAAGTAAAACACATGAAATGGATGCATCAAAGAGAATGCAAGGGGAGATAATTGAGGAAATCATTAAAAGAGAAATGAAAATGACAAAGTCTGAAAAGACCTCAAAAACACGTCATAAATTAATATTCCGATTTTTATGAAAAATACAAACTTGAATCATACATCCATGTAAATCACTCAAAAACAATCCATTTTTCAATTCATGCAGTGGTTCTGGAGTAGAAGATTTTTAAAAAGGGTACCTTTTGGGACACATTCTGCCCCGCCCTGTACCCACCCCTAGGCCAATCTGACTGAAAACTACAAACTTGGTAAAGGACCTTAGGCACTTGCTTCCTGTCAAGTCTTGTCAAAATCTCTTCAGTGGTTTCAGAGAAGAGGTCGAAAATAGAAAAAATTTCTGGATGGGGAGCAATCACAATAGCTCACTTGAGCCTTCAGCCCAGGTGAGCTAAAAACCTTTGGAGATACGAACCACTCAAGAAGAATACACACACACATTAGACTTCATTCCATACCTCACAGAGACGAGTGGCAAGGGCTTGTAGTAGTCATGTGACTTGCTAAATCAAGTCCCACCTACCAACAGCATGGCTGCTCTACATCAATGTTGAGAGTAAAAATAAAACAGAAGCTTTATAAGGTGATTAATTTTCACTTTACCATTTTTTCTCCCACTTTATATCATATAAACTGTGTGCTATATAGATAATATAAAAACTTCAGATACCAGAGTGTAAATCAATAGAATGTCCAGGACACAGAGACAAATCCGATAAAAAATGGACAAACAGGGACCTCTGGAAACCAAGAGGTGGGATCAGGTGCCATGGAGGAGTAAGCATTCCCTGTCAACCAGTCACACCCGCCGTGAGTCCACAGTCAAGTCCAGTGAAACACGTGAGGAGTGTATCCTCGCCACATTTGGTACAGACGTCTCAACAACTGCCAAACGAAAAGGCAACTCAACATTTCACTTAGTGAAACAGAGTAGTCGCAAACAAGACTATTATACTGACCGTAAAACTTGTGGAACGTTGACATTAAACGCAGTTTTCGATATCCCTGTGTCAATAATTTGTCAGTGAGTAGTTTACCTCTGTATATGAAATCTTCATATGTTGTGCACGCCCTGGCATATCGGATCATTTGTGAAATATAAACTCCATATGCGGGTGACTGAGGGATATTACTACTTAAATGTGGAAAATTGACGATGGGAAAGCCGAAATCGTCGCGTTTATCGTATAGCTTCGTTGCTAATTTCCCGTCTGTGTTTATATTAAGTAAAATGTCTAAGTATGAAGCGTGTGTGCTTGATTCTGTTGTATCTTTAATTTCTAGTTCGCTGGGATATATCGCATTGACATATGTATGAAAATTGTCATTATTAATTGACAAAACATCGTCGATATATCTAAATGTCAAATTAAAAGACACCGCTAGCTTCTTTCTCTTTTGATTCAGCAGTTTCTGAATGAAGTCTGCTTCGTATGAATAAAGGAACAGGTCGGCCAATAAAGGAGCACAATTGGTTCCCATGGGAATGCCGACAGTTTGTTGAAAGACCACGTCTCCGAACATTACAAATATATTGTCCATTAGAAATTCCAGCATGTTTTTTATATCAACTTCAGTATATTTATGTGTAGAATCAGAGTGGTGTTTGACAAAATAAGTATCCTGATAGCCAATCACTAGATATTTAAATTTTCGGGTACCACCTTTAGTGAAAAAGCAGTTGTCTATGATGCTGAAAAGTCTTTCTTTTAATTTTTTATGTGGAATAGTAGTGTAAAGAGTAGAGAAGTCATAAGTTTTGATACTGTGAATTCGAGAAAAATTGTGTGCCTTCAAATTTTCTAAAAGCTGTTTAGAATTTTTAAGTATCCACATCTGATTTACACCGCTTCTGGAATAAGCAACTGTAGAGTATTGTTGAAGTTTCTCCTTAACGGCTGTCAATATCTTGGTAAGGAGTAAAGATAAAGGTTTGGTAGAACATTTGCTGGATCCTGCTATGTATCTTTGCTTATATGGGATTTTATGAAGTTTAGGTATCCAATATAAATATGGCAGCTCGAAATCGGTATCCGTTGTAGGTATATCAAATGAGCGTAATACAGATACGTGATTTTGAAGGATCTCATCCTTTGAAAGTGAGCTACGTGTATATGTAGGATTACCAGAATTCATATTAAACCCAAGTTCTTCTAATAAACAATTATAGTAATGTGCCTTACAAATAAAAACTATATTATTTGAGGCTTTGTCTGCTGGTACCAGTACATATTGGTCATGTAACCTGATAACTGATATGCTTTTTTACACAGATTTATATTGGTTTCTATATGTGTATATCTAAGATTAAACAAGAGTTTTTTTTATTCTTTAAACAATTCAGAATTCCTTATTTAGAATTGTCATAAAATAAGTCCTTGACCACTACAGAGAACAACCTTCAAAGTCTCTATACAGGTGAGGTCAATCAATCAATGGTCAAAAGTTACAAGTGTTGTCATGATTACTATAGATAATACTCTTTACACTTAGTATCTATACAGGTCATTCAGTCATGGGTCAACAATCACAAGTGTTGTCATGACTACTACAGAGAATTCCCTTTATACTTAGTACTATCTATATAGATCACTCAATCATAGGTCAGAAGTCATGAGTGTTGTCATGACTGCTTACGAAGTGCTACAGAGAATTCTCTTTATACTTAGTATCTATAGATCTATACAGGTCATTCAAGGTCAAGTTAAAAAAAAGTACCCATGACCTTTATAGACAGAATTCCTTATACAAAATATCTGTACAGACAATGATAGGTCAGAATTGTCCTTTAATTACCTCTACATAGAAATATTATTTATCTGTAATAGAGGCAACTTTTCCTAGATGAAGATTCATTCCTAGTTAAAGAAGAATGGACTGTTCCACATGTACTATGAAGGGCACCTCTAGTTACAGAAGAATGGACTGTTCCACATGTACTATGAAGGGCACCTCTAGTTACAGAAGAATGGACTGTTCCACATGTACTATGAAGGGCACCTCTAGTTACAGAAGAATGGACTGTTCCAGATGTACTATTAGAATGCAGATTTATCAAAGTGAGATAATCTATATGATACATTTGAAAGATATGAACATGAATCAAGTCTCATCGATTTCAAAAGAAATACCCAACTAGATCATAAAGCTGAGATGAAACACAACAATCTCATTAGCATTTTGTTATTACAAAAGACTGATTCAAGTTACCATAAACAGCCACAGTAACAGCAGACCACAAACAAGTCAACAAAAGACAACAAAAGTCTAGCAGTATATGATATTTACTGACTTAGATCTAATCTGGGTTAATTGTTCTCTTGAAATACAAATGTATGTTCAAGGTTTTCTGTAACTCTTTATTTCTACATACATCTGTGAGGGAAAATTGATTGTGAAAATGACAATATGCATTTACCTACATGCATACAAATGCTGTCAAACAGATATAGATTTTGATATTTTCAAATGATGCATTGGTAATAGATAGATCAGGAAAGCATGACTCAATGTAGACTGATTATGTATATATGACTAACACAAACAGACACTATATATAATGTCTATCTAGACACAACAACAGCATGTTCCCAATTAACATATTGAGGAACATTTGAGAACAAAGATACAAGTCTGTCATGATGCTCTAGCTATGTTGTAAACAGTTCATAACTTTAACAAGTTATACATGTATACTTTTGTATACATGTATATGATAACCTGCTATATACATATATATATAGGAACTCTCTTCCAGTGTGAATTGAATATTTGGGTCTAGTTCAATTAGGATATTATTTAAATCTGACTTTTCTTTGTTCCATATGATAAAGCAGTCATCAGGATATCTTTTCCAATTTTTTTTTAAATATTCATTATATTCTGTATTAAACTATTCACTGACCCAGAAGATTTGTTTGAATGAAATATATATAAACCATATTTGTCCTAAAAAGTGCCCTGGGCATTGGTAATTGGAGTGCAGGGCACCCTTACATGTATTCTGAATTTTTTTCTTTCATGATGCAAATTTTGATTATGTTACATAAAATGGTAAAATACTCTGCTATGCAAAGTTATCTACAATGTATATACCGGTAGCTGCTTGTACTGACTTAATTACCTAGTAATCCTGCCTGATGTATTAATAGTGGAGAAGAAACAATGTAGCAAAATTTGTTACTGTCAAATCAAGATTTACTATTTGAAGTGCGAGATCTGGGCCCAGGGCCATAAAACTATTCTCAAACAAATTTTTTACTCAACCTCAAGATTTTACCGTACTCAAATCTTAAAAGAATTTTCTCAACTTGGGTAAAGTTGTGGACCATAAAGAAATTCGTAGACAAATTTCCTTATTAAGGGATGAAATACTTAAGCATGGCATGTAGTTGACTTAAGTAATTCATAACGGAGAAAATGGCTGCCCTTATGTTCACCTCGGGATAAAAAATGCATAGGTCATTGTCATTGATGCCCTAGAGTATTTCGGGACATGTTTAATCCTTTGGCTTTCGAAAACAACATGTTATTTGAGCGAAATAGGTTTAGGAGACAAACCATTTCTTTCTCTGTGGTTTGGTACATGTGCCCCAGTGTATGTTCCAAGTCATTTATCTAATGTACTTATAATAATTTACTTGTATCTTGAATATCATTTATTATATACATTATACATATTATCAAGAAAATCGGATAATATTTGTTGCTGTGATTGCACAGTAACGGCAGAAAATGACACTTTTCATTAATCAAAGGACCAAAACTCTGCTAAATAATAACCGCTAAAAGTGTTGATCGAACTTGGCATTAAACCTTGTTTCAAGAAAATAAGGAAATTTGTTGCCAAGATTGCATGCAAATGGCAGAAAATGACATTTTTCCTTACTCAAGGGGTTAGAACTCAGCCAAATAATGTTTGCTGTGATTGTTGTGATCAAACTTGGCAGAGTCCTTCAGGCATTTAACCTTGTTACCAAGTTTCAAGAAAAGCGGATAATATTTGTTGCTGTGATTGCACAGAAACAGCATTAAATGACAAGTTTTGTTAATCAAGGTGCCATAACTCCACCAAATAATGTGAATCAAAAGTGGCGATCAAACTTGGCCAAATAATGTCTGCTATAAGTACAGATCAATCTTGGCCAAGCCCTTTAGGCATTTAACGCTGTTACCAAGTTTAAAGAAAATCAGATAATATTTGTTGCTGTGATTGCATGGAAACAAAGCGTGATGGACAGATCCAAATAATATCCCCTGTTTCCACGAAAGCAGGGAATAATAATGTTCAAACATCGAAGTAAAGTGAATCGGGACATAAATTGGGACATATGTCCTGGATGAGATTTACATTGTCCCTTGACAATCTTATCTCAGTTGAGAAAATTTTAAAGTTATTTTATGGTCCGCGAGTTTTCACTTTTTACATATGTACTCAGATGAGTAAAAAAATAAAACTTTAACTTTTGAGAATAAAGTTTGTTTCAGAATTTTCCTTGTTTATGGTCTCGAGCCCAGGAAACAGGCATTACAACTATGAGTGAAACATGCTTTTCACAGGTGCTTCATTGAAATGACGATTTCATTGATGGTCATTCATTGCTCTGATGTGATCTCTGACATTCAAAGTGTTATACTGATATCATTATGCGAGATTTTGGTAATTGCCGATGGTTTTCTTATATTTAACTTTTATCCTGTTAAGGGGAAGAAGGACACCTGGTCACATGACCAGAATGTCAATATAGTAATATAAACTGAAACTGATGTTGGCAATCTAAACAAAGATGACAGACGACACACAAATTTGTTCACAAAAGACATAAATTGAATGGTAAATTCACATAAAGAAGTAAATTAAGTTATTCTTACAGGAAAGGTTTATTGTGATGAGGTGCATCGCCCAGTCAAGGTCAAAGTCCTATTCAAGGTCACACTCAAGGTCAAACGATGGTACAGTCTTCTATTAAAGAATATTTTTTTTACAAAATACTCAATTTCGGCATACTTCAAGGTGTTATTTTTTTGCTATATGCCCACAACTTGTTTTATTGACTCTAAATAATTGTTGGCCATTCTGAATTGATCATTTACAGAAAAAATAAAAAAATTTTTTTACAGTGACCGAATTCAAGATTTATGTGTTATAAAAATTTGGTATTTTGGGGGTCACAGCTTTCAATCTTTCCTCCTCTTTTTCCACCAGTTCTAATAAAAGCATGAAAACACATTGATAACATGGCGTTTGATCAGATTTACTATGTTAGCTAGAAAAATATGAGCTTTGTAAATAAATGACTGTTTTTTAATAATAAATAGGATAGTTGATGAAAATAATCAAAATTCTGGAAAGGGACATAACTCTTTCATATGTAAATATCCCTTATATACCCACAAATGTGCCAGATTATTCATTCTATTAATTCATACATTAATTATGAATAAGTATGCAAAAAATAAGAAAAATTTGATGATAAGTTTTTTGTATACCCCAGGGTACCCTTCTTTCCCTTAAATGACAGCAGTAGATGAAATGGGTAGTTTGAATGACAATGCTTTACTTGAATCCTGAACTCGAATTCAGTTTTATAAAGTTATGGAATAAACAAATAATTGGGCGAGTTTGATATTTTTTTTTTATTAAAAATTATGATAAGTGGTTTTTTTCAGTAGTGAATAAATTTTAATTTACAGGTCTTTAACAAAAGAGAAAAAAATGTAACAATATTGGTGTTTGATAACTGGTCTCATTTCACTTGTTGATGGATAATGGCGACCTCCCTGCATCCAAAAAATAACCGGTAGAATCAAAAGTATGTCTTTCAGCGTAGTTAAAAGTTGTTCTTTTGTAATTTTGAGGGAAAACAATAAACAAAATATTGATATTTATTGCACCAATAAAGAAAAAATTGTAATGAATTTGGGGGATAATTCAAACTAAAAATAAAAAGGTAAAATTTTGTTTAACAATCAGTAGATCTACATAAAAAAGATATTCAGGGATACCCTTATTAGAGCAGGTGCTTTTTTTAGGACAAATATGATATATATATATATACATGTATATATATATATATATATATATATATATATATATATATATATATATATATATATATATATACAGTAAAACCTGTATATAGAGGCCACCCAAGGGACCAGAAAATGTTGGCCTTTATGTGCAGGTGACCCTTATACACAAGTTTAATTTAGTTCAAGTATGCAGTCATGGTACTTTTCAAAACTGGCATTCATAGACAGGTAACCCTTATATAAAGGTGGCCATTATAGCATGTTTTACTGTATATATATATATATATATACACACACACACATACACACACACACACACATACACACACAAATAAAGAGGGGAACATTGCTATTAAGACCATCTACCTGACTAACTCTGAGTGGTCAGGTTTGTGAGGTGGTCTCTTAAATAAGTTTCTGTAGTTATTAAATATTTATCAAGAGACTGAAAACTTGTGGTCTTATATGTGAGGATGTCTCTTAAGTGAGGTGGTCATAGTCCTCAATGTGTGTGTGTGTGTGTGTCTGTGTGTGTCTGCGTGTATAAGACTGTGGAACTATGTGTGTGTGTTTCTGGCTGTCTGCCTGTGAGTGTGTGTGTGTGTGTGTGTGTGTGTGTGTGTGTGTGTGTGTGCGTCTGCCTGTCTGTATTTCTCTGTCAGCGTGTATGTCTGTCTGTGTGTTAGACCAAAACATTCAGTTTGTAAAACAGAAAAAATACATGCTTTTGAAACTGACATGTGTTTGATAATATCATGTGACTTAATTAACTCATCGCCACCTCCCCCCTATGATCCCATTTAGACTCACCCAAATTAATAATAAGTATGGTCTACTTGACAGTTGGCCTTTACTTGACAGTAGACCATACTTATTATTGATATCAGGAATGATAAAAGGTAATTGCCCATGTTAAGTTATTGTAAAATTTGGATTCTAAATAATTCACTCCTGAATTTTGGCAGAGGAGTCAGGACTCACCTTAATGGAAGAGTCAAAACTTTTTTCAGATTTTTTTCTTACAGTTTTAATACTTAGATTGGAGTGCAACAGAAAGATAGAATTCTTCAATTTGTATATATTTCGTGAAAATTACTTAAGAAACCTAGTTTTGCAATTATTCATTGGCCAATTAATAATTTCACCTTACTTTTTTGTATATGCACCACACACCAATTGACCTGACCATATTTTCACAAAATATAAAAAAAATATAAGAGTGTTTAACATTGCGTATATCTCTTATTTCTACATGTTGTTATTGTACATAAATCATGTTTTGTAAATCTAAGTACTAAAAAATAAAAAAACACAGCTAATGCCCCTTCAAGATATCCCAAAACCCTCTCTGTGCACCAGCATGGACAACGACAAACACAACAATTAAAATTCAGCATTTTAAATACATTTTAAACTTTTGTAAAACTTTATAAAACACAGTACCAGCTGTGACTCGTACATGATCTAGAGCAGATGTCTGACTCAAAACACATAACTACCAAGATGCTACATGATTCTTTCATCCCATATTATAAATCAGCATCTGGTACTGTTGGATCAATACTATGTTTTTTGTATTTGTTTTTATTTTTGTTTACATATTGATTTTTAACTTATAAAAGAAGCTAGGGGTCAATCATGTCAATTTCGTATAAATTTCTTATAAAATAAAATCAATGCTTTAAAAGTTAACCTATATCTATTCATGAAAGTCACCCATATAAAGATATCTGGCTCAAAAGTTAACCTATATCTATTCATGAAAGTCACCCGTATAAAGATATCTGGCTCAAAAGTTGACCACAACCAGCTGCTTAAATACCAGGAAATGAAATTAACTTTTTTTTTTGCCACAGGCTAATTTTAGCTTGTGGATTTAAACTCAAATGAAAATCCAACCAAGTATATAGTTTTGAAATTTCACACATTTAATAACTTTTTTATTGTAAAATTTCAATCTGACATGCAATCAGCACTTCTACTATTATTTTGATGGAAAAAAAAAAAAAACAATAAACAACCAGGAAATAACTGTTGTTATTAATTATAATGGGTAGTAAAATCATATGTCAAGCTCTTGATCTCTGAAATTCAGGATAAGAATATCACAAGATATTTCCTTGAATGAAAAGTTTACAACTCTTTAAACCATGAAAAAGAACCAAATTTTTTTCTGTCGGGAAGAGAAACATGTATCTATTACCTGGTCCTTTAAGGGCAAAGTTACTGATGGCAAGGGTCGCAGCTTTCTGTACATGAATGTCTTGTGAGCGTAGGAGTTCAACAAGGGGACGTGCCATACCTAATGTTAAAGTTGATTTCACTGTAAGTAGATGAAATTATTTCTTAGTCATCAACCCCTCAAATACAATGAACTCTTCTTAAATCAATGATATGAGCCAGTTCAACACTATCTTTAGAGGGAGAATGAGTTTTTAACATAACAAATGTACAACAATTACAAAACTTGGGACCTCCATGACCAAGTGGTTAGAGAATTGAGGTTTAAACCATCACCTCTAGTCAGTACAAGTCCTGCAAAGTAGCCCCATGATATATTAGGTACATATATATATATATATATATATATATATATATATATATATATATATATATATACACACAACACATATATATATATATATATATATACACATATAAAAGCCTTTTTCACTATTAGCCCCATGATATATATATATATATTTTATATATATATATATATTATATAATATATATATATACACACCACACATATATATATATATATATATATACACATATAAAAGCCTTTTTCACTATTTCTTACATTCATGGATTTATCAATGAGCAAATATGGCAAATCAAAATATTTTATTATTTTTCCCTGTATGGCACTCTTACTGCATTGCTGCATACAGAGACATTTTTGCCCACTGTTTTATTTTTGTCCCTTTCACCCTTATCATCTGTGGACAAATTCAAAATTGGACGAATTCAAAACGGTAAATTAATCTATTTTTGGTAATTACAGAAAGTATCTACTGTTTTATGTACTTCATTTTAAACAACACACAAAACCTAAATGCAATCATGCAGGAAGAAGACATGTACAACTATTAATTGTAATGTAATATTGTAAACAAGAATTGTAACAAGTCTGGGAGAATTAAAAATGGGGCAAAACTGTTAGCAGATGTAGCAGGGCGAAAATATCACAGGGCAAAAAAAAAGCCTGTATACTGTATACATAAAGTTTTGTTCCCTTTGGACATCTATATACATGTCCATAGACATTCGTTTTCAGATGTTAAACATTCTCACTTACTTCTCTCGCTGATTTCTGTAAAACATAAAGCAGCTGACTTCTGAAGCTCTGAGTTGTCAGAATAAGTCAGAATACACAAAGCCCGGACATGCTCATCTGACAAAACAGGAAATCTGCTAATATCTGAAATATAACAAGAGTTGTCATAATAAGTCAGAATACACAAAGCCCGGACATGCTCGTCTGAAAAAACAGGAGATCTGCTAATATCGGAAATATAACATGAGTTGTCATAATAAGTCAGAATACAAAAAGCCCGGACATGCTCGTCTGACAAAACAGGAGATCTGCTAATATCGGAAATATAACATGAGTTGTCATAATAAGTCAGAATACACAAAGCCCGGACATGCTCGTCTGATAAAACAGGAGATCTGCTAATATCGGAAATATAACAAGAGTTGTCATAATAAGTCAGAATACACAAAGCCCGGACATGCTCGTTTGACAAAACAGAAGATCTGCTAATATCTGAAATATAACATGAGTTGTCAGAATAAGTCAGAATACACAAACCCCGGACATGTTTGTCTGACAATACAGGAGATCTGCTAATATCTGAAATAAAAATCAGCTTTTGTTAGCTGTTACAGAGTAATGGCCAAGATGCTGACAAAACAGAACTTGGAGACTATACTATTTTAGACTTTAGATTTGAAAACAGAAAATTCATTTACCATTTTCCAAGTACTGCAATAAATTTTTCACTGCCAGTTTTTCACTATCCAATAGAATCATTCCATAATCATCAGAGTCGAGGTTTGTTTCAGTTTGTGGACGATAGCAACCACATGACACACAGCAAAAACAGTAGTCCAACACTTTCCTAAGAATTTCCAACAAATCCTCAAAAACACTCGGTTTTGGTCTTTCTATCGTAATGTCAAAGTGCTCATTTGTTCCAGAAGACTGCAATAAAAAAAAATACAAAATACAAAAATTAAGCACAATTTTGACACTTACGAAGAACAAAAATGTTTTGAAATTACAATGGAACCTGTCTTGAGAGACCACCCCATCTGCCACCAAAATGTGGTCTTACAAGACAGGCTCCACTGTAACAATATGCCGCTGACCTTCTGAGCACCTTTCCTCCATTATTATCTATATATATATAGGTCCACAAAGGTAAAATGGCACATCTAGGTTTTGTCAAAAACCAAAACAATGCAGTCTATTTTCCAAAAATAGGAATGTAAAGATAAAACATATTGCCTTGCACAGATTCTATGCATTACTAAAGCTCTAACATTTTTGTGTCAATAAGTAGCCTGTCATCCCTGATATGATTTAATTTTAGACTCGTTGTGTTTGTAAACATGTGCCAATTTACCTTGGTAGACCTATACATATATTATACCACTTCATAGATTCTTGTGAGCCAGCCTGGCTCTGTCGATAACACGCTTGACTCTTGATCATGAGGTGTGTCCAGCTGGCGGCTGGTCGGATTCCTGTCCTTTGGATGAGACAGTAAAAACCAAGGTCCTGTGTCACAGTAGGTGTCGGCATGTTAAAGAACCCTCACTGCTCAATGACCGTAAGTGCCAAGCATATGCCAAAATTTGAAGCCCTTCACCGGGATTGGTGACGTCTCCATATGAGTGAAAGATTCTTGAGTTAAATAACAACACAAACAACCAACATAGATTCTTGCAATCGGTCAACTGCGTATTTTCAATATTCCCAGGATGAAATTGTATAGCATGATGATATTAAAACAATATCACATGCGCAGAAATGAATGTGCATACGATTTTATTATTTCATTCGAGCTAAAGAGAGTTTTCCTGAGCATTTCTATGCAGACTGAAATTTGCCTCTGTTGACAATTTAATTTCTCAGTGACAATTTCCATGACCACCCTCTCAGGAATGTTATAATTATATTACCAGTATACAGGGGCAGATCCAGGAATTTTCAAAGAGTGTAAAGTTTGTTTTTTTGTTTTTGTTTTTTTTGCAGTGGGAAGGGGGGTGACAGGACTCTGTAACGTGCAAATGGTGTATTCTTTCTGTGAAAAGAATTGGATATCATTGATGAA
Organism: Atrina japonica; assembly: GCA_030159075.1. NCBI lineage: Eukaryota > Metazoa > Mollusca > Bivalvia > Pterioida > Pinnidae > Atrina > Atrina japonica. The sequence continues at coordinate 118,706 of BROG01000497.1, read as the reverse complement.
CAAATTTTACAATCTTTAAATGATAATAACACCAGGGAAAATTGTTTTTACAGTTTGATCCAATGCTTGTTTACAAACAAATTATCATATTCATACATGCTATGAGAAAACACAAATGAAAATTTCTATACTGATACGTATCAGTATAGGGCAAAAACTTCAGAGAGAATGTTATGTGTACATACACTTGTAGAGTATTAAGAATACATCTTCATTTAATTATCTATGTTATTTACCTATAATTTAATTTCCTATGTTATTTAACTACCTATGTTATTTAACTACCTATGTTATTTAACTACCTCTGTACATATGTTATATAAATGTATACTCAAATGAAAAAGGATGACCTACATGTACTAGTCTATATATTGCAAATGACACATTAGAGTGCATTTACAAAAAATATTAAGTACATATATGTATAATGTGTATCTTAAACATGTTAAATGTAAGTGTCTGGAAATATTTCAATAATTTATTTGTTATGCATAGTTAAACATTCTGTAGGGCACATACATCTTCTTTACCCATTTTTAAACACATACCAGCCAACATTTCTAAATTTCCATGGGAGGGAGTGTGCATGACAAGAATTCCTATGGGAAACCTGATAGCACATGACCACCTTTTGATTTGCATATACTTGTACATGTTCACTGAAGGTGTTTTTTTCACAGAGTTTAAGTGCTTTATCATTTAGAACTTTTGTGGTCTTCCACAACACTATAACATCTGAACTATGTGAAGACTGGTTCGTTTATCTGGTTATTTGTATGGTTGTTGGTATAGTACAATGAATTATCTATACAAATCTCATTATTTTTCACTGATATACATGAGATATGCTGTAATATCAACATGAGGGTCCTGTAAAAATCCCTATTAATTTATTTTCACTGTGTAGCTTACTTTTGGTATAAATATGTACAGAAAAGGGGAAAAGTACTGCTCAATTAAAATCTCCATGTCTTCAGATGAACTCCATATTGTCAGTTTAATACAAAAATTTAAATGTATTACCAGTTTTGTATCTTTATTTGTATTAGTAAAATGACCACAGTTACTGTTTATTTTCCCAAATTTAGCCCTTTGCGACATAAAATTCCTAACTGAAAGACATGACCCTGTCCCAAAAAGGTCTATTAGCCCCTGTACAGATTGAGTGCCACAAATTTTGACCTATGCTACAGACCTAAGATAAGTCTATCAGAACTATATGACAGGGGACCTACATGTAAGTCTCAATCAGCAGCACCCATGACTTTAAAGTGATATGAGCTGTTGTCAACAAGAAACTTTACTCACAGATTTATATATTTTTTTCACAATCAGATGATCAGGGGCTACAGACACGAAAATTCAGTGTTGATTTTATTTTGTTTTTCTTAAGTTACACATAAAAAGCTTTCTTTTAAGTACAATGAAATATTTTTTTATACTCCCAATTAAAGATGCCAGTTGCAAGGCTATATATCCCGCTAGGTGTGATAAACCAGGAATGACGTACATTTCGTCATGTTTTCCTAATAAATGTACCTGATTGATGTATTAAGCTTTATACATGACTCTTATACTTTGTGTTAAATAGGTCTACTGTTTACAGTAAAATATAAGGTGAAAGGCCGAGATCTACTGTTTTAATTATCAGTATTTGTACAATTTATTTTCTATCAATATACTATTTATGTTGTCGTAACTACTTTTATTATATGACTTATGTATTTTCAGTCCACTGATTGGTTGTCACTATGGCAATTTTAATCCATTGACATATTAAATCATTGATATGTTTAGCTATGTTCATTATTGGTAATTTACTTAAGTACCAAAAATACCCACAAAAAAAAATACTTAGACATAATATGAAAGTCTATGCACAAAGAACTAAAGATTTGCCTGAAACACGTGTAGAGCTACCTGGCCTTATTTTTTTAACTAAATTACATCTGCCCCTTTAACAGAAAAGGTGATAATTATTTGGTCATAATAAGGATCTCAGATAACGGCTTGTTTTGTTTACCCTTTGTGTATATAAGAATTCGTTTTGGTTGTAAATGTAAATACACAAGTGATTACTTTTCTGGTCTAGCATGTCAAATTTTATTATTTATGTCTGTCTATGTATCCAAATTTGGTAAAAAATATATGCATGTTACATACTTATTGTTTTTACATGATAAGGAAACATTTATTCGTAGCATGGAAAATATGAATATGTTTAGGTGACTAATTTAATCATGGTGTACGGCGACTTAGTTGTACAGCCTACTATGAGGACGATTTTGTTCGCGAGTGAATTTAAGTCAATAAAGATTAAAGATGCATAATTTACCTATAAATCTAGCAATTTTATCAGACAGAGTAGACTGGAATGCATTTTTGAGGATTTTAACATTTTGCTTTCTATTTACAACTTAATACTTATTTAATTGCGTATTTCAATATAGATAACTATATATTGTTTGACACAACTTCTGTAATCGTGGGCATGACAGATTGTACGTCACAAACCGAGCACTCTGAGATTTCCCGATCGTTGCCAAAGTGAGCCGTTTACAGCCTAGGCATATTTAGGTTATTAAAGGTAAATATCTCGATACCTGTGCATTTTTTGACATTTGGGGGGTTGAATTATTGTTTATATGGACAAAACACAAAGATATTAAAAAAAAAAATTGTGTCCGTTGCCCTTTAATGGGTTTAGTGTAATATATTTTAGCACTAGCATGATTATGCAGTATATTGAGAGTTGTGCTATATGTTTCATGTTTCCTTGGATACTAAAATAAAATATATTGAAGTTGTAGTATTTTGTTTTCATTTTTTAAATTTTCTGAAATATACTGTTAAAAGACACAATTTTCCCTTAACAAATATAACATGTCCTGATTGTGACATGTCCCATAATTGAAAGTCCTGATTGCCCCATAAAATTTGTCCAGATTGTCCCATAATTATTTTTTACCTTTTTTAGCAGGTACCAGGTATATACCAAAAGTAGGACAATCACAGGTAGAGCATTAAGTACAGATTCAGGTAGGTCGAATGAGTTATCTGTGTCAGACCGATGGGAATACACCAAAGAGACCTATACCCATTTCAAATGACCCATGAACTAGATTACTCCATGCCACTCATAACTCATTCTCTCTAAGGGTTGGGCTGTCATATTATGCACAATCCTTTAATTCATGCTTACGCCATACTGCGGTACAGGATACATACTCAGTAAGATCTAATCCTCTGTGTCAGATTAACTCTTCAAGCTACATTTATTCTCAAAAACTGACAAATATTTTTAAATGAGATTTTCTTTCGTTTTCACTTGTCAATTAAAAATGGTAAAAAGAACATCTTCAGTGTGTGGTTCTAGTCTATCCAGATTCATTATATCTTTTAGCTACATTTATTTTTCAGGTAATCAAGCTTTTAAACTTTAAAAGATTATTTCTGGGTTCATGTTTTAATTTTTTTTTTCAAATTTGTCATGATCCATAAAAAATGGATATGAAGTTGTGATGTGCTCTCTAATGGGTTTTCAGGTACATTATACTACATGTGGTAAGTTTATCAAAAAAATTGGTCTATGTGGATCAATGATACACAGTCAAACTTGCACTACAGGCCACCTCTGTATAAAGGGCACCTGCTTATAAAATCAATTAAAACATGACCTCTGTTAACATTTCTATAATGAATAAACCTCTTTATAAAGGCCACCTGTCTATAACATCTACTTTTGCCTGTTCCCTTTGACTGTACATTGTATACTGTTAAAGATGGGGATGTGAACAGTTTTCAAGTTTTAAATCAAAATATATATTTTAGAGGGTGTGCAGTGTTTTCTCGCTAATGTGACTGTAGGCTTCATAAAGTACTCAGATTAAAAAACATTGCTTTACCATTGATTATAAATGCATGTTATTAATAAACTTGAAATTCAATAAATAAGATTGGAGATCAGTTCAAATATATATACAGAGGGACTCAGTTTTATTCATTTTATGTGCCCTCAAAATATTTTTTATGTCAAATTTCTGAAGCAAAAACCATGCCAATCCGAGCCAATTCTAACCTGGTATGGGCAATCGGACTAGTGGTTACTTCAAACCTTGAAGATACATGTACATGTGGTGTCTTATGAACAAATGAAACTAAGAGATCATTTAACAAGAGACCCAAGGGGGCCTTAAGTCGCTCACCTGGCGAAAATGGTCAACATTGTACAAGACATAAAAAATGTGTAAAGATGATAAAATGGCGAATAAACATGAAAAAAATAGTAGGCTCATTGGGGGGCCTTAATGATCACCTGAGTGAAATGTATTTTACTGACAATATACTGAAAAGCAACCAAATGCTTGAAAAATTCATTGAAATGGAGAATTAACTTGCATAAGGGTAGACTTGCCTTGCCGATATTTTTAAAGATCTTTCAAGATAATGTGCAACAACAGTAGAAAACATGCGAAAACCATTTAAAAGGGGAACTAACTTTCACAAGGATCACCCTCACTAGGGTAAACCTGACAATTTAATTCCTGTTACTTTTTTGTAGATCTTTGCATGCTGAACATTTCTGCTTCTTTCACTTTCTCTCTATATATTATACTTTTGAAGATAATGTCAATAAACATCCAAAAACATGAAAAATCCACTTAAAGGGAGAAATAACTCCCATAAGGGACAACATAACAATTTTGGCCCTATTGACTTTTTGTAGATCTTTGCATACTGAACATTTTTGCTTCTTTCACTTTCTCTCTATCTATTATACTTTTCAAAACAATAGGACAAAACTATCAAAAACATGAAAAACCCACTTAAATGGAAATAACTCCCATAAAGGTTCACCTGACAATTTCAGCCTTATTGACTTTTTTGTAGATCTTTGTGTGCTGAAAATTTTTGCTTTTTTCACTTTCCATCTATCTATTATACTTTTCAAGATAATAGGAAAAACTGTCAAAAACATAAAAAATCCTCTAGAAGGGGAAATAACTCCCATAAAGGTTCACCTGACAATTTCAGCCCTATTGACTTTTTGTAGATCTTTGTGTGCTGAAAATTTTTGCTTCTTTCACTTTCCATCTATCTATTATACTTTTCAAGATAATAGGAAAAACTGTCAAAAACATAAAAAATCCTCTAGAAGGGGAAATAACTCACATATAAGGGTGTACCTGACGATTTTGGCCCTATTGACTTTTTTGTAGACCTTTGCATGCTGAACATATTTGCTTCTTTCATTTTTTACTTTACCTATTATACTCTCCAAGATAATGTCAAAAAACATCCAAAAACATTAAAAATCCACAAGAAAGGGGAAATAACTCCAAATTCTTGTGCAAAACCATTTCTTAAATTATTTACAATTAAAACACACCAAATGAATGCAGATAATTGAGAAAATCATACAAAATTGAATGAAAATGACAAAGTCTAAAAAGGCTTCAAATATGCATCAAAAATTAATTTTTGATTTCTATAAAAAATACCAACTTGAATCATACATCCATGTAGATCACTCAGAAACAATCCGTTTTTCAATTCATGCATAGTTCTGGAGAAGAAGATTTTTAAAGAGGGGTACCTTATGTGACCTATTCTGCCCTGCCCCAGATCCACCCCGGGGCCGATCTGGCTGAACACAGCAAAATTGGTAAAGGACCTTGAGCACTTGCTTTCAGTAAAGTTTTGTCAAAATCCCTTCAGTGGTTTTAGAGAAGAAGTCGAAAATATGATGCAAAGTTTACAGACGGATGTCAGACGACGAACGGGGAGTGATCACAATAGCTCACTTCAAGCCTTCTGCTCAGGTGAGCTAAAAATGAATAAAAATTATATTACAAAAGACTGATATTAAATTGTTAAATGTATTTGTATGATGTATGTTATATATACGATGTATAATGGCCTTTTAACAATTAAAAATAATGTTAATTCACTAAGAAAATATTAACTTACCATTTTAAATGTAATTTCCTTTTTAATGTTCAATTTGAGAATGGTTATGAATACTGTATAATTATATATGTATGTATGTATATATATAAATATACTAAGAATAAACTGATTATAACAAAAAAAAAGATCACAAAGAGTCAACACTGTCAATACCAAATGGCTGATGAAAGGCTACCAACACTTAGTTTATAGGTATAACAATATCGTCAATAGACTCCAGTTACATATATACACAGGTGACATTCATCTCACAATACTTTCAAATAAACTGAAGTCACCCATATTTATAGACAAAGATCAAGATCCTACAGTATTTGAGCTATTTATACTTCTTCCTGCTATGATGTCTACATCAGTTAAATACAACAAGTCTATCATTTACCAACATTTTCTGAACCTTTATACGTTGTCATATAATCTAGTCACCTCATCTTTCAAAGGAATATATTAGTTCACTTACTACATGGGGTGAATATACTCGGAAAAAAAACCCACAAAAATGCAGAAAAATCCTAAATAGCTACCTGATTGATAATTATCTGTATACATGACAACATACCATAGAGAGAGAGAAGACTGTGTCCCGTACCAGCTAATGCCTCTCTGTTATTGATCTGGGTAATTTTTATCATTTGTTGTGGTATGTATGTGTGTGTGTGTGTGTGTGTGTGTGTGTGTGTGTGCATGTGTGTGTGTGTGTCACTGTGTACAGGTATGTATCAACACATATTCAAATTTACATATTACATGGAATTTATATGTACATTGTATTTGAAAGAATGTTACAAAAATGACAATATCTCAATTAAAATGAAGATAATGACATCAAATTTATTAGGAACAATTTTTTGTTTCATTATTTAGAATTCAGAGGTCTCTGTTCTGGCTAAGTTTTAGGAACTGATATTTTATAACGTCATTATAAGAGGAATTAATTTTAAATTAATGTGAATGAAATCAACAAATGTGAATAGAATAAACAAAACTGCGAAATTAGCACAAAACTATTTTAAAAAAATCTGGTCACTCATGATCAAATCACGTTAAATTTATATGGTGTCCAATGTGAGTTGATACCTGCACTTATCAATCGTATTCACACTCATAGTGCAAGTTAAAAAAAAAATATTTATTAGAATAAAACAAAAAATTAAACAACCATTGGAATGTGGTCATGTATAACAAAATCCATATACGGCATAGGCAGATCCGGAAATTCTGAGAGGGACAATGTACAACCACCTTAAAAGACAGGTTCAGATGCAAATTCCTGCCAGAAACAAGGGACGGAACCCTTGAAAAAAAATGGTTTAATCAAAAAAAAAAAAAAAAAAAAAGGGACAGTTTTCCAAATCCTTTTCTCTGCCAGAATATGTGACTTATTTTAGATACTATTGCTCTAACGTCTAACTAAAAGTATATTTTGGACACTTACCAGTAATGTGTTAAGAAACCTAACACGTACATTGTATTCATGAGTTTTTTGTGAGTATATTACTAGTACATTACGTAAGCTTTGTTAAAAAAAACAAATAAATAAAAATAAAAATATAAAAATCAGATGGACAGACAAAGTACATTTTGGGGTCTCCTCTTTAAAATCAATATTTCATTTCAAATATTTGTGAAAACTACTGTCCTTTTGAAACTGAAAAACTGAAAAAAGTGAACCCAGAGCAAAATGTTTCTTTATTCTTTGTGACTTTTTTACCCTACGTAAACTGTGACTTTTTTCCGATTAACCAAATAACCCACACCATTTAGTTTTAAATTAACATTGGGCACAAAGGATCAAACCTATTATAGGTGTTCTGAAAGGTCAAACACTGATGACTGATACAAAATTTGTACAGAGGCAGTGACCTGAGCTTTGTAATATATAGAGCAGGTCTACTTCACATGGCTTAAATAAACTTCTACAAATATTGATCAATGTACAGATAGAACAGCATAACAACATCTAAAAAAGAAAAAAGTCATTCACAGTGCTCAAAATTCACACATTAAAATTTCCCTTTGTTACGTTCAGACCAATGACCACAAGGGCAATGCCTGTATTTAATTTGAATATATTTTATCTATTTAAAGTAAATTCACTGTATCACAACTATAATTGATAACACTTGTAAAATCATGAGTCCCATGGACAATAAATACTCTACACCAAGTGGAAATAGGTAAACATTAGCAACTTACATTGTCATTGTATCATTTGTCAATTACAATACAGCAAAACCTGCTTATAAAGACCCCTTAGGAACACAACAAAACCAGTCTTATAGGGAGGTGGTCTATATATAGAGGCTGATTTGTACACGAATGGTACTATTGGGGACAGCATAAAAATGTTTTTTGTGACCAGGTGGTCTTTAAACACAGGTGGTCACAAAAGCAGGTTTTACTATATTAGAATTCCAGTCAATATATATATATATATATATATATATATATATATATATATATATATATATATATATATATAATGAGAATAAGAGAGAGAAGGAGAGAGAGAGAGAGAGAGAGAGAGAGAGAGAGATACTAACTTGTGGGGTCAATGACATGAAAATTCATTCATCGTGAAAGACAAAACTCAATAATAAGTTCAGTACAATTAACCTTGAACACATTCACACAATGTTAGCGATTTTCTTGTCTTGCTTATGTTAAAAAATGCCCATGACTTCATACCGTATGTGTACATAAATTAGCGCACTCGTATTTTAGCGCTCTGAGGCATGTAGACTTTTTAGCGGAATCTTGAATTCATGCTGACAATTTTATTAATTTTGTCATGTATGCAGAATGTCAGGATGGAAAAATTTTAGCACTGCACTTGAATTAGCGCAATTACTTAAGTGTGAAAGGCGTTAATATTAGAATACCACTAAAATAAGTACACATACAGTATTCAGGAAATTTTCAATGCAAAAAGATAAATACACATTTTCACCAAAATCTGGAAAATAGATTAGATATCTACTGTATTCTATATTGGGAAGAATAAAATTTATTTTGATCAGATTCTTTCAACCACTGACTTTGTAGTAGGTTGCTTAACAGCAATGATGAAAGAGAAATATAGTTAACAATAAAATGACGCTATGGTTCAGGTTGTGAAATGTTTTTTTCAATTACATGTACCTTATCATAATGGAATTTAGTTTTCAAATTTTATCTCAAATTGGTCAATGACATTTTTATGTCAATCCCAAGCTTGTTACTGTGCAAATTTCATCTAGCTTAGTCTAAGACTAGTGCTTTCACCCTCTCCTGACGCTTACACTGGAATCTCCCTATTGAGACCAACCTAAAGCTCGCAAGTGTAAATGGGTGTAATTTTCAAAATAGGTGTTTGACCTACAGTTGTCAGTTTTTAAGGTAATGGAACGGTAATTATTTCGATTCCTTCGACTAAGGCTAAAAGTTTTAAAAAGTGCATGTGGGTCAAAGGTTAATGTCACAAGGTCAGAGTTTTTGAAATTCACCGGTCTTACCAGAAAAACCGGTAAATTTTACAAAAGTCCAGTGAAATCAATCTGATAACTGGTCCAAATGACCAGTAATTAATTTTCCATGTATTTTCAATTATGTATATATACAGACCAGTAAAAAATTTTCTTTGACCAGAGGAATTCCTTTATTCACTGGACTGGTTAACCAGTAATTATTTTTTTTTATCTCAATATGTCTGCAAGGTCAAAAGTTAAGACACCAAATGAAAGCTCTGGTCATAAAAAAATTCATGGTTTAAAAGATATAGCCAAGGCTGATGTTTTTAAAAAGTAGGTCCAGGTCACCAGGTCATAAGTCATGAGTACCAAATGAAAGCTCTGGTCATAAAGAATCTATATGTGAAAAATCAAATTCATGTCCCTTGAAGTTAGAAAGATATAGGCCAGGTTAAAGTTTTGTCAACAGATGCTGACAACAACAATGACGACAACAACAACGACGTCGAGGGGTATGACATCAGCTCTCCAGACTTTCATCTTGGCAAGATAAAATGTGAGGCAGTCTTAAGTAAGGTTCTGTACTTACTAGATATTTATCAAGAGACTGAAATCTTGTGGTTTGAAATGTGATGTGGTCTTTTGGCTAAGTTTCACTGTAATTGATACACGTACAAGGATATTCCACACTCTTTTTGGAATGAGGCCTTGACATTGGTAAATCTAAAAATAAAACTGTTGAATATATCTCTCAAAAACTGATTGTCATATAGAAAATGCATTTATTCCGATTGGGAATGGGGCCTTATCTACTCCCTCCCCCTTACGAAAAGGTGGAAAATCCCTGATTAACATAGTGAATGGAAAATCCCTGATTAACATAGTGAGTGGAAAATCCCTAATTAACATAGTGAGTGTTTACTTCTTCTATGCTGACTTGTGAATACAGTGAAACCTGTCTTGTGAGATCACTATTTTTAGAGGTCACCTGTCTTGTGAGACCACTATTTTTAGAGGTCACCTGTCTTTTGAGACCACATTCTGAGTTGTTGGTTGTATTGTTGTTTAACATCTCTCTCAAGAATCTTTCACTCATATAGAGTCACCAAATGCTGGTGAAGGGCATCAGATTTTGGCCTATGCTCAGCACTTACGGCCAATGAGCAGTGAGGGTTCTTTAACATGCTGACACCTACTGTGACAGGGGACTTCAGTTTTTACATTATCATCCAAAGGACAGGAAACAGAACTGGCGCTGACTGGACTTGAACTCATGACCTCACGATCAAGAGTCGAGCGTGCTACCGACTGAGCCAGGCCAGTTCACCATATTCTTAGAACCCCTCAGTTAAACAATTTTATACAGTCCTTTAACCCTTTTAACCCTACAGGCCATAATGGACTGGTGTTGACATTTGAAAACAGCATACCATTTGGATTTTCAGAGGTGAAAGGATTAAATGAAACCTCTTTTAAGGGACCACCTATCCTCAGAGACCACATCTGAGTGGTAGATGGGTGGTCTCTCAAGATAGGTTTCACTGTGTTGACACTTGTTTGTGGTTTAACATCCCACCAACAAAGTTCCATTTATTTGGAGTTACCAGCTATATATTGCACCTTGCCTTTAAGTCTCATATGAATGAATCTAGACTTTCACTTCTAATGCTGAACAATTATGAAGTCCTAAACAGTTAATGAAGGGGACAGTCACGACCATTTACAAAGAAATTATAAGTACATGCTGGACAGGAATGATAATTCACTACATTTTCTAAAGAAGTTATAAGTACATGCACATGTATTTCCCTGTGCCAGGGATAAAACCTGGAACCACTCCCCTTTGTGAGTTGCATGTTATAACTGTCTGAGCAACCAGGAGTAATTCATCAAATAAACGCTTATCAGAGTGCATTTATTTTCAGTATGGATACCATTCAAAGATTTGGGTGACATGTTAATAGAATGGTACCTCTGTCACTCAAACCCCATCCATGTTGACAATAAATGCAATCTGACAAGTGTTCGTTCATTATATTTAAATACCATAGTTTTTATATTGAAAAACAAAATACTGGAATCGAATACTCCGTCTTATACGTGATCAGTATCATTATGAGAGAACAGCAAAGTTCAAGGTATAACAGTAAAGTGTAGAGTTTTTTTAATGATACATCTTGGTGTGATGTCATGTGATAAATGAAGTTAAACATCATCGTGTGATGTCATATGAGGAACCTCATTTATAGCTGATATAAACAGCATCTAGATTAACACTGACAGACTGCTGCAGGAAATGTCAGTAAATATATATGTTATATATGTAAACCTATATGTACATCTATGATAATCAAATACAGTGAAACCTAGCTATTAAGAACATCTGACTGACAGGCTCAAACTGGTCTGCTAAGTGAGTTGGTCTCTTGAGTTCAGAGGGACTCGACTTATTGGATATTTTTTCAGAGAATTTCAAGAGACTAAACAAATATATACCATATATAGTCTTAAATTTGAGGCGGTGTCATACCTGAAGTGGTCTCCTAAATGAGTTCGTCTTTAGGTAAGGTTCCACTTTATTTAAGACCTTCCTCACCGTATTCAAGCCATTAAGTACCCAGGGTGCTACAAAAATTAGGAAAGAGGGGTGGGCACTTAATGGTACAAAAAATAGTCAAACTGACATAAAACAGTTAATTTTTATAAGACACAGTGTCAGTGGTAAAGTTGTAGTTATTACGGAGGACACCTATCAACATAAATCTTTTGCTGGGGGCTACAGATAAACTGTTACTTATGGCTTTTCAGGTCCACATCACCTTGTCAACAAGGTAGAAAAGATTTCTGATCATATGTCAAATGGGAGAGGGCGCTTATAGGGACATGGGCATTTAATGGGTCAAATACGGTACTTGTTTATTGTCAACAAAACTCGTTTACATGTATAAGTGTATTATAACTTCAAAATGATCACAATCTAATGTGTAATATGCTGAATCTGCACATTATGATAAAATGAGTGTCATAACTCATATATATGAATATTCATAAGATGAGCACCTGCATCTCATGTTTATTCATATGGGTAATTGCCTCTTGGAAGAATTTTAATAGTTTTGTTTTTGGCTCTAAATGGTGGATTTAAATACTGGGTATATTTCAGCATCATTAACTGTCAAATACAACAGGATCTACTTAAACTTGAGAAGATGTGTTTAAACAAGAGGCGCAATGGACCTTGATGGTCACCTGAGAAAAACATAATTAGCTCCCATAAGCACTGACATGGCAATACACAATGTAACTGCCCTGTGGACTTTTTTTATAGATCTTTGTGTGCTGAACATATCTGCTTCTTTAATTTTTACTGTATCTCTGATACATTTCAAGATCATGTCAAAAACAATCCATAACATGAATAATCCAATAATCCAATAACTCCAATAAGGGGACAGCCTGAAAATCCTGGCCCTTTTGACGTTTTTGTAGATCTTTGCAAGCTGAACAGTTTGCTTCTTTCACTTTCTTTCTACATGTATCTACTATACTTTACAAGACAATAAGACAAAACTGCCCAAAACATCTGAAATTTACAAAAAAGAGGAAATAACTGCTTCTTTCACTTTTACTCTATTAAACTTTTCAAGATAGCCCCTAAGTGGCTCGTTCATGAACTGATTTCATTTTCATTTGCAAACTTTGTAGATACTGACTTAACAATCATGCATACAAAATATGAAAGTCATCTGATCATTGGTTCATGAGAAGAAGATTTTTAAAGATGTACAAAGTTTTGGTCCTTTTTGGCCCCTTTTGGAGCCCCTATGGGTCCTAGTCCCATTCTATTTGCAAACTTCTTATGCGGCTTCATATGGGGATGCTATATGCCAAGTTTGGTTGAAATTGGCCCATTGGTTCTTGAGAAGAGGTCGAAAATGTCTAAAAGTTAACAACGCACGATGGACAACAGACAAAACATGATCACAATAGGTCACCCCAGGTGACATACATGTAAAAACACTAAGCCTTAACGAGCTAAGTCATTCATAAATAAGATTTTAAAGTACCATAACTCTGGCAAATGTTGTCAAATGTTGGCCATGCAATCAAACTCTATAATAAAGTAATATAGAGGATCATACCAAATTTGATTAAAATGTGAGGAAAGATACATGTACATATACAAATGTTATTTGATGAAGTATAGAAAATATACAAATTTCTCATAGGGTTAGAATTTACAGTGCATTTATGGCCCTTCCCACACCTAATTTAGTATTAATGAGTTACATTATGTCTGCAAAATAAATTATTATCGAATGAATACAACAAACAGAAAAAAAAATAAACATTTACTGTACTCCAACACAGCACCTGTTGCCAGTTTGTACTTTAGATGTTGTTGTATAATTATTCATACAAAAAAACTAACATATTAATTCACGACTGTATCGACAGACAATTTTACAATGTACCTTTGATGTTAATTGCCGTGCATACACAACATTTTCCCGTCTTCTCGGAACAGATAATGATGTGATATTGATTAGAAATTAGAGATAAACAGTTTCTGCATCAGAAGAATACACACAAGCAAAAAGTTTTTTAAAAAATTGTAAGATGTGACCCAACCGACCCACCTAAAAAATGCTCAGATCACTTGCTTGCTTTGGCTTGATTTAACGAGCGGTGTGACTACTTAAAAGTCCTTGCCTCTTGTCCCTGTGAGGCAGGGAGAGAGGTGTTCAGTGTGTCTCTTTATGTCCTTACTTGATCGTAGCCTATAATTCCAATGGCTTTTTTAAAGTGCCACTACATTTGTACAATCTGACAAAGGTAATAAAACTGCACATCCTAGACCATTTACCCTCTATCTAGGCATGGAGCTGTGTGGACAGGAGATGAAACCTCAACTCCCAAAATCTGGCACGACCGGGGATTGAACCTGGACCTTCATGTTGTAGACCTAGTGCTCCACCAACTGAATGACTCTATCTGCATGTCCAGCTGGTAGACAATTTTTTAGACAGTTTTGGCCACTCAAAAATCAGATATGTTACCAATTTACAAATTACAAACATGTATCAATACATGTACTTTATGATAAAACATGTTAAAGAAAATTAAACAGGGATTTCCCCACCTCATAAATTCCATGGTTCATACAGCCAATAAAACAGATTTTTCAAGCAGTTTTCCAGGACTTTTCATAATATTTTTCAAGCACTTTTCAAGCAATTTCAATTGGTATGTTTAAGCTATCATATTGTGACCCGTTGCAAGCCAATTCAAAGTGAAAAAAACACTGACAGCACAAAGTTCTGTCACATTTCAAAATACTGCTTATAGTTTTACTAAACACTAAAGAAATCCATCAGTACAACATCATAAAATTGCTTTTCTCAAATTGTATTATACTACAGATGAAGCATCTGTATGATAAAACTATTAATTTTTCTTTATTAAAAAGAGTCTTTCTTTAGTGACGATAAACATGCAAGAAGTTGAATTCAAGCACTCCAATGAAATACTTCAAGAATTTAATGAATTCAAGCACTTTTCAAGGGTATTTTTGTATCCAAGCACTTTTCAAGGACTAACTCAATATTCAAGCACATTTCAAGGTATGTGCAAAACTTGAATTCTTGTTCCATGATCCAAACAAATTGGGAAAATACAAAAAAAATTAAGTAAAACAGAAAAGCATAATATGTGATTTTATTTGAAAATACTTTATTCTCTATTTGGAAATTCGAAATTGGGAATTTTTGCATATTTTGGGGAAGATAAGAAGTCATTTTTGCATTGGGAAGGTGTCCTGTTACCAGACCCAAAAATGGCCTAGAAGAAAATCCCTGTTAAATCAAAATATTGACCTACAGACTGATCCACTTTAAGCACTACTGGTCGGGAAACATCAAACAAATATATTTTTAATTAAACTGACATTAGCCAATTTTTTTTTGGTCAGAAATTATTATCCTTCTTTTTATACTACTTTGAGTGATCTAAAAATTCTTTAATTCCTATATATTTTGTGAAAATTGCTTGAGAAACCAAGGTTTGGTACTTTTTCAACTGCAATTCATTAATTCAACCTTACTATTTGTATAAGAATAACACAATAGACCTGACCTTATTTTCACCAAATATGTAGGAATATACATGTAGATTATTTATGTCTGTGTATAGCTTTTATTTGTTATTGTAAACCAAGTACAAGTAGTAAAAGTAGAAAAAAAATCATAATAATGTTTTGGGGTAAACACAACTAATGTTAACTCATCAACCCCTGTGACCACATTTGGACTCTCTCATTCCTAGGTATGGTAAAGTCCACTATGAGAATTCAGGTGTGCATGATTTAGAATCCAAAATTTCACATGCAATGTTAACTTGTTCAAACCTAAATTTTGACAGTAGATCATGCTGCATGCATTGACCGGTTCACTTAAGATGGTGGGGCGGAGTAACCTTTTGATTATCATATGAATGATTCTACTCACATTTCGGTTATGATAAGCTGCATGAGAAAAATATTTTATTCTTCACTGGATACTCTCTTATGTATGGTGACAAGTAGGAACAAATACTCTAGTCAGTGTAATTTTAATGTTATGCTTTATTACCTAAAATTTAAACTAGTCCAGGTCAAATAAGGGTTCACAAGACTCCGCTCCGCCAGGTTATTTGGAATTTACTATATCTTCTAATTTGGGCGAGTCTTTATTAGAGTTAATGTTGGACTCATCATGTAATGTATACAAGTACATTGTATAATGTATGATGAGATAAGAGCAAATCATTCATTATTGCCTGACTGCTGGGAAAGATCAGATAATGTAAACATGGAAATTTATGGGTGGGGTAATTTTACACTAAAATATGCGATTAAGAGTTTTTCGTGTAAATTACTCACTGAGCAAGTGGGAAAAGTTATTGTCATAACAGTGATATACAAGGGAAAAAATCCAAAGGTAAAAATTCCTTATAAATACAAATGTATAAGCTATAAGATTTACAATTTGCACAAATATAGATGATCTGAAGGTTGGTAATATAAGTATTTGTGTAACAGATGAGGAAAAATGTGTGGCCAGGCCGGTAAAAGAACCCAGGACCCAGGACAAATTTTAAATAAGTTAGTCAGTAAATACCATGTACATTGGTATATGCAATGATTAATTACAAAGGATTTATGTGAGACGGGTGCTGAATTATTCTTCTATGGTGATAAATTTGTAATTTTAATAATGTATCTACTATCTTTTTGTATGACATTAGTTTATATCTGGCTGAACTGTCTGCACCTGTCCAAATCCTACAAAGATTCCTAGGCAGAATTCACTGATTTAAACACAAAAGGCTATTTCACCTAGCAATTTAAGTCTTACACAGCAGACATGACACAGTAGACATGATGTCACAGTAGATATTATATCACAGTAGACATGTCATAGACATGTCAAAGTAGACATGTCATATTAGTTATGTCATATGATGTCACAGTAGACATATCACAGTACACATGATGTCACAGTGGACATGGTTTTATAATAGACATGTCACAATAGACATGATGTCACAATAAACACGGTGTCACAGTTATGATATCACAGTAGACATATCACAGTAGACATGTCACAGTGGACATAATGTCACAGTAGACATGTCATAGTAGATATGATGTCATAGTAGAAATGATACCACAGTAGAAATGATGTCACAGATGATATTATATATCATAGTAGAGTAGACATCTACAAAAATGTGTAAAAGTTTACAAAATTTCATTGAGTACATACATTTGTAAGTCAGAAGAAATGCATAAACATACAGACACACAATCATAGTAAATTACCATTCAATCATACATTGTAACATATGCATGTACATACACACACTCACAGTAACACATAATTATAACAAATGTATACATACACACTTACATCATTACATGTACACATACCAACACACACACATACAGAAACATACACACATACATCATTACATGTACACACATCAACACACAAACATACACACATACAGAAACATACACACATACATCATTACATGTACACACACTAACACACAGACACACACATACAGAAACATACACACATACATTATTACATGTACACACACCAACACACAGACACACACATACAGAAACATACACACATACATTATTACATGTACACACACCAACACACAAACAAACATACACACATACATCATTACATGTATGTACACAAACATACACACATACATTATTACATGTATACACACCAACACACACACACACATACAGAAACATACACACATACATCATTACATGTACACACACTAACACACAAACAAACATACACACATACATCATTACATGTACACACACCAACATACCCACATATAGAAACATACACACATACATCACTACATGTACACACACCAACATACAAACATACACACATACATCATTACATGTACACACACTAACACACAAACACACACACACACATACATCATTACATGTACACACACAAACACACCCATACAAATTAACACAAACACACACAATACAACAAATGATAAAACATTGCCCAGATGACATATGTTAAACTAAACAAATGCGCAAGCACTCACAGTCATAGACCTAACAGTAACACAATCAATTAACAAATGCATGCACACTACATTTTCTACAGAGAGAGAGAGAGAGAGAGAGAGAGAGAGAGAGAGAGAGAGAGAGAGAGAGAGAGAGAGAGAGAGAGAGAGAGAGAGAGAGAGAGAGAGAGAGAGAGATATGGGGGATCTACATCTATTAGGATTAGTCGTGCCAGTTGACACTACATTGTACAGAAGGACCTACCTCTGTACTGACAGTTTGTAAAATATTTCATTTGTCATCTTTCAATCAAGGGTGGTGGGGTTGAAAATACAGTACGTAATTCTCGACCCCCATTGATAGAAACAAGTGTCTGTGGTCATCTTCCTTGGTTTTTGCGGACCTGTTTCATTCTACTATATTTTACTGCATGTCTTAACAACAACAAAGCCTCAAAGGATGCAAAAATGACAGCCTAGCTTACCTCTGCGCTTTTCCCTTTCGATTCCATTTTTGGCTATCCAGCTTCCAAATGCATTTGTTGTATAATTCTGTTAAATAACTGAAATTTGAAGTTATACAATTCTCGGACTGAAATATACTCTTTGTCTCAGTAACAGCTGTACCATCGTCTGCTATGTGGATGTATGAAAATCTTGTATCGATCCGTGTGACCGTGACCCTCATCGGCACGTGACATGATTTACCGTAAATACTCTGTTAGTTATATATCCAACACACGTCTTGGTTGACGCAGCTAGAACTGAATATCTATTTCATTTTCTCCGAATTTATATCATATTATATCGGTATGAATTTTTGATTCCATCAAATGTGTTTTCTCTCGTTTCTATTCCTATGCTATGACTCTTTGGTTATCTAAAATACAAGTATTGGAATCCGGATCAACATCTTGCTCCGCTTTGGTTTCGGTTCTAAAGTTGTCTATTTACAATACAGTGCAACTTTCCTTTTTGGAAGCGTGAATCTCCGGCCGAGATTTTTGTGTGCATGTTTCTTTGGTTTGATATGTGATCACCAGCCTTTGAAAGTTTATGCAAATATAATGCCACGATCAAGATCAAGATCCCCACGAAGGAGCATGAGGGGGTACAACTTCAATATTTAATCTAATGTTTTAAAATACTTAAAATCGTAATGTATACAGTATAGTGTATAGCCGCCTATGCCTATGGCCTATCGATACTGGTCGGGAACCAGTGGCACTGGCAGGGTAGCAGGTCGATCCGTCCCCAAACTAATCCGTCCTCAAGTCGATCCGGCCCCAGTGAATGCGGCCCCGTATAATGCAACGTTATATATTATCATATTATGTGCCTGAATTAGTTTTCTCAATTATTTCTCAGTTGCCAATGTAGTAAATTGACAAAATGTTTTTAGAGCAAAATCTCTATATTAGGTAGGCTCATACCAATGAAATACATCTGCATCAAAATGTATAAGTCTATGCGAGTCCTCGTATTACTTTGTAAACTACATTGTTTGATAGATCAATGTTATTAGAACAACAATATGTATTTTGTTATTCAGATAATTCACAAAATAAGGGAGAAATGTACATGTAAAAAATAAAATACAACTGCACATACAATCTGAGACATCACATTACTCTGAAGGTAACGTGTTTGGATATATTGAAAATGTAATCTCATCCAGATATTCCCCAAACAAAGGATTGATATGCAAAATAAACTACGCATGCATTAAACTGAAATTTTGCACTAATTTTAAAAATGAATAGCAATATTTTGCGATATTTATTGAAATGATTTGTTTTCGATACCTACCTATACCAAATTTTCACCGGTGCATCTTGCATAACCCTGTGTAAAAGAACAAGTAAGCCAAATGTATATGGTCATCTTTTAAAATATTGAAATATACCGATATGCTGGTACCAGCGATATATAAAGCTAATATATCACTGTTGGTACATTCACGGTATTAATATGCAAACAATATTATTACAATATTTATACTCATTTGTACTTGCATTTGTAAATAAAGAATTCAAAATAAGAATCTAATATTCTAAATCCCTTTTCTTGTCTTACGATTTTGATCTTGAGTAGAAATATATCATTTACGAAACCAGCAATTATGTACATCAACTATCGTGGCCGGATCGACTATGGTAATTGTGGTCGAATTGACTTGGGGACAGATTGACTTGGAACGAATTGACTGGGGACGGATAGTACTGGGGATGGATTGACTGGAAATCCACTGGCAGTACTGGCAGTAGCCGGCTAGGACAAGTACCCGTCTGTGGTCTTTATTATGAACCACGACAATATTTTTTTTCTGTTTCAGAAAAATGTCCAACATCTCAAGATTGATCTAAAAAAGTCTAACAAAACTATGTTCTATATAGGCTATAGCCAAAATCATGCAATAGCCAGTTACTCACTTACTGGTCTCTAACAGAAGTACACCTTCAAGGCTTCAGTGCTTGGCACAGCTTAGCCCTAGGTTATACCCTGTAACAGCAAAGTATATATATATATATATATCATACCTGTCAAGTTTACCGATTTCAGCGGTAGTCTACCAATTTTTCTATTCATCTACCGCTTGTCTACCGCCGAGAAAAAATCTACCGATTTCTACAGATTTTTCTAATTTTCAACCGATTTCCCTATATTTCTACCGCTTTTTGTCCATTTTCCGGCGATCGGTAGACTTTTTTGTCAGGATTAAATGTTCTAATTCGTAATTTTCAGTCTATTAATTGGCGACAAAAAATAGCTTGAAAGCTTGAAATTTCTGGCGGCTCCATATCTTTGAAGTATTAAGACATCTATTCTAGGTTATATAAGTCCCCTATATCTTCCAAATAGTCATGAAGAACAAGGACTAATAACCCTGTTTATTAATTAATGGTATTAGACCACCCAGAGGTGTCATTATCGGACATGTGCCGACAGTAATTACACAATGACCTGTACTGTGGACAGGTACCTAATATACAAATTGATTACCTGTATATCTATAAAGACTAAACATCCACACCTATAATTACTATCTATATGTTCTGTCCTATATACAATTATCAAAGATTAACATCATTGATGTTATATTAATTTCATGCAGCTTCTGTATCCATCCTCAATGATTTTACTTTAAAAATTTATCTGAGAAATATCGAAGCCAGATCATGGTGTCTTCTATGACGCCCACACTCCACATACTATACAGTGTTATACATGTATCTTAAATTTGTGATGATTTCAATACAAAAACAATGTTTTATTTCATTTACATAATATTTTATACAAAGATAATAATATCTTCTTGTAACACATTGAATTGAATTTAATAAGTAATGACAGTAAACACATTTATATAACCTCAATATATTTTTTTTTCTTTTTAAAAGCAGATTTGATTTTTCTTTATCAAATCTTTTTTTTTTTACTGAACTATCCAGTCATCATTTGTTGTTTTATCTTATCAATTAATGTAAAACCTTCAGATAAATATTTGGGTATGCAAATATTTTGGTAATAAATGTTCAAATCTCAAAAAAAAAAAAATAAATAAATAAATAAATAAATCAAGCCTTTGACTTTAAGAATTATCATACTTCCAAATATTTAGCAATCAAACTGAGATTATATTTCTTCCAGGTAAGTCTAGTTATTTATTTTCTGCATTCCAAATGCAACTTTTATATTAGAATATTCAGAATTTAGTATATTTTAAAATTTGTTATAACAAATTAAGAAATACTAAATTTCAAACATTCTAATATAACACAATGACCATAACATCATTTTGAGTCTCCCAAGTTGTGTGTGTACATGTACATGTATATATTACATGTATTAAAACTTCAAAATAAAGCCTATATCTATTCCTTATAAATTTCAAAGTCGACTAGAAAATTAAAAGAAATGTGATATATATATATATCATCAATATTATTGACAATAATTCCCTTTAGAAGCATAAAATTGCAGATATTGAAGTTGGAAATTACAATTTTGTCTTGTTACTTTGCAAGGGGGACACCCCCTCCCGTACCCTCCCCTTTTCACTTATTTCGACGCAACTGGTACACGCATATATATCAGAATGACAATGCATTCGTAAAAAGTTTGACCGTTGTACGCATTTTCTACCCCAGACAAATTTCCTAATGTTGACAGGTATGATATGATGTATAAACAAGGAGGGATTTTCCAAAATGAGGCCCCATACCAAATACAAAACATTTTTTCCCAATTTGTAGCAAAAATTTCCCAATTGAAGTGATGATGAATTTGAAGAGATTCTTGTATTTTCGAATAGTTTTGTGTACTTCTCTTTTCCCAATTTCAATGAAATGTTGCTAAAATTTCCAAATCATGCCAGGGCTGTAGTCTAACAGCATGGAAAATCCCCGACATGCCAGGGCTGTAGTCTAACAGCATGATCGCACATAGAAAATGATGATCGCACGTCAAAATTGTAGGCCATTATGGGCACATAGATTTACCAATATTAAATGCATTCATAAAATTTTAAGGCTGTTACGCATGTCATGTAATTTTCTAACCTTGACTTGACAGTCAGGAATATCCATCATACTGTCAGCGTAAACAAAATTGGTCAATTATTCCTTGGTTATTTTGCTTTTGAAAATTCCCTTATCTCTTTTGTGAAGTTGAGGCTGACTGATATTGGTTTGTATCCCCGAAATGACAGGTCAGAGGGTACAAAAAACCCCAACTGAAAAAATGAGCGGGCATGCTGGTCAAAGTAGGGTATAACATTTATTAACCAAATGGCTAGTGGAAACAGATTTGTTTGCCATCAGAAAATTTTACTAGTAAATAGTGGTGTAATGATATACCGGTATATCGTGATATGTTTTAGTCCAATTTGAGTACCGGTACGACGATCCGGAAAACAAGTTTTTCGATACGCTTTACAAATTAGAATACACACATCAATTGAGCACTTTACATAATGTAAAGTGTGTACAGCATTAAGCATTTAATTGATCCAGATCGTGGAAACATGGCAGGAAGAACGCAGCCAGTCGAATACGACCTTGTTCAATTGTAATTGTTGTATTTGTGCAATGGTAACTGGTAACTTATGCTTAAGATGTGTTCTGAAAAACGTTTATTGAACATGGATGAAAAGTGATATGTATCAATATGTATCATGATACACTATTAATATATCATGATACACTTTTTGTGTATCG
Organism: Atrina japonica; assembly: GCA_030159075.1. NCBI lineage: Eukaryota > Metazoa > Mollusca > Bivalvia > Pterioida > Pinnidae > Atrina > Atrina japonica. The sequence continues at coordinate 95,464 of BROG01000497.1, read as the reverse complement.
ATACTCATCCCTACTAGCAAGCCACTGTAAAATTTATCATATAGGATACAAACTGAAAAAATGCTTCCCTACTGACCCTAGCCTTTTTAGGCTTTATCAAAGTACTTATATACCCTAGCCATGTCCAAGGAAGTCTGTCTTTCTTGTCTTACTTGGTGACATTCATATTGACCCATTTGGCCATGAATTTGTGGGGGTGTTTCAGTAGAAGGAAAAAAAGCATTTCATTATGGGGTCTTACTGGAATACACCTGCATCAAAATGTATCCGCCTCAGGGGTTGCGCTGGTTGAAGAATTTGTGGTGTAAAAAAAAATCGCCAGTTTTCAAAATCTGTCACCAGTTTCCAATTTTTGGAGCCAGATTCAAAGTCAATAAAAAAGATTATTGACATTTTGTAAATGTGTTAACAGCCATCACTGTCAATTTATTCAATTCAGTTTGATGTGTTACAATAAGACATTATTGTCTGTGTTTTAAACTATTATGTAATTGAAATAAAACATCGTTTTTGTATTGAAATCATCACAATTTTTAAGATGCATCTATTACACTGTATAGTTCATGTTGTGGAATGCGGACGTAGTAGAAGACACCACGATCTCGGTTGATATTTGTATATACGAGCTGCATAATATAACATTAATAATTTTGATATTTTATGTCTACATATAGGATAGCATATAGATAGTGTTTATAGGTGTGGAAGTTTAAATATAAAGGTAATCAGTTTATATTTCTCACCTGAGCCAGAGGCTGAAGTGAGCTATTGTGATCACTTTCTGTCCAAAGTCCGTAAACTTTTCATATTTTTGACTTCTTCTCTGAAATCTCTGAAGGGATTTTGAGGAAACTTTACAGGAAGCAAGTTTACCAACTTTGTAGTTTTCAGCCAGATTGGCCCTGGGATGGATCTGGGGAGGGGCAAAATAGGTCACATGAGGTATCCCTCTTTAAAAGTCTCCTCCAGAACTGCTGCATGAATTGAAAAAAAGGATTGTTTCTGAGTGATCTACATGATTGTTATGCTCGATTCAAGTTTGTATTCTTCATAGAAATTGGAATATCAATTTTTGATAGGTTTTTGAGATCTTTTCAGACTTCGTTATTTTCATTCATTTCTACATGATTTCCTCAATTATCTCCACTTATATTCACTTCAATGCATTCTTTTAATGTGTTTTACTTGTAATTAGGTTTTTGTGCAAGTATTTTGTCAAAATTTAATTTCTAAAATTTTTAATGATTTTTTTAAGACTGCGAAAAAGAGGTAGGTGCATTTTTTACATTATCAGCTTTTGTTTCAAAACCACTAGAGAAATTTTTATGAAACTTTACAGAAAGCAAGTACCCAAGGTCCTCTACCAAGTTTGTAGTTTTCAGCCGGATTGGATCCAGGGTGGGGAACAATAGGTCACATAAGATACCCTTAGCCTCTTTAAAAATCTTCTTCTCAAGAACTGCTACATGAATTGAAAAACAGATTGTGAGTGATCTACATGGATGCATGATTTAAGTTATCAGAGGGTATCCTCTGAATTAAGGGTCCGTTATAACAGGTATTACGGTCATAACAAACATATTAATTCAGCGGGCACCCTCTTTGTATACATATTTGATATACCGTATTTGATCCATTAGGTGCCCATCTCCCTATAAGCGCCCCTCCCCCTTTTTGCATACAATCAAGAATCTTTTCTATCTGATTGACGAGGAGATGTGGACCTGAAAAACCATAAGTAACAGTTTATCTGTAGCCCCGAAGCAAGTTGATTAGTGTCCTCAGTAATAACTACATTATACCTCAATTTTATTAACTAACTGTTTTACGCCAATTTTAACTCGAATAAATGCAGCGCCCTCTATCCAATATCATTTCCTGAGGGCTTGAAGGCAACATGTTCACTGGGCTCGTTTGCTTTGTACAAACCGACCAATCAGAGACGATTATCAAGATGTGGATGCACACTCAATACTTCCGGGGAAAGAACCACAGTTTGAAAAAGAACGTTTCTCAATGAATTCAGATTTTAGAAGATAAATTTGACTTTAAAATTCAAATAGAAATATGATTTTTGCTCCATTGCACATGTTTACAAGCAATTTATAACTCCTACTTTTTGCACCACATGTTTAGATAAACAAATCCCATGATGCTCTAGTATAATGGGATGATTTCCGGTTGACTTACCTTTACAGTACATGTAATGCATTCAGGCATTAATGGTGCAATCAGAGATCTGTGGAATATAACGACTTGCATTATTCGGGTTACTTCAATTTGAGTATTAATTGTCCTATTACCGTATTTTATGGCCTATAGGTCGATATGGGGGATAGGTCGAATGGCCGATTTTTGGCAAAAATCCAGGTTTAAGTATTAGATAGGTCGAAGTGGAGGACAGGTCGATGTCGGCAGAGATGGAATCATGAATGGAAGAACATAAAAATGCATCGTTTATGTTTAAAAACTGGTGCCAACACGATGGTAACCTACTAAAATAATCAGAATGATCGGACTATTTTACGGTACAATATTAAATAGGAGTGATTAAAAAGCATAGAAGTTGCATTTTATCATATTTAACATCACTTATATTACTCGTGTGTACTGATTTTGTATACAAGCATAGCCATTATGTTACCTGTCAAATCATCATTAAATTCTTTATGCTGTTTACACAAGCGACCTCAATCCTTGTCTTATCCTTACATTGACCTAAATTATTATGCTGCTGCAATTGTCAAACAATTAAATACTCAAGGTTTAGTGTCAATTAATTTATGTAACACTTTTTCCAAAACTTTCCCAACTTCAAAGACTGCCCCGCGATCCTTATCAGTTGAAGGTCACGTTCCAGTGAACACAGCTTGTAGTGTCCTGAAAGTCTGAATGAAGACTTCAACTTCACAGTGGGGGTGCCGAGATAAGGGAATCATTCAAAAGTATAAACTGTCCGGTATAAATATAATGTAAACAATGTATTTTTATTACGCAGTTTCTGACACAGTCTTGAATCCCAATGATATTGTAACTTGAAAGATAATTATTTTGTCACTTGATTATGAACACAGTGCATTACGCACACACAAGGTCACATTTAATAGTCGTATTAAGTGTAAATACAAATGAGTGTTTGGAGTAGGCCCCTAGATTATCCTGTGGAAATTTTTGAATTACGATGTTAGAATGGGAATTGCAGATACAAGTTAAATATTTCACTATTTTTTTAAAGATAAGTCGATGCGGTGAATAGGTCCAGGTCACAACTTTAGAGAAAAAAAATATCGACCTATAGGCCGTAAAATACGGTAAGTGCCCATCCCTTTTTCCTGTTCGCGCCTTGGGCGCTTAATGGGTCGAATTTTATATATCTTTAAGTAAAACATTCTTGTAACCCAGAATTGAAAAAAAAGATGAATAGATCACTATATTTAAATACATATTTTCAATTCTTTCTAGATTTAGACGATATGACAGAAGACGTAGTCCAGGATTTAGACGAAGGAATTCAAGGTCACCGAAACGAAGATCAAGGACTCATTCTCCCAGGAGGCGATCAAGATCCCATTCCCCTCGGCAAAGATCACGCTCACATTCACCCAGAAGAAAGTCACCACCACGGCATATATCACCACCACCTAGGTATAGAATCTTTGTTATTAGAGATAGGATGCACCTTTTCGCTTGGAGAACTATATGTTTATATTAATTGTTACTATTCTTTTGTCCCTATCTTTGTGTTGTCTCTGTTTATTTTTTGTTTTCTTTTTACAGTGGGTGATTTGATTGTGTAACTGGTATGTTCTGTGTGTCTGTTACTTTTTAGCTCACCTGAACAAAAGTACCCATCCCTGTTTGAAACTCTTCTCCTTAGGACCTCCTGCATGGATTGAAAAAGTAATTGCATCTGACCAATCTACATAGATGTATACAGCGAAGCTTGTATTTAACAACCTTCTTAGGGACCCAAGAAAACTGGTCTTTATTGGGAGGTGATCTTTATATAGAGGTTGATTTGTACACAAATGGCACTATTGGAGACAGTAAAAAAAACAGCCTTTGTGACCAGGTGGTCTTTATACATAGATGGTTTATAAAGTTTTACTGTATTTTCTTAGAAATTGGATAATAAAATTTTGATGTGTTTTTGACATCTTTGTAGACAGGTACTGTAGACAGGTACATACAGTAAAACTTCTTTATAATGACTCGTTTCATTTGCCACCTCACTTTACGCCATAATTTTTTATAGTTCACTTTTTCCAATTTTCCCTATCATTTCGTTTAAGGTTTCCCTCTACCTATCACCAACCCCTTTATAATGCCAAATTTGGGCAAAACAAATGGTGGCGGCATAACAAGGTTTTACTCTATTTTGATAAAAACGTACAATATATGGCCAGCGGAAATTCGAGCCTGCCTGGCTCAGTCGGTAGCTTGCGACTCTTGATCGTTAGGTCATGAGTTCGAATCCAGTCTAGACGGCAAGTTGATTTCCTGTCTTTCAGATTAGACAGTAAAAACTGAGGTCCCGCGTCACATCATTGTCTCCATATGAGTGAAAGATTCCTGAGTGGGACCTAACAATAAATAAAACAAAAACAAAAAAGCCAGCGGAAATTCTAATGTTTCTTTAGATCCTGGACATGAGCTTATTTCAGTTTATAAGTACAGTAAAACCTGCTATAGTGGCCACCTCTATATAAGGATTACCTGTTTATAAAGGCCAGTTGTTGTTTTTCAAGTCCCTTGACTGCATACTTTAACTAAATTGAACCTGTGTATAAGGGTCACCTGAATATAAAGGTCAATATTTTCTTGTCCCTTGGGTGGCCGCTATATACAGGTTTCACTGTACATTCAAACAATAGGAAATCATATTTATTATTCTTCTCTTCATCAAAGGAGAGACATGGACAGAATGAAAAGGAGACATTCTCCATCACCTAGGAGATACACTAACCACACCTCTCCAAAGCAATACCTGTCTCCATCCAGATCCTCAGGTCAGAGGTCATCTAACAGACAGAGATCACCTGGCACTTCAACAAGAGACCATGGCAGAGGTTTATCTCCACCAAGCCATATGTAAGTATATATCTTAGGTAGAGTCAAAATAAATGTACAAAACAAAGTACTGAAAGTACTGAAAGCCGGTAATATGGGTGCTACCAGGCGGTACACTATTTTCCGGAATTCTGCCTAGCCCTCTCTGGCTATTTGTATGCAGAAAGATACAAACCGTTTTCCATTTTCTAAATTTTATAAAAAGATGAAATTCTGTATCTATAAATGACCTAGATAATGTTGAAACTACTGTATGAACAACATCAAAATATTTCTATACATTATTTGACATAACATAAATGCACTCTATCATATCATGCAAAAAGTTTGATTCTGACAGTTTTATGGAAACCATGTTAAGTTTCGCGCACTCTGTCTCGCCCACTCTGGCTTTTTGTATTCGGAAAGTTACAAACTCTATTACATTTGCTAGAATTCGTAAATCACAGAAATTCTACTTTATAAATAATTTATGTAACGTTGAAACCATTGTGAAAATATCAGATATTTCCAATACATTGTACAGTGAAACCTGTATATAACAACCTCCGTAAGGACACAAGAAAACCAGTCTTTATAGGGAGATGGGTGGCCCGTTTTACTAAAGGCCCTAAGTCCTAAATCCTAAGTCTTAGTCTTAATTGTCATGGGACTGACCAATCAGCGATGTGTTGCCATGGTAGTTAGGACTAAAAGTTAGGATTTAGGACTTACAACCTTTCGTAAACCGGGCACGTGGTCTTTATACAGAGGTTGATGTGTACACAAATGGTACTATTGGGGACAGCAAAAACAGTCCTTGTGACCAGGTGGTCCTTATACACAGGTGGTCGCTAAAGCAGGTTTTCCTGAACTTAAAATGACATAATATACATGCACGATACCTACATTATATTCAGCCTTATGGCCTACATGGGATGTAGCCAAAAGTTGATTTGCATAACTCAGCAATCGCTTTAGCCTCCTATTGTCTTTGTCGATGTGCCTGGCTAAAAATCAGTATTCAAATATTCTTGATTACTATTCGATTGTGACTAAAATGGTTGCATATGCAGCTACTAATTACAAATGTTGACTGAAAATCAAAGTAACTTGCCCTTTTACAATGGTGAAAACTATCGTAATTTGAATGCAAATTTTTTTATTCTGTGCAGTACAGGTTTTCACCAATCTGAGTCAGTAAAAGGCTTCTTTTGTGCTGCGTGGTGCAGTCTATGACAGCCTGATTTAGGCCTATTCAAGCACTTATTTGACCCAGACAAAAAGAGGAGCAATGTAAGACTAAGAACTGGTACAGCGGGGGTCTTGTCTATACTGTAAATCAGGTTTTTGCGGGATTTATTTTCATGATACACAAGTTCTAAGTTTATTCGTGAGATAATATTTTCATGATTTCATATGCCCATTTTGACATTCAATTATTATACTTCCTTACATGATAATCTTATTTTTGCGAGCAAGAGCTCTCACGAAATATTGCGTAAAGAAAATAAATTCTCGCAATTAAAACTTGATTGACAGTAGGTGTTGGAAATAACATAACATTGTTAGCTTTATTGTTACATATCTAAACAGGTGTGACAGTGGCATTATGGGTAATAATTAAATAGTCACAGTGTGTCAATGGCATTATGGGTAATAAATAAGTAGTGACAGAGGCATTATGGGTAATAAGTAAGCAGTCAGTGTGCCAGTGGCATTATTGGTAATTAGTAAATAGTCACAGTGTTCCGTCAATGTGATTTTGATCTCAATGATCTTGATTTTAGTAACGTTTTATTATTTTCTCTCAGGCAAATCAAAGAAAGAGAATCATCAATCAGAAATATGGACTATACGCTGTCGTATCCGAAGGAAAGTCCGGACATGTACCCGAGATATGGAGATTTATCTCCATCCAGATTATCTCCCATACAGCGGAGAAGTCCAGAGTATACGTCTCACAGACAGCGCAGCCCATACTCGCCGGTCACCCATACAGGGACGATCGGATCTGTTACTTTTGTGAATACAAATCGCCGCAGGCAGCTTTTATCAGACAGATTTAGAATGTTGGACCAAAATATAGTTGGTCCTATCCATATTGAGGATAGTATAACCATAGGTATCCACAGAAGTGGCCCTCATCTGAGAGAAAATCCAAACATCCCAATCATTCGGGACTTTGATCCCGATGATTTCGTCATGGTCAGGAGAAAAGACGAAGGCGAGAAACCAATTTTTGATAGAGAAGATATAATTATGTCCCAGATATATGAGGAGAGGCGAACGATAAGTGTGATACCCACCAACAGATACCACCGTACCACCAGCGTGGGCGAAAGGTAAGACTTGAGATGTTTATGATAGATCAAATGATCCTATGGAAGCATACTGGAAGTTATTTCCAGATCCTCTGAATGGGCTTACCGTATTCGACCCATCAAGTGCCCAGGGATTTACAAAATTCAGGAAAAAGGAAAGGGCGCTAAATGGGACCAATCAATAGTCAAATTGACATGAAACAGTTAATTTTTTATTAGACACTGTGGTAAAGTTGCTGGGGGCTACAGATAAACTGTTACTATGGTTTTTCAGGTCCACATCTCCTTATCATTCAGCTGGAAAAGAGTCTCAATCGTATGTAAAAAAAAGGGGGAGGGGCGCTTATAGGGACATGGGCGCTTAATGGGTTGAATACGGTACCATATTTTAGCTCACCTGGCCCAATGGGAAAGAACTTCAAGTTTGCAAAAAGAAAAGAGCTAGGACTTACAGGGGTTCCAAAAGGCATCAAATCTTGGTACATCTTTAAAAATTTCCTTCTCATGAACCAGTGGTCATCATGGTCATGCGACATCCCGTGTCACAGTAGGTGTCAGCACGTTAAAGAACCTTCACTGCTCAATGGCACCAATGCCGGTGAAGGGCTTCAAATTTTGGCCTATGCTCGACACTTACGGCCATTGAGCAGTGAGGGTTTTTTTAACGTGCCAACACCTACTGTGACACGGGACCTTGGTTTTTACTGTCTCATCCGAAGGACAGGAAACCAACCTGCCGCCGGCTGGATTTGAACTTACGACCTCACAACCAAGAGTCGAGCGTGCTACCGACTGAGCCAGGTCGGCTCCTGTATGCCCATAATTCCATCCCGCTTACATATAAAGTGCAATATTTCAAGTTTGGATTGTGATACAGTAATTAAACTTAGACTGTAAGTTCATCTAAAGGTTGCTCACACTTAACTGACATCACATGCCCCTGGGGGGGGGGATTCAAAATGTAGGACATTGCTTTATTTAAAGTATACATACTATTTGCCAGCATACAAATTTGTTGGGACAGGGGGCATTTGTGTTTCTCAAACACATCTTGTTCAGTTAATTTGAAATGGTGGCGGTCATTTTAATGGTGGCGGTGAGAACGTGGTTATAATGTACTTGGGGATAGACCACTGGCCTTCTCCAAGTAAACTGGCAATTTTTCTCACAAAAATCAGCTTAGATTCCATCCAGTAGTGATCTACATGGATGTATGATTAAAGTTGGTGTTTTTTATTAATATTGGATAACACATTTCTTTACAAGTCGTTTTCGGACCTTGTCATTTTCATTCATTTTTTTATTATTTTTTTAATTATTTCCCTTTATATTCTCTTTTGATACATGCATTTAATGTGTTTCATCTGTAATGAGGAAGAAAAAAAAATTTGGTAAGACTTTGGCCAAAAAATAGATTTGTTTAAGTTTTAATGAATTCAAGGGGAAGAAGGATACCTGGTCAGGTGACCACAATGTCAATGGAACTGATATTGGCAATCTAAACAAAGATGACAGACGGCACAAATTTGTCCACAAAAGACATAAATTGAATTGTAAATTCACATCAAGAAGTAAATTAAGTTGTTCTTTGTGAAAAAAATCAATTTAACAGTCATGTTTTTGTGTCAGCTGTGAAACACAGCTTCACATTGTCTGGCATCTTTTCTCCCTCTGTCTGTTTCTCTGGGTACAGACACATTTTGACATAAATTATTATTATTTTCTTATTGTGTATAATACTTTTGTGAAACTTACAGAAAAGATTCATTGTGATGAAGTGCATTGCCTAGTCAAGGTCATGTTCAAGGTCATACTCCAGGTCAAATGGTGGTACAGTCTTCACTTGAAGAATTTTTTGTTAAAAAATACTCAAATTTGGCATACTTCAAGGTGTTATTTCTTTGCTATATACCCACAACTTGTTTTATTGACTCTAAGTAATTGGTAACCATTCTGAATTGATCATTTACAGAAAAAATTTAGAAAAATTTGATGACTGAATTCTTTACAGTGACCAAATTAAAGATTTAAGTGTTATAAAAAATTGGTATTTTGGGGGTCACAACTTTCAATTTTTTGCCTTCTTTATCCACCAACTCTAATAAAAGCATAAAAGCACATTGATACCTTGGCGTTTGCTCACATTTTACCAAGTTAGCTAGAAAAATATGAGTTTTGTAAATAAATGTTTTTTTTATTAATGAACAGGACATTTGAGGAAAAGAAGTGAAATTCTGGAAAAGGGCATAACTATTGCATATGTAAATATCCCTTGTATACCCACAAATGTGCCAGATTATTCATTCTATTAATTCATACATTCATTATGAATAAGTATGCAAAAAATAAGAAAAATTTGATGATAAGTTTTTTGTATACCCCAGGGTTCCCTTCTTAAAAGGTCTTGAAAAGACTGTAAAATAGCATTGGGCATAGCACCTTTTCACATTATAAGCTTCATTTTCAAAACTGTGCAAGGGATTTTAATGAAACTTAACAGGAAGGAAATTGTCAAGGTCCCCTACAAAGTGTGTGTTTTTAGTGGGGCCAGGGAAAGTGGAAAATATATAAAAAAAAAAGTACACCCCTCTTTGAAAATCTTCTCTTCCAGAACCTAGGAGTGATCTACTTGGAATTATGATTAAAGTTTGTGTTTTTTATTAAAATTGATAATGAAATTTTTGACGAGTTTTTGAGGTCTTTTCGGACTTTGTCATTTTCATTCATTTATGTATGATTTCTTTGATAGTCTCCTATTATATTCACTTTGATGCATTCATTTAATGTGTTGTACATGTATATAGGTGAAGAAATGTTTTCATGCAAGAATTTTGCTGAAATCTAATTCAATTTTTTTTATGAATTTTTTAAAACTGTAAAAAAAACGAGAGGGGGCAATTTTACACTATCAGCTTGTATTTCAAAACCACTAATTGGAATTTGATAAAACTTTACTGGAAGCATTCACACAAGGTTCTCTACCATATTTTTGGGCCATATCAGTTGAGGGGTGGATCAATGTAGGGCAAAATTGGTCCCAGAGGGTACCCATCTTAGAAAATCTTTTACTCCAGAAAAACTACATGAATTGAAAAAACAGATTGTATCTGAGTGATGTACATGAATGTATGATTTAAGCTTGTATTTTTGTAGAAATTGGATGATAAATTTTGGACATGTTTTTTAGTTCTTTTCAAACATTGTCATTTTCATTCATTTCTGTATGATTTCTTTAATTATCTCCCCTTGTATTTACTATGATGCATTCATTTTATGTGTTTTACTTGTAGATAGGTTAAGAAATGCTTTTGTGAATGAAATTTGCTGAATTGTTATTTTTAGAATTTTTTATGAATTTCTTAAGACTGCAAGGTAGGGAGGTGGTAATTTTTTCACATGGTCAGCTTGTTTTTGGAAATCAATGAAGGGAATTTGACGAAACTTTACAGGAAGCAAGTACTCACAGTCCTCTATCATATCTAAGTTTTTTTGTGCCAAATCAACTGAAATATTCTTCTTGGTCTTCTTTTCACATTTGTAGATGGTTCTGAGGTGAGCAAATTAGGCCCACTTGGACTTCTTGCTATTACATAGTTTTTGACACAATCTTGAATCCTAATGCTATGAAACTTGAAATATTATTATTTGTCACTTGTTTATGTACACAGTGCATTACACAAACACAAGGTCACATTCAAAAGTTTGTTAAGTGTAATTACAAATGGACTTTTTTGGAGTACCAGTAGATTATCCAGTGAAGTAAGTGGAAATACAATAATATAATGGGAAAATACAGAAAAATGAAATAAGTTTAAGATTTGACTGAGATAGGTTGATGCTGTGGATAGGTCAAGGTCACAACTATGAACTAGCTAAAATAGGGTTGAAAATAAGCGAATTCTAAAAACTACCTTTAAAGCTCGGAAATAATTTTTACATGTATGTTAGAGATGACTTCTGACAACTTCTCAAAACTACTGACAAATTTGTTATCAGACTACCGATGGGCAAGAAAAGGGGTAAACAGGTCTGTTCTATTTTTGCCCCTGTTCTATTTTTGCCCTTAGATGATAGGACAAATATAAATTAAAGCGAAATTTTCAGTCTAGATACAGTGTTCCCCATTACGTAAATTCTTTATGCGAAAATAACCAGGGACAAAAATTGTCTACATTCCTCCTTCCCTTAACAGTTAAAAAGGACAATTACTTTTGCTCTCCTTCTATTTTTCCCCATGATGTATGAGATGGCGAATTTAAAATGAAGCTAAGTAATTACAGCATGGACATTCATGATATTATGGTGATTAAGGGCAAATTTAAGACGGGGTGAATATGTTTTTTATCGTAAAAGGGCGAAAATAACCAAGGGCAAAAGTTTCCAGGTGAACAGTGACTTGAAGAAAATATCAGGTTTGATTCTTCGATGTTTGTTTTGCATTTCAATGTTGATTTGTGTCCATGACATGATGTTGTTATGTTTTCAGGGAAGACACAAGAGTTGTACAACCTTCTGAGAGGCATGTAGAACCTAAAATAAGGTAAAATATCAATAAATCTTACCCAGAAAGGGCCTCTGGATCCAAATTTCCAATATTGCTTGCTTGCTCTCTCTCTCTCTCTAGAGAGTAGAAAATTACAGTGAAACTTGTATATAAAGACCCCCCTTAGGGACACAGCTATACAAGTCTTTATAGGGGGGTGGTCTTTATATAGAGGTTGATTTGTACACAAATGGTACTATTGGGGACAGCAAAAGACCAGGTGGTCTTTATACACAGGTGGTTGCTAAAGCAGGTTTTACTGTACATCAGGCCCTGCAAAGACAGTCCATAAATCTCGTATATATACAGTCAATTCTCAATAAACTGCCACCTGTTGTTATTTAAAAATTTACAAATTATGGCAGTAAATTGAGTTTGGCGATGAATTGAATTCCTGCTTTTTGTGGAAAATTGAGTGATCGTTCTTTGGTATCATAGTTTTAACAGAAATAAAAAAAAAAACATGTCAACAGCTTTATTATAAGAAAGCATATTCTTCATCTTGGTGGCACTTTCATTAGATAAATTACGGTAGAGTCTTATTAAAACCTTTTTCATCATTTCCTAAATTCAAAGATTTATCAATAAAATGGACACGGCAATTACTATTATTGCGAGTTATTTCCCCATATTTAGCATGTTCAGTAATTTGTATGTTTCGGTTTGTGAAAAAAGTAAATCTCCTGGGAAGGCCTCCGTGGCCGAGTGGTTAGATGTTTCAAAGCATGAAGTCACTCACATTAATAAGTGCAGGTTTGAGCCCATTACTTGCAGAAAATCAGTGTTCTCTTCCTAGCTACATTGTAAAAGGGTTCTGTTCTCTCCTCTATCATTAGATATTGGCCACCACCATATAATTGAAAAATTGTTGAGTGTGGCATAAATCTCTTGGGTGCCTCCATGTCGAGTGGTTATAGGCTTAAAACCATGAAATTGCTCACTTCTATTCAATGCAGGTTTGAGCCCCACTGGAACCTTAGCTAATTTTGTGAAAAAGTGTGCAAGTGTGCTTGCACAAGGTCGGTAGTCTCTTCCCAGGTACAAATTGTAAATGAGTTCTTTCCTCCACCATTAGACATTTCTATTCAGAACAGGATTGAGTCCCATTGGAACCTTACCTTATTTTGTGAAAAAGTTTGTGAGTTTTCTAGCAGAAGGTTGGTGGTCTTTTCCTGGGTACAGTGTAACTGGCTTCTCTTCCTGCCATTAAAAATTGGCCGCCAACATATAACTAAAAATTTGTTGAGTGTGACTGATAAAAAAAAAAAAATCTGGTCTTCATATCTACTGGATGTTTAAATTTCCTTTTTTGCTTAAAATGTTCTATTCACAGACGAACTTAACTCATTCATCCCTAAAGACACATTTGGACTGGTCTAAGTCATTGATTTACAGAAGAGTCCATTGTTTTTTAGGGGTTGATGAGTTAAGTTATAGCATTATTTAAAAAGAGCAAAGTTCCCCAGGATTATGATAAAATATTCGTTCAATTTCAGATTGGATCCAAAACCAGATCCCAGGTACGAAAAATATTACAAGGAATTGAAACACAGAGAGGAAGAAGAGAGTAGAAGAATGGAAAAAGTCCAAAAGAATCCAAATGACCTTAGACACAACTTGCTAAAGCGTTCATTCGGAAATGAAGAAGGCGACACTGAGCAATCAGTTATGTTTGATGCAAGGTAAACTTTTCAACATTTTTAAAAATTTTATTATTTTTTTAATCAGATATAAAAGAGCAAACATCTTGGTCTAATTTCTGTTGATTTCAGATGTTTAACTCATACACCTCTGAAGACACATTTGGACTGGTCTGTGTCATTGATTTTCAGTAGAGTCCATTATTTTCAGGGGTAGATGGTTTATTTATTCAAAATACAATTACAGATCGATTATCACAAACCGTAACTCATCAGCCCCTGAAAAACAATGGACTCTTCTGTAAATCAATGACTTTGACCAGTCCAAATGTTTATGGGCAAATGAACATAGAAATTAAAGCACATAATTAATAAAAAAAAAAAACATTCTTACTTTTACAGAAAGAAGATAGAAGCCAATAGAAAAGATACAGCAAGGTCAAGATCAGATAATAGAAGTCGGGATCGAGATAAAGGAAGAAGTGGACAGGGTAGAAGCCGCTCTGATAACAGACAGAAAGGTGACAGACGCAGGTCTCTAGGTAAGTTGGTGTCAGTCTTCGGGAAAACTATAGCCATGTTCTCTGTAAGTTGGTACCAATGTCTTACTAAGAAAAACTTGACCCGATTGTTGTGGTAAGTTGACCCCAAAGTTTAGTAAGTTGACTCCAAGATTTGGATAAGTTGATCCCAATGTTTGGATAAGTTGACCCCAGTGTTTTGGTAAGTTGACCCTAATGTTGAGGAAAGTTGACCCAAAGGTTTGGTAAGTTGACCCCAAGGTTTAGGTGAGGTAAGTTGACCCCAATTTTTGGGAAGTTGATCCCAATGTTGAGGTAAGTTGACCCCAGTGTTGAGGTAAGTTGACTCCAATGTTTGGGTAAGTTGATCCCAGTGTTTTGGTAAGTTGACCCCAGTGTTGGGGTAAGTTGACCCCAATGTTGGGGTAAGTTGATTTTGCCAAGAATGGAGTTGTACAAATGAAGCATAAGGAAAGTATGACTTGGACAAAATATTCTAATACTTTGTGCTGCACAGAATTTTTTCCCATGATCCATTGCATATATATTCCATGCTTTTTCAAACAATGAAAAACAATCCCTATATATATTAATATATATTACCATTTTCTGTGAAACTGCAGTCAGCTGGTTACAAAATTCATTCTATATAATTGACTTTGCGGTGGGAGTTTTTCATATGATGTAACAGCTAAACAGCTGTGTGAGGTGAGAAGTAGTTCCCTTTTCTGCCCGGAAATATTAAATGGAATTAAGGTTTATTTTTTTATTTTCATATCATTTTGAAAAGAACTAGTCAAGTGATATGGAAAATTTTGAATACTTATTGTCAGATTTGGTTTGAGGTTAGTAATATTCGACTGCTTGGTGCAGGAAGGTTTAAACTGAAAATGCAAATGCCCATAGCCATGCTGTCGAATGACAAATGGTTCATTTACAACGAATTTGCGTTTGAATTCTGATATATTATTAATGGGATATACCTAAGAAAGTTTGAGTGTGACTTACAAGAAGGGAGAAAGATGATATTCATTCATGACAACTGAAAGTAGCCATTTTATTTGACATTTTTTACCAGTCAGCTGGGAACTATGATGATTGATTCGTACGTAACTTACGTAAATATTTCACAGAACCTGATTTCACATGATGCAAGTGACGAATTGTTTCTTATGGGAATATCTGGTGAAGGCAAACAAATTGTCCTGTTAATCAGATATGCTTGACAAAGTTGCACTAGGCCTAACTCTCTTTTTACTTTTCAACAGACAAGTTACAATTGTAACTAAAAAGTGAACTTTCATTTCTGTGGTCTGTGGTTCTGGTCACAACATCATAACATGCTAGATATATTGCGATATATGGGCCTGTAGGCTGTACAGTGTGCTACAGATGTAGTCTTGTGTTTCCAATTTCTTTCTGTGATTTTTGTTTGTTTTGTGGTAATGTGTGGCTTTTAAGATTAAATAAATGAGAAATAAATATATGATATTGTATTCTTTATTGATTCGTTCATGTATTCCTATGCCAAAAAGTAAAGCAACTTGGGTCACATGACTACAAACACTGACATATGTGTTACATCACTCTATATACTTGGTCTGAAGGGAATTGCACTCAGTATGTAAATATATAAATATGCAAATTATAAGATTTTATGCACATTTTCATTAGTTTTCAATAATTATGTAATTTTTTCACTAATTATAGTTTTCTTAGTGGCATTTTTCTTGTAGTATGAATCATGTACAGTAAAACTTTTTTATAGCGAACACAGATATGGGATTGACTGCTATAGCAATGTGAAATTAATTTCCCAGGTGGATTCCTTTCAAATTTATACAATAATTCTGTCTACAGCGACCACACTTATAACTACTTTACATTTATAACGAAGTAATTTCTGTTTCCCCTTGCCTTAAAAATAGAATGTAAAATCAAGTTTTATAATGAAATTTTTTTTTCATAAAATTCAAATATTTTAAATTGATTCAACTTGATATAAAACCTGAATGTTATATTTGTATTTATTTCATTGTTTACTTGGTACATTCAATTTTTAGAATTTAAAAGGTAATGATACATGTACCTCTGAATTCTAAAACTTTAAACTAATCATCAATCCCTGAAAAACAATGGGTTCTTCTGTAAATCAATGATTTAAGCCAATCCAAATGTGTTTTTAGGGGTGAAAGAGTAACATATTTTTTATTTGTTCCATTGTGTTGGCAACAAAACAAACCAGTCTGCCAGTGACGAGTACAGTGAAACTTATATGTAACGACCTCCTTAAGGACACAAGAAAATCATTCTTTACAGGGATGGGGGGGGGGGGGAGGGTCTTTATATAGAAGTTGATTTGTATAAATATGGTAGTATTGGGAAAAGCAAAAAAAATGGTCTTTGTGACCAGGTGGTCTTTATATGCAGGTGGTCGATAAAGCAGGTTTTATTGTATGTTAATAAGGATATAGATTGGCATTATTGCATTGGTTGGCTCTATCAGAGTTTTACTGTACTTGTATATGTATTTTGTTTTCCATTTTAACACATTGAATAATTTATCTGTAAAAATCATTTCAGATGAGAGACTTGGGAGAGGAAAGTCTGACAAAGGGTCCTTACCAGATTTCAAAAACCGTCCAGGTACGTTGAAATACAAAATGAGCAGAAGTGTTCAGCTTGATCTTAACTCACCAACCCTTGATAAACAATGGACTCTTCTATAAATCAATGACTTCAGCAAGTCCAAATGTGTCTATAGGGGTGAGTGAGTTAAACTCGTCTGAAATTAAGTCATGGGGCCTTAATGGCCAGGTGGTTAGAGCATCAGGCTTTAGACCCAGAAGTCTCTCACCTCTTGTCAGGGTAGATTTTAAGTTCCGCAGGGACATAAGCGGATCATGTGACAAAGTTTGCCAGTTTACTTGCAGAAAAAGGCCGGTGGTTTCCTCCCGAGTACATCGTAACCACGTTTTCTTCTCCACCAATAAAAACTGGATGCCACCATATAACTGAAATATTGTTGAGTGTTGCATAAAACAACATTCAAACACAACAGACCAAATCTACATGTTTACATTTGATTACATTAACGGTAATTATACTGCAGAAAAGTCCACAGCAGATTATCACTGTACCTGGAAGTTTTTGCCTAGGTTATTTTTGCCCTGGTAATTTTCGCCCCTTTTATGACAGAACTCATATTCATCCCATCTTAACTTTGCCATAAATCACCATAGTCTCATCTGTTAATTGTAAAAACTTGATAGAGAATCTGTGAAAGTTTTTACTCTGAGGGCAGGGGTTCAGGATTTGGGTTGTTAGTGGAGGCCTCTGTGGCCAAATTTTTTTAACCATGAAGTGTCTCACCTCTGGCCTGTGCAAGTTCAAGCCCAGCTGGAACCTAAGCTGATTTTGGTGAGAAAGTTTGCCAGTTTACTTGCGGAAGGCCGGTGGTCTAATCCCTGGTAACCAGGTTCTCTCCTCCACCATAAAAAAAATACTGGAACTGAAATTTTTTTTAATATAGCGTTGAACACTTAAAAATTTAAATTCAATGTCCATAATATCTTGTCACATGACTTAACCCTTTCACCCCTGAAAATCAAGATGGTATGCTCTTTTCTATTGTTAAAGCGATATAAGCTGTCACAATGATTATTTTTGCCCCCTGACATGTAGTCGAGAATATGATAAAATGTGTGTTCAAATACATTATCAAACAAGTGAAACATTGTAAAAGATCTTCTTTTCGAAGTTATTTGTTTCATTGGAATTTGAGTTTCCTCGTACCTTAAAAAATTCATCTGTATTTCCATATGCAATAACCTTTCAGATAAACTTTTTCGCCATATCAGATGTACTTCGTAATTCAGTTAGGGGATTTTGGTCCTTTATGCACTCGGACTATGTTAAAGTCGGCCGATTTTTATGTGTTTTATATTTACTTTTAAAATACAGGACATGATTTTTATCGGAAAGTGCATGTATTATGTAAAATATATGCTTTTCAACGCTGTTTCAAATAAATCGGATGAATATATGATTAAATATTTCAGGTCTCTTAAAGTATTTTTTCCAATCTTTAAATGTTACTCTGAATGCTGACGTTGACAAAATGAAAACAATATAACTGTGAAAAGTATGCGTACCTCTTGTTTTACAATCATGCCGCCATGTCCGGTGGAATTGGGCAGTTCATGATCATATGTGTCAAGAATGATAAAGCCGACAATGCGATGGGACGAGTTAAAAATGGGTCGAGATCACCTGATATACCCGGCACGTTGACAATTTCAGAAATGATTGTTTTGAAATGACGAAAAAGACAAACTTTGCCTGATTTAGGTATGAAATGATGATGTATGAAAATAAACGCAAAGGGTAATAAGAATAGAAATGCATATTAACTGCAAATAGCACGTTTATTGGTCACTCAGTAATCTTCTTAAAAAATTTCCGAAAGTTAATTTGCAATGATCAAAGTATGGCGGACAAAAAATAACTGACATTACGGTTTACATTTGACAAGATTGTTGCAATTTTACACATGCATTTGTTATTCAAACCACCAGATGATCTCTTTGGAATATATATGAGATAGGATATCACCTATTTTTTCACCTACGACAGCTCATATCGCTTTAAGACCAGTCTGTTATAGCCTGCAGGGTTGAAAGGGTTAAATATTGGCTGAATTTTTCACTATAGCCTTAGTTTTGTCAATATTGGCTTATATGTAGCTTTGATTTTCTTATTGTTTGGGCAGAAAATCTCTTTTTAGGTCAATATTACTATACAGAGAATTTATAAATAATTCTGTGTTTTGATTGACCTGATTTTATAATTACACATGACCTAGTTTTTTTGTTACTTTGTTTTGCAGACAAATACAAATTTGATGAATGGAAACACAAACCAGAATTTATTCCAAAGAATCCAAACTATTATGAGGTAACGAGTTCATCAACTGCGTAAACCTACGGGTCTCTTTGCTTTTCCATCTGCGGCATTAATTCACATGAAATGAATTCCATTCTGCTTTAACCAAATTTGGTATTATGCTTATCATTAATCAGATATAGGGCTCTTAACAATTCCACCCCTAAGTTTTATAGATGGTATGCTCTTTTCCATTGTGTAGACTGGTTTATTGTGGTCTCCAGGGATGAAAGGGTAAACATTGGCAGAAGCACCCCAGTGACTACAGGTAATTTTTATGAATGGTAAACATGTCCTACGTGGACGGACTGGCACCTGTGCTGAGGTGGTTTCCTTAACAGTATCATACTGCATACGTGGACATTTTTGCTCCCGTTTAAATTTTGCCCTTAGATAAGAGGGCAAATTTAAAAATGAACTGAAATTTTCAAACTAAATAATTGAAGCACCAACATACAGTAGTTGCAGACACTGCATAAAAAATGAATTCAAGACTTTGATTTTCAGAAGAAACAATGTTTTGAAATAATGGCTCTACAACTGATCAGAAACAAAATATTATAAATTTTCAGAATAAAAAATGCATCTTTTATTTAAAATGAAAATACTTGACATGTCAGTCACATTCATGTTCGACTTCTGTCCATTATTTTTCAGGGGTTGACGAGTTAAGGAATATTTGCCAGAGTTATGGGACTTAAAAATCTTTATGAATGACTTGGGTCTTAGTAGTATAGTGTTTCTCAAACACTTCTTTTTCAAAATGTGTTTAAAGAATCAATTTATCCCAGATCACAGCTGTTCAGCAGATTGGTAGCTTTTATTAACATACAATAGAACTTCAATGAGTCGAAGTTAAAGGGACCACCTGGAAAAGTTCAAAACACGGTCATTATGATTAATAATTAGTGCTAAATTTAACTAAATTTTCATGTAATTAAAACGTTGAGTGTTTATGAGAAGGAGAAATATTATGATGGGGTGATTTCACACCCATGCAAATTTTGACTTCGAATTATATGTAGGAATTTAAGTTGTTTTTATAGAAATAGGCACAAATATTTGTTCGAAACATCATAAAACTCATAAAAGCTCGAATTATAGAATGTTTATAAGTAGCATTAAATAACAAAATTAAAGGGGACTTTGTGAATGGTTCGAAACATTGAGAAATTTGACTCACTGCAGTTCGACTCTTCAATGTTCTACTGTATTTAGTAAAATCCAAACAAAAAATCTAACACACTCCAAACACACCCAGATAGTCCAGTCAGTCTGAGAAAAAATATCACCAGACTTCAAATTAATTGCAAAAGAATTCATTTTATCATTTTCTGTTACATTAATATTAGTATATAACATACTAAAAATTCCAGAAAAATCGAAATGGGGGAAAGTTGTAAAAATGTGAGAACCCTTACCCCTTTTTATTGATATAAAAAATTATGCTGAAAAAAGCTATCCTTCTCCTTTTTACTTTGTATTTTTTCTCAGCCAATCATCACAAACCCTACTGGATGATTTCTAAACCAGTATAAATGCTTACTTATGTATCAGTTTAAGAAAGAGTAACTAAAAGCAATGTTTAGACATTACGAGACTAATAGTATATAAGAAAATATCATTTTAACTTAAAATAATCATCTGATGCTCAAAGAAAAACTACCACCCATTACTAACCCGTCATTTTCTTGGTTAGTAATTATTGTACATTCAAGTCATTCAAACTTGTATAAATGCTTTATTATGCAAATATATGAACATTAATGTCCCAAACCAATGCTCACATTACTCTTAGACTTATATTGTATACAGGAAATATCATTTTATACTGCAATAATCATCTGAAGCTCAAACAGCTATCCCTACCCCTTACTATTCCTTCATTTTCTTGGAAAAAATATTATCGTAAATTTGTATCCTTTAAAACCCGAAGAAATTCTTATGCAATAGATATGAACATCAATACTCAAAAGGAATGCTCACATGTTCTGAGAGTTATATTACATACAGGTAATTGACCTCAGATATTTGTCAGAAGCTCAAAGAATTACCCCGAACCCTTACTAACATTTCAATTTCATTGTAAAAAATTCTCATAAATTAGTCTCATTTTCAAACTCATAGAATTACTTTATCATGTAACATTTATGAAAAGTAGTGCTGAGACTTATACTTTATACGAGAAATATAATTTTGACTTAAAATAATCATCTGATACTCAAACAGCTACCCATACCTCTTACTGACGGGCCACTTGCTTTGTAAAATATTCTCGTATATTTGTCTCATTTCAAACCCGTAGTAATGCTTTATCATGCAACATATGACAATCAATGCCAAAAAGTAATGCTCGCACGTTCCACGTACTTTTTGTACACGGTAAATATCATTTTGATTTAAAATAAGCATCTGATGCTCAAAAAGCTACCGTACCCCTTACTAACATTTCAATTTTTTGTCCAAAAAAATCATAAATTCGACTCATTTAAAACCCATATAAATGCTTTATCTTGTAACAGATTTGAAAAAGTCAATACCCAAAAGCAATCATTACATTTTTCGAGACTTATTTGCGTAAGAAAAATATTATCTGACCTAAAATTATCACCTGGTGCTAAGAGAGCTAGCCCTACCCTTACCAACCTGTCATTTTATTTATAAAAATTCTTGTAAAATTTTTATCATTTCAAACTCGTAGAAAGGCTTTTTTGTGAGACATCAATGAAAATCTATATCTATCAGTATGTCAGTTGTACATTATATTCCATGATCTAAACTTTATCTTAAAAACAATATCGAAAAAGAGCAACAAAAAAACGCATGTAACTCATTGATTTTTATAGGCTTTATAATGATTGCACACATGACAGGTATAGGCTTCCATACCACATGTTTTCATTTCATTAAATTGATTTAGCTACCTGTTGCAGCATGTTTGATTATATCGTGAGGTGGTTTTGTACATATATGATTTTCAATAATTTGTATTGGTTACTTTCAACTGTTTTCATGTCAAATTTAAACATATAACTCCAAACATCTATTAACCCTTTCACCCCTATAAATCTTTCCTATTGTTGTAGAGCAGTCCATTATGGTCCATAGTGATGAAAGGGTTAATAGCATTATGACGTAATCCCCACCCCCCTGGATTAAGGATCTTGATCATTCTATATTAACGTATTAATGTATTGTATTTAATCTTGTTAATTTAAAGTTTGTTTTAATAATGATATCATGTTTATCTTCGTTTTGTTTACTTCTTACAAACTGAAGAGATCCAAACTTGTTTTACCTACAGAGGCCCATAACGGCCATTAAATGTGATAAGAATTTCAAAAAAATTAATATAAAAAATATTTTAAAAATTTCCACTATCCACTTCATCGATTTTTTTCGATTTTTCAGGCATTGTTTATAAGACCATATTGAGTATTTTTACAATGAAATAAATTCTTTTGCAATTGACCTATCGCCAAATGCCAGACACGGCACCTTTTGGCAAACTTTTCCATTATGACGTCACGATCAAATGGCCCGTCAAACATGTGTGATTATGACGTCATAATCGAATGACGTCAAAAACGCACATGGATAGCCACGTGTCAGACATTTGGCGATAGGTCAGTTAGTTTGAGGTCTGACCGTAGATTGACTGGACTAAGAGACATTCAATGTGAAGTATATAAATGTATTTCTTATTGACAGCATGATGTTAGGGAAGATCAACAGTTTGGTAGATCCAGGGGACGAGGCAGAGACGGATTCCGTTCACGCGGCTCAACAAGAGGAACTTTTAGAGGAAGAGGATTCCGGGGACAGAGGAGTCGTGGAAGAGGATTTTCCTCAAATTTTATAAATATAGACCGTAGACCTCGAGATTCTTTTAGCAAAAGTATGTTGTATTTTTGGTCGTGAAGTACAACCTGGTGTTTTGTCCAGGAAGAGTGGAAAAGCAGTGAAGGCCTGTGTAAATGAGTGGTATTTTTGTGAATGTAGAAATTAGTTGGCCTTACAATGATAATATTTCAATGTAGTTTTAAAGGCAGATTTAAAAGCAGACTCTTGGTGATAACTGATTTAAGGGCTAGCATAATCACCCGTTCTTCTGGGAAAAAAAGGTCTCAATTTTATACGTTTTAACCAGAAATTTTAACTTCCTGTTTCTGTAGCACCTGTCTTCATCAGCAAGTAATTTCTCCTTTATTCGTGCATTAAGTCTTTAAGCTTTGTTTGAGATCATTAAGATTGGTGAAGCAATTGAGGTGATCCACAGTGACGAGATGGTGTACAGCTTTTGGTTCTATTCCTCATCCAGGTTGCACCCATGACTATTTGCCACTCACTCAATTATGCCCCTGGTCTGAAAGGTCTGCCAGGGGCATCTAGTGTTTGGATTGTTTGTCCGTCTGTCTGTGTATCGTCTATCTGTCTGTCCGTAATTCCGTCCCGCTTACATATAAAGTGCAATATTTCAAGTTCATCTAAGGGTTACTCACAGTTCTCTTATATCACATGCCCCTGGGGGTAGGGTGGGGTCAAAATGTAGACATTGCAATATTTAAAGTTCGGATTCTGATACAGCTGGAACAGGGGGAATTTGTGCTTCACAAACACATCTTGTTCAAAAGAGGCAAATAACCAGGTTGCTGTTAACTTATTGTTTTGAAGAATTGTCCTTGGTATAAACCCAAAAGGCAAGATCAAAATTTGTGAATATTCTCACCTTTACCTGCCCAGCCAATCAGATTCATCCACTTCCTCTTACGGTGGTTTACAGGTAGAGCATTCGACTCGCAAGCAGAAGGACGCGGCTGCAATTCCTAGTACAGGGTCGTACCAGACTCTGAAATATATATTTTTACTTATAACTTATAAACCATTCATAGCTCCACCCTTAAACCATATATATTATTGATTGTTATGGGGAGACACATTCAGTGGTGCATATAGAGGTCCTGCTACCCCACCCCCCAAAATATACATTTTTACTTATAACTTAAAAATCGATCACAGTCCCACCCTTAAACCATATATATTATTGATAATTATGAGAAAACATATTCAGAGGTGTATGTGGGTGTACTGCCCCAACCCTGGAAATATATATGTTTACTTATAACTTAAAAACTGTTCACAGCCCCACCCTTAAACAATATATATTAGTGGTGCATATAGGAGACCTTCCCCACCCCTGGAATATATATTTTAACTTGTAACTTGAAATGCATTCACATTCCTGATCCCACACTCATTAATACTGCATGTTACAAGTATACTTTGGTACATACATTTAATATCAAAGCAGGGACTGGCAAGACATATAATTGCGTGTAATTCTTGTGATAATTTGCACCCATTTGGGCGAGCTTTGTTGTCTTCTGACAGCGCTCGTTCTTATAATTTACTCTTTCTTATTAATCGACAATTTCATGATTTAAAAAATTACCTAAATGTGATTAAACAGCATGTATGTAACGGTTTTCCTATGACACTTTTCTCTCCTCCTCAGGTAAAAGATCTCAGGAGCCTAGCAGCACGGGACAATGGAAACATGATTTGTTTGATACAATCAAGTCGGAGGAACATTCGTCCTCTGCGAAACAGGAAAAAGCAGACGATAACAGACCAACAAGCACCACCAAAAACTGATCTTTTTGTTTTATGATGGCCTTCATGATGATGGCCGTTCAAAGAAAACTGAACATACGTATGTGAAGGAAACTATTTGATTACAAAACAACCCAGCAGACGACTCTTCAGAACCCAGGAAGCCATCTTTTTCTGAAGACAGTATTGACAGTCTGTGTCGCAGTGGTCGGGATGTAATTTTACAACTCCATTTTTACTAGTGTCGTTTCCAAAACGTGCTTTTAAGTACAAAATTTGAGTTTGAAAAACTGATATTCCAGATCTGGATACTGACTTAACTCATTCACTCCAAAAGACACATTGGGACTGGGCCCGAAGTCACCAAATTTACTCAGTACTCAAGCTCAACTAACTTTTCACGATTTGATGGTAAAAACATGCAAAATTTATTCTGTAACTGGACATGTTTGTATACTGATGGCATACAATTGTAAATAATGATAAAAATTATTGCTCACTTGAAGAAAACTTCAGAA
Organism: Atrina japonica; assembly: GCA_030159075.1. Classification (NCBI taxonomy): domain Eukaryota; kingdom Metazoa; phylum Mollusca; class Bivalvia; order Pterioida; family Pinnidae; genus Atrina; species Atrina japonica. The sequence continues at coordinate 70,312 of BROG01000497.1, read as the reverse complement.
ATATTAAAAAAAAATGTTTGAGTATGTACTCAAATCTTGAGTACTGTACTCAACATATGTATTTGTTTTTTACAGAAAAATCATGTGTGACGCAAAAATTTGTATGTAAATGATTAAAAATCATAATATGTTTCCTGATCACTAAAATCCAAAAGTTTTGTAAACAATTTTATAGTCAAAATAATAAACTAAAAGTTGAACTTGAGTATTGAGTAAATTTGGTGACTTCGGGCCCAGTCTTTGATTTACAGAAGAGTTCATTGTTTTTTAGGAGTTAATGAGTTAATCTAAGACTGTTTTTATTATCTTAGATCCCCTTGCCATATCCATTTTTTTTTTTTTGGTTCCGAGGATAAATTGGATCACCCCTAATAAATAAGAACTCAGATATCGGAGACCTAGTGCTCAGATGGATCTGCGATAATGAATTGAATGTTTTACCATGAAAACTGGGATGTCATATAATGTATACAATACATGGACAATGTATATTTCTGGTATTTTAAGAATCATGGTCGAGTCTATTACTGTGCATTTGGGGAATGAAAGAGTGAGTGCCAGTTTGATGTTTTACAAACAAGTTGTATAGTGCGTATGTACTTATAGACATAAGGGAAAACAATGATTTTAAACTACAAGAGGAATCGGTTTTCATGTTGTCATTTGCACTTGATCATTACGATCGCAAGAAGATATTGTTAGTGAGGTCATGGAAATGATGATGCTAATTTCAGGTCATCAACCCCTGTTGTCAGATTTAGACTCACCCAAGTCAATAAATAGGATAATCTACTGTCTTAATTCAGGGATGAGCAAGTTGGTATTGCATGTAAAAATATTGTAAAAATATTTTGGTTTTAATCATACACCCCTGAATTCTGACAATGGACGTTACCATTCTTTGAAATGGGCAGGTCCAATTGTGACTTGAGGGGTTGATGTCTAAAGAGATTTCTTAGTACCGCAAGTGTTATGATATGTCACACAGTTATAATGTCAGCAAACTATTGTTTCAATAAATACCAGGAATGTTCTGTTTAAGAAACATTTAAAGGGGCATTAGCTGTGCTTACCCAAAAAATTATTTTGGTTTTTTCTTCTTTGACTACTTGTACTTGGTGAGTAATTACAATTAAGAGCTATACACAGGCATACAAATATTATATTCTTATATATGTTGTGGAAATAAGGTCAAGTCCAGTGTGGTATGCATATAAAAATAGTTAGGTTGAATTAATCAAGTGTCAAATTGGCTTTCTCGAGCAATTTTCACAAAATATATAGGAATTCAAGAATTTGTATGCCTGTGTATATATATTTCTGATGTTTGTTATTGTGTATCAATCTAAGTTGTATAGAAGCAAAGAAACTTTTTTGAGTAAAAAAAAAAAAACAAAAAAACACTGATGATGCCCTTTAACTCATCAACCCTTGAAAAACAATGGACTCATCTCTAAATCAATCACCTAGACCAGTCCAAATGTGTCTCAAGGGGTGAATTAGTTAACAATTATGGCTCCATGAATAGGCCTGTTCATAATTGACCTTTTGTAAATTAGTTAATTTAGGCCGAATAGAATTGATTGATAGTTTCTCGGACCACTTTTTAAAAGTGTGTAGTGTGAATGCATCAACTGGAATACCACGTCTTTACTGCTAACAGGATAGCCCTCAAACTAAACCCATAATTGGTTGTTATTACATAACCACCCATGATAACAAGTAATGAGGCAGCCAGACTTTTTTCTTATTTCTGTCAAAAACATGCAGTGACACAGGTGTCTTTTACTTTATCGATATTTTGTATAAACCACCAACTGTACATGACCACTGTGTAAGATTAACAAGAACAACTTTGATACACGACTTGCTATATCAACATATGATACTTCAAGGCAGATAAACTTTGGCAGTGATTTGAACAGAAAAGAGAGTGATTTTGGTATGGCAGATTTAGTTTATGGACACGGAATCTTGAATCGGGCGCTTTCTGGAGCGTACTTTACACGTTTTGAGATACGGACAAACTGAATTTCGAATGCGGCAATCTATTTTTCAATTTTATTATTAGTGTTTTTAAAAGATGTGATGCAGATCCTTCAAAACAGAGACAGTTGTGCCTGGGGAACTATTAATTTATCTTATATGGCCTTACCATAAATCATCACATTAACCCCTAAAGACACATTGGGACTAGTCTAAGTCATTGATTTACAGAAGAGTCCATAGTTTTTGAAGTGGTTGATGAGTTTGATATCGTGTTTTTGTAACACAGGAACAATATGTTCTCAGCATGTGAAAATCATGTTTCATATTTTTGTTTCGTATGCTGAAAATAACAACATTTTTTAACATATAAAAATGTTTTACCTATCAAAAATGTTTTCTTCATTTTTTTAAATAATAAAAACAAAAGGTGAATAAGATAATATGCGAGAATTATGTATTACGACTGTTTTGATATGGGAATCATATCAGCTATTGTCAGAAGATGTTTTTCACATCATAAAGCCATTCCAAGTTTTTTCTATATTATGCGTCCAGCCGTCCACATACACTTTGGTTTAGGACCATATTAAAAAACACACACACACACAATACTTGGTACTCTGGGAATGTATTTTCCTTTCATAGAGTATATGGAATGAAAGTGTTTCGCATTTGCAGTTCTTTTGATGCAGACATAGTGTTCAGATAGCTGAGATTCTATCAGATATCTTAAGTACTCTAGCACACTGAGGGTACTGTAGTGTACTCAGGGTACTGTAGCTTACTTCAGGGTATTCAAGCGTACACAGGGTACTGTAGCATTTTCTGATTAGTAGGACCCATTTACTCAAATTTACTGCATAACGTGACATCTTTTATTTCTAGTAAATTATCTCAGTTTTGTGTTTTCATCAGGTGTGTGTGTGTGTCATTTAGTTAGGTTTTTTAATTCAGGGTGGATGCTTAACATAGAAAAAAATTGGAATGGCCTAATATTTTTCATATGTGACTCGGATGTATACATACCAATATGCTATTTTTCTATAAATCCTCATATTAATATCTACAAAATTAGTCACCAGACTGATAAGCAGACCACAAAATAACACGAGAGTAATCGCTCAGGTTGTGGGAGGTTACGACAAATACAGATCAAGTAACCTCTTTTTTGTTCTCTATGAGATCTGTCACTTCATTTTTTTTCATTTTATGCATATTTTTAAGTCTCCATAATTGTTATTGTAACCTGCAGGTTACGATCATTCCTTTTAGCGTAACCTCTAAATGGGTTACAATGATTTCTGTTATTTTGTGATCTGATGTGTAATTTTATAAAATACTGAATACAGGGTTATTTTTGGCCCATGTTATTTTTGCCCTGTTGCACTTCCAAACAATTTCGTCCCAGACTTGTTACAATTCCATTCAAGAAACGTGTACAACAATCAGCAATTTTAATCCGTGATTAAATACGATTTCATTTTATTGCGAAGGTTTATTCAACAATTAATACTTGCGCATGTCTACTTTCTGTATGATCACATTAATATTTTTTAGATAGTTTTGTGCATTGTTTAAAATAAAATACATGATAGATACTCTATGCAATTATAGAAAATAGATGAATTTATACTGTTTTTAAATTCACACAGTTTTGGGCGAAAGGGGTGAAAATAAAATGGGGGGGCAAAAATTCCCTGTATACAGTATAGTTTGGACCGAGACGAAATATGTGTTCAACTGTCGGTAGGGAGGTATGAACACCGCTCATTCATGTACATAATCCATTCTAACATAATGTCAATCAATACATCAATTAATTCATCCACCCCTGTGGTCACATTTAGACTCACCCAAATAAATAAAGTATATGGTCCAACTGTCATAATTCAGGGGTGAACAAGTTACTATTGAATGTAAAATCATTTTGAAATTTGGATTCTACATTCATGAAATTGTACACTGGTGAATTCTGACAGTGGACTTTACCATTCTTTGAAATGGGTGAATCTAAATGTTGCTATAGGGGTGTATAAGTTGAAAGTACCAGCCTGTATGGTGTCATCACCAATGTCATGGACATGATGATAAATCTGTAGGCCTTTGTTTTATTGTAAATCTTGATGTTTTATGCCCATCTTTTAAAAAGTGTTGATAAATATAGAACAACAGTATTTGTATTGTTTGTATTTCGTTTAACTCATCAACCCCTGAAAACAATGGACTCTTCTGTAAATCAATGACCAAAGCCAGTCCAAGTGTGTTTTTAGGGGTGAATGAGTTTAGATGTTGCATGAGAAACAGCAAAGATGTTGGTTGTTGTTTTTATTGTTTCCACATTTGTAGATGCTTCTCGGGTGAGCAAATTAGGCCCACTTGGGCTTCTTGTTGTTGGAAGTCATCTGCTTTCGGGAAATCAAAAATTATTAGGTCCAGTGCAATAACATGATGGTATAGAGTCTTGGCAACCTCTCTCTTTTTTTTTTTAGACCTTAACAAGACCACATGTATGGGTATTCTGATGCTTTAACATGTCAACCCCTATGGCCATATTTAGACTTATTTAAATCAATCAAAAGTATGGTCTACTGTCATAATTGAGGGAAAAACAAGTTATAAATAAATGTGAAAATTTTTGTAAAATTTAGATTTCAAGTCATACACTCACAGCAGTGAGCTGTGGACTTCACTATTCTTTGAATTGGGCAAGTGCAAATTTGACCAGAGGAGTAGATGAGTTAAAACTGGAGGTTCCTCTTCCTGAACCAGGCACTTGTACACAGAATTTGTGCTGCAACTATACATTGTTATTACGAAATTATGAAAATTATTGCTGTTTAAAGAAAACTTCAGAAATGTCAAAAGATAGTTTGAGCGCATACTCAAATTTTGAGTAACTTACTGATTGTATTTTTCAGTTCTTCAGTGGGGATATCATAAATTTGACCCAATATTTTGATATGAATGAAAACAAATGATATGGAACCTGATCCACCTCTGCATTTCCAGAGGTCTGAGTTTGTCCAATATTCACCAGATTTGTATATGTGTTTCTGGACATCCTGAAGATGTAATATACTTTGGTATCTTGAGATTTTTATATTTAGTCACATCCTGAAGTTCTACAAACATCTTTATAATCAAATGATAAAATAAAAGTCCAGTTTCAATACTGATAAAATTTCTGGGGACACCAGGAACAGGAATGAAAGACCCATTGCGTCAAATTTAAAGCATAGACTGATATAACGGAACAAGTTATCTGAATGTCTGGTAGATACATGTGTATGTATTACTATAAATTATTATTGACAGATAAGATATGATTAATACAATCTAACACCGATTTAGGGGAGGAATGGCGAAATCTCAATCCTCGTGCACACAATTTTGTTTGTCCAGTCATGGACTAACACAATTTTGTGCACGAGGATTGAGATTTTGCCCTCCTTCAAAATGGTGTTTGACTATTTTTCTCTCACTTTGAAATAATAAAAGGGAGCAACTACACCCATCTGCAGACGACAACATTTTATACAGTATTTCTGGCACTTCCGGATTGGGTTTTTCTCATCCTGCAGGATGAGATAACGTTTCCCCTGACATGTAAATTCTTGGACAGTCTGAAGTGAGAGAAAAACTTTATTTAAAGTCGGTATATGGTACAAACAAAGACAACATTAGCTCTGTAGAGCTATTGAACCGACTACATATTATTATACGAATACATATAAGATAATACATAAGTTAAATGAAAACATGTGCATACTCAATATGGATTTTAAAACAAAAAACAAAAACCATGCACAACATGCAGGCACAACATGTTTATAAACAAAGTGACATCACTTATAAAACAGATGCATACTACAGTTACAAATCTAAAACAAAAAGCTCCGGTACCAATCATATAAAGTTTCAATAGAAAGCAGAAACACAGCAAATCGTGTAGCATAATTTATAGCACATATGTAAAAGCACAAGGAACGGCAAAGACTAACTACAAAAGACAGCGTAAAGACATTTATACTACTCGGTCGGCTTGAGCATTTGTTTTGACCACTTTTCTAAAACCATAACTTTAGTATTGATATTTATAACACTGGGTCATTGTCGCAACTGATGCACTGTCCGAGTTCTCCGAAAGTTACATAAATCCATTACCTGGTATTTCGGTTCGATTTCTTATACCAAAATAATATTTCTCTCAGACAGCACCATTTTAATCTTCTGAAAAGCTAAGATATTAATTTTAATAGTGAATACTTTTCGACGGGTTTAGCAATACATCTAGATTTAATACTAGAGGTAAGCCTATGATGTTAGGTTTTATATATCGCTGCCAGTACGTGGACGTGGATGGCTTATATCATTACTGACCTATGTGTAAACCAAATCAATACGTTGTCCGTGTAGTTTATACTAGCACGTGGATCCTACAACCTATGGATTGTATTATTACTTACATGTACCTATGGAGCCGGCCTGGCTCAGTCCGTAGCGCGCTCGACTCTGGATCGTGAGGTCGTGAGTTCGAGTCCCGCCGGCAACAGGTTGGTTTCCTGTCTTTCGGATGAGACAGTAAAAACTGGAGGTCCCGTGACACTGCTCAATGGCCGTAAGTGCCAAGCACAGGCCAAAATTTGAAGCCCTTCACTGGCATTTGGCTGGCATTTGGTGACGTCTCCATATGAGTGAAATATTCTTGAGTGGGACTATCAACAAAAATACATGTACCTATTCGTAAAACTTGTATACTGCTCTAGCACTTTATACCAGCGCGTGGACGCTTACAACCTATGGATTGTATAATTACTTACCTATGCGTAAACCTTGTCCGTGCACTTTATACCAGCTCGTGGATGCCTACATCCTATGGATTGTATTATTACTTACCGATACGTAAACCCATACCAGTGAGTAGACGCCTACAACCTATTGCTTGTGTTATTACTTACCTATGCGTAAACATTGTATACTGTCCGTGCACTTTATACCAACGCGTGGACGCCTACAACCTATGGATTGTATTATTGCTTACCTGTGCGTAAACCTTGTATATTGTTCGTGCACTTTATACCAGCGCATGGACGCCAACAACATTACTTACCTATGCGTAAACTTTGTGCCTTGTCAGTGCTCTTTATTCCAGTGCGTAAACGCCTACAACCTATGGATTCATTGTATTATTACTTACCTATGCATAAACCTTGTCCGTGCACTTTATACCGCGCGTGGACACCTAAAATCTACGGATTGATACTGGCCTTTGTATCATCCTTTTATACATTTTGACATTTTTCAACTTTTTTTAAGTTATTGGGGAACCTATTTTAATGAAGCATATATCACTTTACAGAAAACAAAATAATCTATGCAATGGAGTTTTCCGAATAAAATTGATTCGGTAATTGCGGAGATATTCGTGTATTTTCACAAATTCATTAAAAAATGACATTTTCTCACTAGAAAATAATTAATTCCTGTCACGTTTTCTCGGTGAATATTTATCAAATATTATAACACTTGTAATCTTTGTGAAATTTAAATACTTACCTACCCGGATATGATGACAATCTGTTCATAAATACATGTATTGATAGTAAAATGCAAGAAAATCAGTTCGAAGTGGGTTATTCCTGTCACGTTTACTCAGCGGATATATACTATTTATTATCAAAATTTATATCATCTTAAAGGTGTTAAATTTATCTATCTAGATCGGGTATCCGAATAAAAAAAATCGGTCCTGTAATAACAGAATTATGAACTTATATTGAATCTATACAGAAATTTCCTGTATTTCCGTTCACAGTTGAGTGCATCCCTGGTTTTATACTCGCTCATGTTAGGTAATGATATACCCTCTTCAATGGCAAGCAACGTCACGGATATGCGTAGTACAAGGTCAAAGCTAAGTGAATTGCAAAAAGTAATGGCTAAGGTACTGAAAAGTTTATCTAATAAAAAAAGAATCAAACTTACTAAAGCTTGCCCACTGCCTCGTAGTAACATGTTTAAAAGAAACTGTACAAAATATATAACAAAAAAATCAATGCCAAGGCTGATAAAAACAGAGCCAATATGGCGTTTGGACGTTCTTGGGCCATTATTGGGGGTGCTTATCATTCAATGGAACAGACTGGCCCACTGGTCTGGGCCAGTCTGTTTTATGATTGGTAAGGTCCCTGCTCTGAGTCGGGTTCCTTCCCATGATTCAACAGTATTATCGTTACAGGCACTGCCAAAAACTGAATTTACGACTTCTTGAGAAACATTGTTTTCAAATAATGGCTCTAAAACTGATTAGAAACAAAACGATAATGAATTTTCTCACAAAAATAAGCTTAGGTTCCAGCGGGGGTCGAATCTGCGCTGACCGGAAGTGAGAAACTTTATGGTTCAAAGCGTGATGCCCTAACCCTCGACATTATACTTTCAACAGAGTATAACATGCTGCCCAGTATGAGTGTTACAAAGCGATTATGTTCTCGGTGCTTCCTAACTCGCTTGATTTGTTAGAAGGCCGCAAAATCTCTTGTCGGGCTAAACATTGCACATGCAGTTAAAATCCCACCGAGCAGGCCAACACTGGGGAGATGCGGAAACAACTCAAACAACAGCTGCTACAATTATCGGACACGGAGACAGACCCAGATGGCAAACAATTAATGAGAAAGAGGTGACCAGTAGATCCCTATCCAGAAATGTTTATAGATTTACCTTTTCATCTGCCAAAATTGTCAAAATCACCAAAAGAAAATAGTCCACTTTTGGGAAGGTTAAAGTATTTTTCAGAGAACTGTAGAGTGATTACACAAGTTCGTTTGGGTTAAAATAAAGTTTGTAAACTTCCCTTTTCAGTAAAAATAACCATTTCAAACAATGCACGAAGAGGAGGAAGTGGCATTGACAGATCAGGAGGTAAGATTAAAAGTGTTCTTCTAAAAGATCTATTGACATTAGTTCGGATATAGGAAGATGCAGTTCAAAAAGTAAACTGTCAAGGTTTCCTAAGCAGTCTGTTTCTAGTAGAAAAGGGGGAAGGCCGCCCCATTACATATCTACGAAATTTAAATCATAATGTGGAATCCAGGATAAAGGGAATACAAATGTTGAAATATCTTATCCAAAAGGGGAACTATATATGTTAAAACTGGATTTTACAATTTCAATTCTCATAGATGTCCAGAAATTACTTCATTTCAATTGGACGAATCGGGAAGTGGAGTTTACTTGCCTCCCTTCCGGCCTGGGATATGCCCCAAGGGTATTTACGAAACTACTGAAGCCTGTCGTGACCTTTATCAGGAGGCACAGCATACGTCTTATTATCTATCTGGACAGCATAATTATCACGAACTAATCTCATTTGAATCTCAGTAAGGAACTTTCATTGATCACACATACTCTAAACAATCTGGGTTTTGTAGTAAACCGGAAGAAATCTCAATTCCAACCAATGCAGAAGATATAATTTCTAGGGTACGAAGTAGACTCACCAAATCTCCCCTTGTCTCTTCTAAATTCAAAGTTAAAATAAATAAAAACTAAATGTTGTGTTCTTCTAAAAGATCTATTGACATTAGTTCGGATATTTAAGTCTTTACTCAGTCTCCTAAGAATGATGGTAGAAACCATGAGGGCAGTCTCAGTGATCCCTTTTATTTCCATGCTCTCCAGTGAGACAATACTTTTGCTCTTAGCAATGACAAAATATAAAACATTTCAGATACCAAAGTATAAATCTTTAGGATGTCCAGTACACAGATACAAATCCGGCAAAAATGGACAAACACGGACCTCTGGAAACCAAGACATGGGATCAGGTGCCATGGAGGAGTATACATCCCCTGTCGACCGGTCACACCCGCCGTGAGTCACAGTCAAGTCCAAATGAAATACGAAAACGAATCCTCGTCACAATTGGTACAGACATCTCAACAACGCCAACGAAAAGGCAATTCAACATTTCACCTAGTGAAACAGAGTAGTTACCAACAAGCCTATTATACCGACCGTAAAATTCAGAGTAATCCGAGTAATTGTACTGTAAAATTTGCGGAACGATGACATCAAACGATGACGTCAATATTTTGTCAGTGAGTAGTTTACATCTGTATATGAAATGTTCATCTGTTGAATACGCTCTGGCATATCGAATCATTTGTGAGTTATAAACTCCATATGCGGGTGACTGGGGTGTAACTACTTTAATGTGGAAAATTTACGATGGGAAAGCCGACATCGTCGCGTTTGTCATATAGCTTAGTTGCCAATTTCCCGTCTGTGTCTATAGTCAGTAAAATGTTTAAGTATGAAGTATGATTCTGCTGTATCTTTAATTTCTAGTTCGTTGGGATATATCGCATTGACATATGTATGAAAATTGTCATTATCAATTGACAAAACATCGTCGATATATCTAAATGTGAAATAAAAGGATACCGCTAGCTTTTTCTTCTTTTGATTCAGCAGTTTCTGAATGAAGTCTGATTTGTATGAATAAAGGAACAGTTCGACCAATAAAGGGGCACAATTGGTTTCCATAGGAATGGCGTCATTTTGTTGAAAGACCACGTCTCCGAACATTACAAATGTATTGTCTATTAGAAATTCCAGCATGTTTTTATATCAACTTCAGTGTATTTATGTGTAGAATTAAGGACACCTTAGTGGTACAAGGGCAGGGGTGTTTGGTCTTCAGAGGAAAAAAGTAGCCACATAAATTTTCTAGAGCTGAATGTTGCTTTCTTTGCCCTCAAATGTTTCCTGAAACAGAAATCGAATTTGACTGTTCTTCTTCAATTGAACAACAACTGTGGCATACATAAACAAACGGAGGGGCACGTTCCAAGCTCTTGAGCAATTTAGCATGTCAGATGTGGGAATGGGCTGTAGAGAGGGAAATTCATATCATATCAGTTCACATCCCCGGTGTCTCCGATATAATAGCGCATTACGAGTCCAGGAATCTCCACGATTCGAGCGTTTGGAAACTCAATCCAATTTCCTTCAGTCAATATAGACCTATTTGCGAATCGTCTAAACGAAACCAGACTCTTTAACTATGGGGACAGACTCCCTAACAGTATCATGGGTACACATGGAACCTCATGCATTCCCCTTCTCCTTAATAGGCAGGGTTATAGCTCAAGCAAGGACAGAGAAAGTGTCTCTCTTACTAGTGACACCTATTTAGCAAACCCAGCTTCGGTACCCCCAACCTGTTCTTCTTTCCCCCGGCAATGACCTCTTGACCTCAACATTGTTTCAAATGCTTTATCCCCTTCTGACAAACAATACTCTAAATCTAGCTGCATGGCTTATATCAGGGAACAATACTCAAATAGAGTTATTTTAGAAAGAGTTACTTCCCTTTTGCTCTTCGCATGGAGTCGAGGTACTAACACTGGTTACAACTGCGACTGGGAAAATGGAGTAGCTGGTGTGTCGAAAGGGAAATTAATCCTTTTCAAACCACTCTGGCCTCTATCTTAGATTTCTTTTCAGGTCCTTTTGAAAACGGGCTTCAGTACAGTACAATAATGCTTCTGCTATTTTATCTTGTCACCTTCATGTTGACAATGCCCCTGTTGGGGACATCCCAGAGTCTATAAACTCTTGAGACGCCTCCGGAGCCGTCGGTTTAGTTTTGAGCTTCCTCGATAGTCAAGGTGATCATGATAGTCTACATTTAAAACGGCCTACCTTGAAATTAGTTACACTTTTGGCTTTAGCATCAGCTTAGCGTTGTGGGGAACACTTCACGCCTCAATACCAGGTATATGAATATGGCACAACAACATTTAGTCTCCCTCACTTGATAAAGACGGAGTAAAGTGGTATTTTCTGAGTTCAAGGTAGAACTAAAAATAAGTGAATTCATAGCCCACAGAAAATGGAAATGGGTCGGCCATTTATAAACAATGGGTGATAAGAGGATTTGCACAACAGCATTGACGTGGCACAAAGTTGGGAACGTTGGCTGACCAAACACAACGCGGAGGATGACAACTGAACGGGAGAGATCAAAGCTGGGATGGAACAGTTGGGCGTCAGCTAGAGCTGTGGCTAGAGACAGAGACTGGTTGATGCAGTGTACCGTGGCCATATGCGCCTGTGGATGCGAATAGGATAGGTGAGGTGAAACGAAGAGATTTTTAGGGTTCAGAGAGACAACAACAGTGACTTGTTTATCATCTTAAGAAGGAGGAGGAGGAGGAGTGATTTAGACTCTCTACTTATTTCTTTTGTGAACCCTCACAAGTAGCTTAAATCTGTTTTGCAGCAGGCTGGTATTGATATAGACAAGTTTGGTATATAGAGCCATAACTCTGCACAAAATCATCCGACCGGAGCCAAATTTTAACTTGATCTGTAAATCATCTAGATACAGCCAAATATCAAATATCCACTCACTATGTTGAAACATTACAAGGACCATATTCAGCAATGGAAAATCAGAATTTAATCAAAATTGAAAAGGAGCTTGATTTTATGGTGAGAAACAAACTACCAAAAATTCATTGAAAAGTTCGTCAAAATTGACGGGCGTATAAAAAAGAGGAAACATGATAACCGGCGAAACCCCTGGTAAATTCAAAAAGTGGGATCATTATTATTGTTGAAACCCCTTTAAAATAGATATGTGGGAACATGCTGTTGTCCAATAGGAAATTTTCGAGTAAGCCCGGATTTCCGTTTTGATTCTGCATTTATTCGCGCCTTTTCGATTTGTCCCTCATATGTTCTTCCGCTTTTCATATTTACTTGCACCGTATATGGAAATATCCTTATGCTTAAGAGCATTAACTTTATTTTGTGTAAAGAAATCCTAGAAACTCTTAAAACATACCACAGTGGGTTATTTACTTGAACGACAATTTACTGAAATGTAGTCGGTGGGGAAAATGTGTGGACAGACCGGGAATCGAACTCATGACCTTCTGAACAGAAGCAGGGTGCTTTTACCAAATGCGCTAACGGAGATAATTGTATATTACCGAAACCTGAAGTAATTTTAAGGATCATTTTTCTAGAATCATGTAACTGGCGATAATAAAAGAAGGATTATAACGGTAATCCGGGCTAACTCGAAAGTTCCGTATTCACATAAGATTGATTGGTTATGGTTTTTGGTTATCATACCGATGATTCTACTCACTTTTCGGTTATGACAAGCTGCCCGGGAAACACGTTTTATTCCTCACAGGACACTCTCTTATGTAATGGTGACAAGAAGGAACGATAACTCTAGTCAGTGTAATTTTAATGTTATGCATTATTTAATAAAATTTAAACTCGTCCAGGTCAAGAAAGGGTTCAAAAGACTTCGGCAGGTTACATGAATTTTCCTCGGGCAAGAAAGACCATCTACTAGATCTATTTATAAACAAAACGAAAATGATAAAACGAGTTATAGATCTATTCAACACGCCTTCCTATAGATAAGGATCAAGTTTCAATAGGAAATGTTCGGTGTATTGAGGTCAAGCGTTGTTTTTGTTTTTATATGGCAGCTCGTGCCTAGTTCGTTACTCCAAGAAAGATTCATAGGACCACAGAGAAAACAATATGCTATGTATGTATGGAGAGATGGGTTCGACAACACGGTCCCAGGATGTGGTGAAAACGAGTTTCTGAGATGGGACTCCCACAGCACGTGCTTTACACACACGTGGAATACGCACGACAAACGGAATTGGCTTTGGAAAACTTGCAATGTACCTGGTCGGGAGATTGCCACGATTTTTCTTGCTGATGTTTACAATAAGCTGAAATCCGCCTATCTTAAAAAGGATTGTCATAGCAATGACCTTGACGATGTCAAACACGTACTACGGGAAGGTCACGACAACGTACAAGATTTAAAAATCTATGCCTTGTTTGCTGCCAGTGATGTTGACGTGTCGGAAAGAGGAATGGTGAAATATGTCGTCTGGTACAACGACAAATGTGCTAGTAAGAAATATTTCTCATTTTTTCTTTATTGATATCTAAACTTAAGCAGTAAAATATTTAAATATATTTGCAAAATTATATACATATAGTGTGCATTATATGAGAAAATATCAACTGGATTTTATAATTTTTATAATATCTATGATTATCCCAAACTTTTCACTTAACTCATCATTCCCCGAAAAAGCAATGGACTCTTCTGTAAATCAGTGATTTAGACCAGCCCAAACAGGTCTTCAGGGGTGAATAAGTTAACTATTACGGCTCCATGAGTAGGCCTATTCATAATCGACCTTTCGCGACTTTTGCATTATTATGTCACGATTGATCTAGCGACACATGGCTCTCATTGTGCATTTTTGACGTCAACCGACTGGGCGTCATAATCACACAAATGTCAAGGTTGTGGTGTCATAATAAAAAGAAAAAACCTTGGCCCTTCATAACCTGAATAATCCAGTCGTTATATTTCGCTTACTTCGATCCCTTCATTAACGCCTGAATCCATACACAACCAGAATGCTTCAACCATAAGGAATTTTTACTGTGCCAGACTCTGACGTCACAGAAATTTACGTCAGAATTTTGTGACGCTGCATTGACTAGTTCGCAACACTCGATTTTTTTTTTCAAATTACTGGTATAAGAAAGTTGTGATTTATCGTAAAATTACAACTGTAAACCTAATAATTCATTTGCAGTATACTTTCAATATATTTTCTTTATTTTTTTCGAACATTTATTTATCCTCGATTTATCCTCAAATTTGAAACGGGAATCCAACCTCCGCAGAAACATATATTGAGCGCCTCTGATTGGGTTCTCGTTTTTTCGAGAACGGCGAGAAACATTTTAACTGGTTAGCTTAGAGTTCCGATCAAGGACGTTAATCATTCACGTTAGGCCCTTCACGAAAATCAATTAAATGACCCGTCAAACATTTGTGATTTTGACATCACTATCGAATGACGTCAAAAATGCATATTCAAGCCTCTTTTTTCTAGGATATGTAATTCTGTATGTAAATATGTGTTTCTGCTTTCATAATTACCCGGATGTTCATTGCAGATACGTCACGTGATCGGTTTGACGGTGTAGCCGTCAACAACGAGGCATTTAATCCCAATTCTGATGATCATACAAAGCTACAGTATCTGGATAAACTACAGTTGATCAAAGATGAAGCTAGGAAACAGATTAACGGAAATCTCCTGACACATTACTCCATCAGTTGGCACTGGGGCATGCGTCATAATAAACCCACCAATATCACGTGGAATGGCAAAACTATGACGTCATCGTATCACATGATTGATATTTTCGATAGTATAGACATCCAGGTATATTCTTTAAAATTTAAAAGTTTTAAGTAGGATATATATGAAGTTAATTAAAACAAAATTCGTTGTTATATACCAATTACTAGCAGTGGTCCACTTCATCAGCATTTCTCTTGCAAGAGAAAGGTCCAAGGTTCAATTCCCGACATCGGTTTATTTTTAGCATCATAGACGGGTGGTACCCGATAATTTAAATATCTAGTCATTGGTTATCATGACACTTTGTTTTTTGTTCAACACTATTTTACACCTAAATACTCTGAAGTTTATATAATAAAGATGCTGGAATTTCTAATAGACAATATATTTGTGACGTTCGGAGACTAGGGCCCAAAGTCACCAGTACTCAGTACTCAAGCTCAACTAGTTTTTCATGATTTTAAGGCAGGACATGTTTGTATATACTGGTTGCATACAATTGTAAATAATTGTGAAAGTTATTGCTCATTTGAAGAATACTTTGAAAATATTAATAAAATGTTTGAGTACGTACTCAAATTTTGAGTACCGTACTCAACATATTTATTCATTTTTTGCAGGAAAATCATAAGTGTGACACAAAAATTTATAAGTGAATGATGTAAATTAATAATATGTTTCTTATTCACTCAAATTTGGAAGTTATACAAACAATTATATAGTCAAAATAATGAAATAAACGTTGAGCTTGAGTATTGAGTAAATTTGGTGACTTCGGGCCCTGGTCTTTCAACAAACTCTCCGCATTCCTATGGAAACCAATTCTGCCCCTTTATTGGCTGACCTGTTCCTTTACTCATAGAAGCAGACTTCATTCAGAAACTGCTAATCAAAAGAAGAAAAAGCTAGGGTGTCCTATAATTTGACATTTATTTATATCGACGACGTTTTGTCAATTAATAATGACAATTTTCATACATGTGTCAATGAAATATATCTCAGCCAATTTGAAATTAAAGATACAACAGAATCAATCACACACGCTTCATACATAGACATTGTACTTACTATAGACACAGACGGCCAATTGGTAACTAAACTATACGACAAACGCGACGATTTCGACTTTCCAATCGTAAATTTCCACATTCAAGTAGTAATATCCCACAATCACTGCATATATTTCACAAATGATCCGATATGCCAGGCGTGTTCAACATATGAATATTTCATATACAGAGGTAATCTACTCACTGGCAAATTATTGACACAGGGATATCGAAAACCGCACTTGGTGGCAACGCTCCGCAAATTTCACAGTCGGTATAATAGTCTTGTTTGCAAATTCTGTATTTCACTAGGTGAAATGTTGATTTACCTGTTCGATAGCGATTGTTAATTGTGACGAGGATTTGTTGTAAAATTGTTTTTCAACTAAAAATATATAGAGGTGCAATCAGGGAATAGTAATTGAATCGTTATGTGCATGAATTCGTACAAACCGAGTTCGTTACATTCAAGTTTTCTGCATAAATCAGGTCACGTCAAAGAACCGTTACATTTGCCCAAGTCAATAGCACAGTTCGAAATATGTGACACTTCATGTCTTTGGGCTTTAGGTGGTGAAATCTTCATGAAAGCTAGAAAATCTTGATTTGGCATGCCAACAGGGGACGCTGACTCCTATCCCATTTAGGATTCGCAATTGTTCTGCATATTGAGACACATCTAATTTGTCGTGTTCTTATGGACTTGAGTTTCGATTATCAATTTGGTACTTCTTCGTTTTACTTCATGTAACACATTTCAACAAATATGTTCTATTGTTTTTTTCAACCACTCACCTTTAAGATGGAAAAATTGATTAAGTTTCAGACACGTGAACTCCAACCAGCGTGGCTAAAAGCTCAATAATGAGCGGCCTATTGACCCCATAAAAACAGATATCAATGCATTTACATTTTTTTTTAATTTCAGGTGGCTTACAGCATATTTCCTCAAATTAGGGATCGAGCCAAAATAGCCGGATATGATTATGCCATCTCCACAGGAAAAGATATATACGTGACCTTATATACAGAAAAGGTACTGTCATCTTAAAACCACAGTCCGGAATCGTTATACTTTTTCCTTCCCGTGGTTCATGCGACCAAAATCACTCGTGCATATTTTTATTATTCATAAAACCTCAGCCAATACCATTAAGTGGTGCTTGCATTCGTCACCCAATCAGATCGATGCTTTTAAACAATTTCAGAACTGTATTGGATTAATAGACAATGCGATAACTTCCGTTGCCGATAACAATTATCTTGATTGGGCACATCTTCTCCTTATAAATATTTATTAGCTACGAGTGATTTCAGTCGCATGAAACCAAGGGTAAGACAGAGCAAAGCGATTCCGGCAGTGGTTTTATGACGACGAGGTACTATATACCAGGGCCAGTATTCATAAACATTCTTAGTCTATACTTAAGTATGAAAACATACTTAAGTAACTTTTTTCTTACTTAAGTGGTGAAGAATTTTCTCAAATGTGGGTGAAATTCTTAGGTATAATTTATAAACTTACTAAGCACTAAAAAGAATGTGCTTAAAGTTAAGAGTACTAAAGAGGACTCCTAAATAATTTAAGAATTTCTTAAGTTTTCTTTTTCATAAAGAAATGCCATGTTAGAGAAGAAATTTTAAAAGAAGGTTGTAACAAAAAAAAACTATCAATTCTGTAAAGTAAACTTTAGTACAGGCAGTGCGTATTCACAGGAAACCTTTTAAATGAAAAAAAAATTAATATCTTGAAAGAAATTCAACTCTGCATAAGCCTGTCACTCTGAAAATGCCTGTTACATGCATGCAATAAACTGCAGAAATTGATCAAGTTTATTATAGGAGGATATCATGTCAGTTTTAATTCAAAGCATCAAATATTTGAGCTTTCAAAATCTCAGAAAAAAACCGTCATCTTGAGTTTCATTCGGCCTTATTCAGTCACGCTTTGATGGGTACCAAATCCATGTTTTGGTTGGCAAAATCTATTTACAAACTGGGCTTTCCCCGGATTTCCCTTGGTAACGTACTTAACAATTACTTAGCTAAAAATTACTCTTAGCATCTTTGTGAACTTCATTTAAGAATTATTTCTTAGCTAAAAATTTATTTTCTTCTTAAGTGTTACTTTAAGTATAAAACTTTAAATCTTTATGAATACCGGTCCAGGACAATTTCGCACCTGGTTATTTTCGCTTTTTTATGACAGAAAACATTTTCAATGTGTCTTAAGTTAAATTCGCCTTAAATCACCATAGTGTCAGGGATGGCATATATAACCTGTTTCAATTTGGACCTTGAAAATTTCGTTTTCATCGTAAATTCGTCCTCTCATCTGAGGACGAAAATAGGGAAAATTAAATGGGGGCAAAAAATTTCAGGTATTCAGGAAATAGTTTTCTTTTTTCGCACCCTTGTACCCCACAATTTGTCCGGCTTTCAAGAGACCCAAGTGTTGTCTGACCAATAACTGAACTCATTCATCCCTAAAGACACATTTGGACTGATCCAAGTCATTGATTTACAGAAGAAGCCATAGTTGATTTGATTTTGATTTAAACATATTTTATTGTTTCAAACAATGGGATGAGACACAAGTTATCATAACTTAGATTGTCTTCTCCTTAATCAATATACATATATGGCAAAAAATGTAGAGGTCAAAATGAATGTATACATGTAAATAGGAACATAACAGCAGAAAAGAATACAGGTAAATAAATGGGTGATTGGGTAACAAACGTATATACATATACACGGAAAGTACTACATATACTGGTGAGTTGATCATGATATAATTTTAACTATTGAACATATATTGATATTGCATTATAACAGTAAGTAGGCATCTAATAAAAACTAGCTACACACACGATGGCCTTTTATTCTATCTAATGTCTTTAAAAACAACATCCCTTGAATCTTCCTCAGCTTCTCAACATTTCCTTCCAAGTACCACACCCCAAAGTACTTACACATTGGATGCCTCCATTATGCAATAGTTCGATTTTAACAAAAACTACGAACTACCGATCATGTTTATAAAGTTATAAAGCAAAGGATACGGACAAAGAAAAGGGGGATTTGACAGACTCCAGATAATTCACGATTTGTTGCTGTAGAGGTTTCACGTAAAAAAAAATAAACTAAACTCGATGATCGTGCTTTCGTGAGTCACCATATATGCACACCCCATGTCCCTTCTAAAACGAAAGTCATCCCTAAAGACACATTTAGACTGATCCATGTCATTGATTTACAGAAGAAGCCATAGTTTTTCAGGGGTTGTTGAGCTAAGGCCCCGAGGTCACCAGATTTATTCAGAATTTAAGCTCAACTAACATTAAGGTAAAAAGATACACATATGCTACAAGTGGAATTTGTAAATAATATTAACGATTACTGTTCGTGAAGAAAATTTCAGAATTATTTTTTCTTTTAATAAATGCATACTCAAATTATGGGTACCGTAATCAATGTATCTATTCATTTTATTTCCTAGAAAATCCTTTTTTTTGTTGTTTTTTTGTTTTGTTTTTTTTGTTTTTTGTGGTGAATGATGAAAAATAACGTTTCCTATTCACTCAAATCCTGAAGATTTACCTACGACACTGGTTAACTCATCATGTTTTTACCCTTCAGATCATAATAGACTGATCTGCACAAAAGAATAGAGCATTCCATTAATATATTCTGGGGTGAAATGGTTCAAAAACAAACAAGACAAGAACCTTTTGTTTTCTTCTGATTAAATCTCAGAATCCCATCATTTCTACAAATTCTTTTTCTTTTCTCTCCCTTCAACATGTTTTATGGATGTATGGCTAAAACGTGTCTCGGGTTGTTTAAAACCTATAACAAGTTTCGAGTATAAATATATGAACATGTAGATTAATAATTTTGGTGTTTCGGTGCATAAGGGCCCAAAGTCACCAAATTTGCTCAAATCTCAAGTTCAACTTTTATTTCATCATTTTGACTATACAGTTGTCTCCAAAATTTCTGAATTTGAGTGACTAGGAAACACAGAAATGTTCGTCATTCAAATACATGCATATTGTTTTTTGTCACGGTCACACTAACGATTTCAATAAATACTTGAGTACAGTACTCAAAATTTTAAGTACATACTCAAATCAATTTTTTAAATATTTCTGAAGTATCTTCAAATAAGAAAAACTTACCTTCTCATTTTTTTCAGGTTGAACCATGTCAGATAACATTTTTTCCTCAGACATGTCACTTTGGCGGACACTCACAAACCGATCTCTATGCTGCATTTGACAATTTCGACAGCCATGGAATTGGCAGAGCACGGCCATGCATAGAATATTTCCGTGGAATTTATTCAAGTGGAGGTCACAGAGACTGGCCCGCACATAAGTAAAGCCCAGTCCTCCGGTTCGCACATGTGCGGAGGACTGGTTATATATAAGTAAAGCCCAGTCCTCGGACCCACATATAAATAAAGCGGTCATATGCCATGTATTTTCTCTCACTATCTGACTTGTTCCTTGTGAATTTGGAATAGCGTTGAACGTTACACTCAACACTTTTCCAGTTATATGGCGGAGGAGAGAACACAAGCTACAATGCATCCGGAAGACACGACCGGCCTTCTGCAAATAAACTGGCAAACTTCCTCACAAAAATCAGCTTAGGTTCCAACAGGGCTCGAACCTGCGCTGATCAGAAGTGAGAAACTTCATGATAAAAAGCATTGTGTAAATTGATGTCTACATACATTTAATTTACACAGCCGAGTGAGTAGAGCATTGCGCCGTAAAACCTAGTTCCTCACCTCAAGTCAGTATAGGTGAGAATCTGAGTAAAACCAAAACTGATTTTGTGAGAAAGTTTGCAAGTTTACCTGCTGAAGGTCAGTGATCTCTCTTTTACCATAAAAAATGGTCGAGATCAAGGCCCGAAGTCACCAAAGTTACTCAATACATGTACTCAAGTTGAACTTTTATTTCAATATTTTGACTATTTGATCGTTTGAAAAACTTTTGGGTTTGAGTGATCAGGAAACATTATTTTTCACCATTCACATATTCATTTTTGCATCACACTTATGATTTTCCTGTAAACAATGAATACATATGTTGAGTACAGTACTAAAAAATTGAGTACGTACTCAAGGAATATTTTAGTAGTTCTGAAGTTTTCTGCAAATGATAAAAATTTTGATAATTGTTTACAATTCTGCGTCGTCAATATACAAACATGTCCAGTTACAGAATAAATTTTGCATATTTTTACCCCAAAATCATGAAAAGTAGTTGAGCTTGAGTACTGAGTAAATTTGGTGACTTTGGGCCCAGATAACAGAAGAATTGTTGAATGTTACTAAACCCTTCAGATCATAATAGACTGGTCTAAACAAAAGAATAGAGCATTCCATTAATATATTCTGGGGTGAAATGGTTCAAAAACAAACAAGACAAGAACCTTTTGTTTTCTTCTGGTTAAATCTCAGTATCCCATCATTTCTACAAATTCTTTCAAAATGGTATCGACTTTTTGTCCAGTGTTCAGTATAAGACATGTATATTGAAGGGACATAGCAGTGTTTACAAACATTTTGTCGATTTTTTCTATTTTTACAATACACACAGGCATAAAAAATTTTATATTTCTATATATTTTGTGAAAATAAGGGCAGGTCTAGTGTAGTAGTATTCATAAACTAATAGTAAGGTCGAGTTATTTAATTGCAATTGAAAGTGTTAAACCTGGGTTTCTCAAGCAGTTTTACAAAATATATAGGAAAATAAGAATTTTTATGGGCATGTAGTTCTCTTTTTGCTTACCAAACTAAAATCAAGGGAAAAATAGAAAAAACAAATACAAAAAAACAAGAGGCCAATGGGCCACATCACTCACTTGAACTGTACTGGTATCTTACAAACACGAGAATCTCAATTTATAATTATTATAACACTCCTTCCTTATCTTGGAGGAGACTTAAAAATGATTAAAATTAGAAAATGAGAAAGCCGGAAAAGATGTCAAAAATTTATTCCAAAAACAGAAAATTACATCATGCTTCCATTTTAATCACTCGGATGATTAGTTTTTCAATCCCTGCAGCAGTTCTGAGAAGATTTTCAAAGAGGGGTACCCCTTATTTTTAGATTTCCACAAAATTAACAAACTTGAATTATACAGCTATGTAGATCACTCAGATATAATTAGTTTTTCAATCCATGCAGTGGTTTTGGAGAAGATTTTTTAAACAGGGTATCCCCTGGGGACCTCTTTTGCCCCACCCTGGGCTGAAATAAACAAATTTGGTAGAGAGTATTGAGTACTTGCATCCTATAAAGTTTCATCAAAATCCCTTAAGTGGTTTTGAAGCAGCAGCCAAAAAATTAAAACTCCCCCTTCATTTTTGCAATCCTAAAAATTTCAAAAACTTTAATTTCAGCAAAATTCTTTCAGGAAACATTAATCTGCCAAACTACAGGTAAAATACACAAAATGAATGAACGGGGAGAAAAATCAAAGAAATCATACAAAAGTGAATGAAAAGTCTAAAAGACGTCAAAAACACATCAAAAATTTGTATTTTCCGATTTCTATGAATTTTTTATTTTCCAATTTCTACAAAATTAACAAACTTCATACATCAATGTAGATCACTCATTCTATCCATGCAGCAGTTCTGGAGCAGAAGATTTTTAAAGTGGGGTACCCCTTAGGGCCTCTTTTGCCCCATCCTGGATCCACCCCTGGGCCGATCTGGCTGAAATGAACAAACTTGGTAGAGGACTCGCTTCCTATAAAGTATCATCAAAATCCCTTCTGCGATTTTGGAGAAGAAGTCAAAAATGTTAAAAGTTTACAGACAGGTGGATGGACGACTGACAACAGGTAATCAGAAAAGCTCACTTGAACCTTTGGTTCAGGTGAGCTAAAAACAGCTAATGCACCTTTATAAAGGTGACAGAGATCCATGTCCATAGCACAGGTCATAATTTGTGGCATTTCAATTTACAGGGGCTTGCTTTATACATGTAATGGCAAAACAATAATGTCATGAACTGTTTAAGGTGCAAAACAAATAAATCTGAAGGCATGTATTGTGTAATGACAGGTATTTATTAATTATACATACTTCAAATGTTATCACATAGACAAAATCTGTACACAACTTTATACAATACGTGTACCATTTTGATGATCAACTAATAATTACACTTCCATGTAAATTCTTAAGCAATGCTTTCACAGAATGTACTCATATAACCTCACAGTACTCGTATAACCTCACGGGGTAGAGTCTCAGGACTCCTTTCTTGACCTGGACAAGTTTAAAATTTAGGTAATAAAGCATAACAACATTGAAATTGCACTGACAAGATTAATCTCCCTACTTGTCACTTTATCTAGCATACAAATATCCAGTAAGGAATAAAACATTTTTTCTGTGCAGTTGTCATACCTGAAAATTTAGTAGAACCATTCATAAAAGGTTACTCTGCCCAGCCATGTTGTGTAAACTGGGCCCAAAGTCACCAAATTTACTCGGCACTCAAGCTCAACTAACTTTTTCATGATTTTAAGGTGAAAACACCTAAAATTTATTCCGTAACTGGACATCTTTGTATATTGACGGCATACATGTATAATTGTAAACGATAAAAATTATTGCTCATTTGAAGAAAACTTCAGAAATATTTAAAAATTTTGAGTACCATACTCAATATTTATTAATTTTTCACAGCCTCTAAAAATTTGTGTTTTACTTGTTTGTTTGTCTGGTTGTTGCTGTGTTGTTGTTTAACGTCCCACTAAAGAATCTTTCATTCATATGGAGACGTCAACAAATGCCGGTGAAGGGCTTCAAATTTTGGCCTATGCTCGGCACTTACGGCCATTGAGCAATGAGGGTTCTTAAACATGCCGACACCTACTGTGACACAGGACCTTGGTTTTTACTGTCTCATCTGAAGGACAGGAAATCGACCTGCCACTGACTGGACTCGAACTCATGACCAGGAGGCGGTCGAGCTACCAACTGAGCCAGGCCGCCTCCAGGAAAATTGTAAGTGTGACACAAAAATTTATGTGTGAATGATGAAAAATAATCACACGTTTTCTAATCACTCAAACCCAAAAGTTTTACAAATGATTATGGGTCAAAATTATGAAATAAAAGTTGAGCTAGAGTATCCAGTAATTATGGTGACCTCGGGCAACGGACTATTTCTTTACTTAAATCCTCCACAACTACAAGTCTGTACTAAATCTGCTATGGGTGGACGAGTTGAAGCAGCACTTCATATCCACCAGTTAGTCACATTACGGGGAATTTCTATTTCTGGTCTATTTTTATACTTGTTGCAATTGACAACACTGTATTTTGTGCACTTTTATCCATTTATCAGAAGCAGGAAATTACACAGAAATCCTGAAATCATCGCAATAACAAAGGAAGTGGTGACCTGAAATAATTACCTCAAATATTCAATTAACACGATACTTCAAATATTCAATTAACAGATTATACAATCCATCAGGCACTGACATAATTCAATATTTACAGTCATTATTTACAGAATAAACATAATTCATTGGAAAAGATACCTCGTAACAAATCCTTGAAACTGATCACATAAACATATTGCGAAACAGATCTAACATGTGACTGAATCAGGATAAAAATTAATTCATTTTTTTTTTTTTTTTTTGCCGGAGAACAAGTTCATCACTTTGTTGAATCAAGAACGCAGATTTAGTGCCATCATCTATTTAAAGTGTTAACCATTATCCTATAGATATCACAAAGGCTCCCAGTATGTATGGCAGAGCACTAGTTTCCATACCATCCAGTCCGCAGCAGATCTTCTGAGGATAACCCCATCATCATGCCTTCAACACACATAGTTTGGGTACAATGTCTGATGATACATATCACCGAGTCATCAACTATTTTTTTCATATATCAACACATCCAAGAGATAAAAGTGTGAATTACACATCGCACAGAATCGCCATGGGTAAAGAATTCATCCCCGAGAATTGCCACGGGTAAAGTATACATCCTAAACAATTCCCATTGATAATCTATGCATCCAGAGAATTGTCATGGGTAAAGAATGAATCCTAGAGAATTCCCATGGGTAAGTGAAGTAAGCATCCAGAGAAATACTATTGATATATCACTATACATCCCAGAGACTCAACATAGATAAAGTAGTTGACCAACACAGGCCAAGTATTTAATCCACTTATCCCTAGTGACACATTTGGACTGGTCCAAGTCCTTGATTCACAGCAGAGTCCATTGTTTTTTTAGGGACTGATGAGCTGATTAAATCAAGAATAACACATCATCAGCAAGCATAACCTGATTGGCTTCCATCATTTTTTCTATTGCAGCAAAAATTTCATCTTCCGAATAATCGTCTCCATGTTCTTTTGTCATGTGACTCTTAACTTTATCCACTGATACAGACTGTGCATGCTCAGCTTTAAATAAATTAAACAATGATGCTCGGAAAGTCTTCAGTCTGAAAAAGATATAAAATCATCTAGAAAGGAAATCTTTTTTGTCGTGGCATTTAACGCCAGGAGTGAAAAGAGAATGGGATTATACCAATTTGCCGGAAGACATTTAATCTTTCTTATGAATGTGGTTCTCCTTCGTACAAGATTTTAAGAAGCACTAGTCCCAACTGATGTAACTGGTTCAGAATCGTAATCAACCATCGATTTAATTCCGTAAGAACTATTATACTTACTTACAGGGATTGTTATATGATGCCAAGTTATATAGACAGCTATGCGCCACTGACTTACAAACTATACAACACTGACTTACAAACTATACGACACGGACTTACAGACTATACGTCACCGACTTGCACACTTTACGACACCGACTTACATACTTTATGACACTGACTTAGCCTAAATGACACCGACTTAGACTATACCACACTGTCTTACAGACTATGCGACACTAACTTACAGACTATACAACACGGACTTAAGAGACTATACGACTCTGACTTACAGACTATATGTCACCGACTTACACACTTTATGACACCAACTTACAGACTACGACACCAACTTAGACTATACGACACTGACTTACAAACTATACAACACTGACTTACAGACTATACGACACCAACATAGACTATACGACACTGACTTACAGACTATATGTCACCGACTTACAGACTATACGACATTGACTTACAGACTGTGGTATGACACTATTCTATATAGTCATAATCAATGTTCGGCAAAAAAGAACTGGTCTATTTTCCTCTGTAACTTAGAATTACAGTAACTTAGTTCTCAACACAATTCTCAATAATCAAGTTTGTCACTAGTGTCAGCACACCAATTAACAAGAGTTGTCAGTAGACAACAAAGCTTGTCTAAATAGGTGCAAAGTATCACAAGAATTACATATAATTACATGTCTTGCCAGTCCCTGTTTTGATATTATATGTAGCAAAGTAACAAACAGTATAAATAAGTGTAGGATAAGGGATGTGAATGTATTTTACATTTATAAGTTGAAATATATATTTGAGGGGGTGGGGCAGTGCCCCTACATACATCACTGAATATGTTTTCCAATAACAGTCAATAATATATATGGTTTAAGGGTGGGGCTGTGATTGGTTTTTAAGTTATAAGTAAACATATATATTTCACAGGGTGAGCAGTACCCCCACATACACCAATGAATGTGTTTTCCCATAACAATCAATAATATATATATATGGTTTAAGGGTGGGGCTGTGATCGGTTTTTAAAGTTATAACTAAAAATCCATATGGGGGGAGGGGGGGGCAGCAGACCCTCCTACACCACTGAATGTGTCTCCCTATAACAATCAATAATATATATGGTTTAAGGATGGGGCTGTGAATGGTATTTAATTTATAAGTAAAATTACATATTTCAGGGGGTGGGGCAGGACCCCAAGGACCCAATCATATACCAATAAATGTGTCTACACATAACAAACGAGAATATATATGGTTTAGAGGTAGACATGTGAATGGTTTTCAAGAAATACATAAAAGAGTAAATTTAAGGGGGTGGGGCATATACCCACAAAGACCCCAATGCACATCAATAAGAACTGATGTTCTACCCTAATGGAACCTCCATCCAAATTATCAGGGTTCTAACACTATCATTAACCAAGAACCAAAATCCTAATGAAAACTTAACATTGATCTGAACACAGCAAATTTTTGCAAGAAATTAAGTCCAAACAACCACAGAATATGTCAATATTTGAATTTATTCCAAATTAGATTCAAATATCACTCAGCTAATTGATACTTTACCCCAAAGAGTCCTTCATACCAGATAACAGCCTCCTACTACACATATTGAATGATTTATAGTACTTTCCAACACTTGCCCCAAAACTTTAACCCTTGATTTTCATGAATAAAAGTTTTAAGTTTAAAAACATGTTAAAATTTGAATTTATTCCAAAACAGTTTCAGATTTCACTGTACTCTGATACTTTACCCCCCAAAGAGTCCCTCAAACCGAATAACAGCCTCCTATTACACATAATGAATGATTTATAGAACTTTCCAACACTTGCCCAAAAATTTTACCTGTAACCTGGCAACGCCAGATGCTGACGTGACTACATAAGCCCCCCCCATTCTTGGAATAGGCGAGCTAAAAATTTGACAAATATCATGATGTCTGGTTTGAGACACAAAGGAAATGGACATTTCCTCTGTAACTGGGTCATCATCTAGCTTCATTGTGGACAATTAGTTATATACAGTGGAATTTTGTTATCTTGAAACTCACAGGACTGCGCCTATTACTTAGACATATCTAGAATTCGAGACAACCAAACTTTTAAATAACATATTATTAAATCTATAAAAATCGGGACCAGATTTTCAACTGACATATCCGGAATTTCGTCTCAACCAATTTCGACATAACTCGATACCACTGTAAATGGCTATACCACACTTGCTTATATGTATAAACGGCTCTACGACACTTGCTTATATCAACTGCTCTACAACACTTGCTTATATCAACTGCTCTACGACACTTGCTTATATCAACTGCTATATGACACTTGCTTATATCAACTGCTATATGACACTTGCTTATATCAACTGCTCTACGACACTTGCTTATATCAACTGCTATACGACACTTGCTTATATCAACTGCTCTACGACACTTGCTTATATCAACTGCTATACGACACTTGCTTATATCAACTGCTATATGACACTTGCTTATATCAACTGCTCTACGACACTTGCTTATATCAACTGCTATAAGACACTTGCTTATATCAACTGCTATATGACACTTGCTTATATCAACTGCTATATGACACTTGCTTATATCAACTGCTCTATGACACTTGCTTATATCAACTGCTCTACGACACTTGCTTATATCAACTGCTATATGACACTTGCTTATATCAACTGCTCTACGACACTTGCTTATATCAACTGCTATATGACACTTGCTTATATCAACTGCTATATGACACTTGCTTATATCAACTGCTCTACGACACTTGCTTATATCAACTGCTCTACGACACTTGCTTATATCAACTGCTCTACGACACTTGCTTATATCAACTGCTATAGGACACTTGCTTATATCAACTGCTATATGACACTTGCTTATATCAACTGCTATATGACACTTGCTTATATCAACTGCTATACGACACTTGCTTATATCAACTGCTATACGACACTTGCTTATATCAACTGCTATACGACACTTGCTTATATCAACTGCTATACGACACTTGCTTATATCAACTGCTATATGACACTTGCTTATATCAACTGCTATATGACACTTGCTTATATCAACTGCTAAATGACACTTGCTTATATCAACTGCTATATGACACTTGCTTATATCGACTGCTATACGACACTTGCTTATATCGACTGCTATACGACACTTGCTTATATCGACTGCTATACGACACTTGCTTATATCAACTGCTATACGACACTTGCTTATATCAACTGCTATATGACACTTGCTTATATCAACTGCTATACGACACTTGCTTATATCAACTGCTATATGACACTTGCTTATATCAACTGCTATATGACACTTACTTATATCAACTGCTATATGACACTTGCTTATATCAACTGCTATATGACACTTGCTTATATCAACTGCTATACGACACTTGCTTATATCAACTGCTATATGACACTTGCTTATATCAACTGCTATACGACACTTGCTTATATCAACTGCTATATGACACTTGCTTATATCAACTGCTATATGACACTTGCTTATATCAACTGCTATATGACACTTGCTTATATCAACTGCTATATGACACTTGCTTATATCAACTGCTATATGACACTTGCTTATATCAACTGCTATATGACACTTGCTTATATCAACTGCTATATGACACTTGCTTATATCCACTGCTATACGACACTTGCTTATATCAACTGCTATATGACACTTGCTTATATTCACTGCTATACGACACTTGCTTATATCAACTGCTATGACACTTGCTTATATCAACTGCTATATGACACTTGCTTATATCAACTGCTATATGACACTTGCTTATATCAACTGCTATATGACACTTGCTTATATCAACTGCTATATGACACTTGCTTATATCAACTGCTATACGACACTTGCTTATATTGACTGCTATATGACACTTGCTTATATTCACTGCTATATGACACTTATATTGACTGCTTAACATATTATATTGACTGTTATAAGACACTTATTTTTGTCTATAGATCCGTTCTTTTACTTAACTGCTATACAACACTATAATGTCTATATTGACAGCTGTAAGAACTTATTTTCATCTATTGATCCATTGTTTTACACTGACAGCTATAAGACACTTATCTTCGTCTATAGATCCGTTCTTTTACTTAACTGCTATACAACACTACATTGACAGCTATAAGACACTTATTTTCGTCTACAGATCCGTTCATTAGTGCTGTACTACACTATATTGGTGGCTATAAGACACTTATATCCATTGCTATATGACAATTAAATAGATTGCTATGACCTTTATTTATTTTTGTCCATAGATTCGTTTTTAGACACTTATAAAGACTGCTATACAATACTATTTTTCGTAACTACTTTTTACTTGTTTAACTGCTATACAACACTTCATTGACGGCTATACGACACTTCCTCATATCGTCTGCTATAGGACACATATATAGACACTCTGACACTTATTTTTGTCTACAGATCCGCTTTTACTGAACTGCTGTACGACACTTAAATCAACATCTATATGACAATTACTTATTTTCGTCTATAGATCCGCTCTTTTACTTGACTGCTATATGACACTTACATTGACAGCTTTACGATATTTACTTTTTCTTTATAGATCGGTTCCTTCACTTAAATGCCATACGACACTATATAGACCGCTATACGACACTCTTTCGTCTATACGACACTTACTTATTCTCCTCTATATGACACTTTCTTGTTTTCCTCTATACGACACTTATTTTCGTCTATACAACACTTACTTATTTTCACGTATACAACACTTATTTCCGTCTATACAACACTTACTTATTTTCGTCTATACAACACTTACTTATTTTCGTCTATACAACACTGCCTTATTTTCAGGTATACAACACTTATTTTCGTCTATACAACACTTACTTATTTTCACGTATACAACACTTATTTTCCTCTATACAACACTTATTTTCGTCTATACAACACTTAATTATTTTTGTCTATACAACATTTACTTATTTTCACGTATACAACACTTACTTATTTTCGTCTATACAACACTTATTTTCGTCTATACAACACTTACTTATTTTCACGTATACAACACTTATTTTCGTCTATACAACACTTACTTATTTTCAAGTAAACAACACTTATTTTCGTCTATACAACACTTACTTATTTTCGTCTATACAACACTTACTTATTTTCGTCTATACAACACTTACTTATTTTCGTCTATAGATCCTTTCTTCGACTTATCTTTATCTTGTGAAGCGTCCACATCCATTGTTTCATCTTGTCTCTTCTTCCCTTTTCTCTGTCGCCTTGGTCTGGCTTCCTGACTATCGTCTAATATAAAAGAAAAACCTTTCATCTTTTGTACATACTGTGCCGAATCAAATTCTTAAATAAACCAAAGTAATGCCCTAATATTTACGATACACAGAAGCGAAACTGAGGAGGGCCACTGGAACATCGCCCCTTCTCATTTGGATACAGGGGAAAAATGAATTCAAAAAAAATAAATCACAATCTAAACATATTAACAGACAGTTACGCCATTATAATTATAATGTTCATATTCCTATGGCCCATCCAGATAAAATTTTAGCCCCCATTGACCACCCTGTTTGTAACCAGCCTGGCCCATCTACACCCAGGCAGGTCAGACTATTTTGGTTCCAGAAATTGAGTGCTCAACATTTATCATCATTAACCCTGACAGGTCAGACCTGGATGGCACAATTTAAAAAATAAAATGATAAAATTAACTACCCTCTACCCTAGGGAGGTTGGACCTCTTATTGGTGAGGAAAATTCAGTGCTACACATTAACTATCGTCCCATCAATACCTTACAGTAAGACCTTGTCATAGTTAGGAAAACTCGGATCAAACTTCTCTGTTTGTGAACAAAGTAGGGCTGACATTGATGAGAAATTCTATATCCATATATCGATTTATTTGGTACTTCTATAAAATGCATTCGGAATAAATAGATTCTTTATAATATTTAGGTGTGTTATTGTGTATTTGACTATCTGAAGATGAAAATAATCAATCATTACAAGGAAAACATTGTTTATTTGAACAAATTAAACAATTAGAATGAAATGTAACATAGTTCAATAACATGAAGTAAAATGAATGGAAAATTTTGGAAATGTGTAAGATAAAAATATCCTGTGAAATGCAGTATGAAATGTATCGATACTCAAGAAATGTATTGATTATCATAATGATTTAATTTTATATCGATACATTGATATCGAGTCTATTAATGACAGCCCTAGAACAAAGAGTGTAAATTTTCAAATAATTGTCTTCTTTATAACGTTTTACAGCAAGCTACAGAGTACAGATGACCCAAAAACTGGAGGAACCCCACTGTCAATCTAACGAAGTACTTCATGTCGAAATGCATTATAATCTGTCTATTGAGTATTCTGGATTCTTGTCTGATCCTGTGATGTTCGTCAGTCCAAAATTATTTCCTTATATGTTCAACGTAAATATATATTGTGTATTCTGTCTATTCCAAATTCTGTATTTAGTGTATTCCGTATCTTGCCTATTCCGATTTTAATGTATGCTGCAAACCCCCCTCCCCGTTATTTATTTTTTTCCCCACAAGTCATGGTCCTTCTAGATAGGCACGTTTCAATCTACACCTGTCTAAAAGCGAAGGGGTTGATGAGTTCATGGGTTCGATTAACATACCTTCCTCACTCGCTGTTGCCTCACTCTCATCAAAGTCATATGGATCATAGCCATCGTCGTCATCTTTCCTTAGAGGTCGCTTTTCCGTTGCAGCTCTTTTCCTGTAATTCAAATATATTGTTTTTGTTTATTTTACCGTTGTTTGAACTCTATGGAAACTTCAGAGTGCCCTACATCTTGACTTGTGCTATGGACTGATGCCATTGTAGTTTACCAGTTACTTAACGCTCTTGTTAAAAAAAAATGATAATTTTCGTTTCCTGTGCCAAACAATTAGCAGTTGTTGTATTGTTGTTTAACATCCCAATCAGACATCACCAAATGCCGGTGAAGGGCTTCAAAGTTTGGCCTACGCTCGGCACTTACGGCCATTGAGCAGTGAGGGTTCTTTAATGTGTCAACATCAACAGTGACACGGGATCTCAGTTTTTACTGTCTCATCCGAAGGACAGAAAAAGCCAGCTGCCTCCACCAAGGCTTGAACCCTCGACCCTCAGGTTGCGAATCGAGCACTCTACTGTGGAGTCATGTTGGCTCTCCAAACGCTTAGCAAAATATCAGACATCTCTTTACATGAAATCTTGGCTGGAAATCCAGTGCTATATCCAAAGGAACTGGAACACTTACTTTGTTACTGGTGGTCGCCAAGTCAGACACAGTCCTCCCACAGCAAGGACCCCCGCACACCAACATCAGGGCCAATGAGAGACATTAATATAAGTTGACATTACTTGTTTGTCATTCATTGTAAAATAAATCAAGTTTCAACTTACTTCTTACTCCGTTTGGTTGTCTCTCCGTCAACTTCATCTTGGCCCTCCTCTGCGCTATTTTCATCTTCAGTAACTCCGTCAGAGCTGTGCCTACGTTTCTTTGCCTTTGAAAGAACCTAACAAAAGAAAAAAAAAGAAATAAATAAAACAGACCAGAAGTTATTTACTAGAAGAAGAAAAATCTAATAAACAAATATGAGGTTGTTGGTTTCTTTTTTTTTTTCAACATTTGTGAGACTGACGATTTTTTCCAGTAACAGTTATAATTAGATAAATTTTCTACAGAAAACTTTGTCCAGTAAATTTACCTTTTTGAAGTAAGCGTACTGTATCAACTCTATAGCTGCCTGAGCATCTTCTAAATCCACTGTTTTGGACAGACGACATTTGGCATGTGCTGTGGATAAACGGATCATTGTTTCCAGCGTTCTAGCTGTAACAGGTGTCGTCTGAAAACCAGAAGTTGTAATGTTACTAAGTATGTCTGAAAACCAGAGGTTGTGAAGTTGTAACGTTACTAAGTATGTCTGAAAACAAGAAGTTGTAATGTTACCAAGTATGTCTGAAAACCAAAAGTTATAACGTTACTAAGTATGTCTGAAAACCATAAGTTGTAACGTTACTAAGTATGTCTGAAAACCAGAGGTTGTGAAGTTGTAACGTTACTAAGTATGTCTGAAAACCATAAGTTGTAACGTTACTAAGTATGTCTGAAAACCAGAGGTTGTGAAGTTGTAACGTTACTAAGTATGTCTGAAAACCAGAGGTTGTGAAGTTGTAACATTACTAAGTATGTCTGAAAACCAGAAGTTGTAATGTTACTAAGTATGTCTGAAAACCAGAGGTTGTGAAGTTGTAACGTTACTAAGTATGTCTGAAAACCAGAAGTTGTAACGTTACTAAGTATGTCTGAAAACCAGAGGTTGTGAAGTTGTAACGTTACTAAGTATGTCTGAAAACCAGAAGTTGTAACGTTACTAAGTATGTCTGAAAACAAGAAGTTGTAATGTTACTAAGTATGTCTGAAAACCAAAAGTTGTAATGTTATTACCATATTTGATCTTTTAAGTGCCCAGGGTGCTACAAAAATCAGAAAAAAAAATGGTGGGCGCTCAATGGGACCAATTAATCATCAAATTGACGTAAAACAGTTATTTTTATAAGTTATAGTTATCAGGCATATTAGTAAAGTTCTTGTATTTCTTCTGTTGCTGGGGGCTACAGATAAACTGTTATTTACAGTTTTTCAGGTCCACATCTCCTTGTCAACCAGCTAGAAGAGTCTTGATCGTATGTAAAAAGGGGGGGGGAGGGGCGCTTATAGGGACACAGGCACTTAATGGGTCGAATACCGTAAGTGTCAAGCAGACGATGACCTTTGCACAGGGGTCAACAATAATGAAAATTTTCTCTTGTCCTGGGGGTCAAGCAGTCTTTAAATCTGCTTGTCCGAATGCAAAAATGACCCATCCGAAAATAATGTGTAACATTCAAAGATTTTTATTTTGTGTTGAAAAAGGTATAATCTTTATTGAATTAATTCTTCTCTTTAACAATTCCTCGTCCTTTTGAACAAGCGAAAAGTAATTTCGACTTGTTCGAACGTAAAATGGTCTTGTCCAGGACAAACCATAATGTTGAACCCTGCATTTGAGCAATTAAAATGTGTATAACAGATGTGTATAGCAATAGGTCAGACTAATGCCTATAGAATCTAGACACTGAAACAAGAAAATGGACATGAAATGCACTGAAAAGTTTACTACAAATTTCAGCATTCTTTTTCTGACAAAACAACTTTGAGAGATAATGAGAACATGCGAAATTGATTGTTGTCTTAGTGCTGCAACAAGTGATACTAATTCCCTCGCAATGAAATTATCGTGTAATACAATAATATTTCAATGAAATAATCAAAGGGCAATAACTGTAAATAAGTGAGTGCTGGTTACAAAATGCGACTCATCCAAGATATTATCATAGTAAACCCTTTTATTAAAGTTTTGAGAAATTCCGTTGAGAAATAAATTTGTTAGAGTGCTGACGATAATAAATCAATGAAATAAACAAAGGGCAATAACTCTGTAAATAAGGGAGCATGGGTTACGAAATGTGAACTCGTCTGAGATATTACCATACCTGCCAACTAATTGAAAAGTGGAACAATCATCCGGGGGTTTGGGGGCCACAGGGGGACCGGGAAAATCCTAGCAATTCAGCTTTCTTATGAAGACATTCTCGAGCATTTCTGAGAATATAAAGCATGCTCACGACTTCAATATTTCAGTTCTAAATTCTTGCTTCATTCTGCATCATGATTGAAGAATCTGCAGACTATCATGAGAATGCAAAAGATACAACAACGTCCTTCAACATTTTCCTGAATAATTTTGCAGTGTGATCCACAATAGACAGAGGCAAAGAATGTTCAATTATAAACTCTGAAAATGAAGTTTCAGCTCTCGTTATGTTATAAACGTCATCATTATTTGTTAGTTTATTGTTGTTTAACGCCCCACTTAAGAACATAATTTTTTATAAAAAGAAACTATTAAACTGATGACTGCCTTAAATTGATATAGCGCCATTTGTGCTTACGGTATTTATGTGCTATTCATGTCGTTGAAACCTCCATGCAAAATAGTAATGTCTGTACGACATATTGTACCAAATGCGTAGTTGCATCCTGGTGTCAATCGTGTTGACACCATTAAATTGACTTGAATAAGTGTCCTTGAATTTCTGTATCCGCTTGACATTCTTTTTGGGCGACTTAATCTTTTATAGAGCATCACTAGAAACAGCAGAGGAGCCATTAATAGTGTGTCCGTCATTACAGGTTACTTATGCGATGTGCTCGCGCTGCTTTATGACAAAGCTTGAATATCAATATTGTGTTCAAACGTTTGTAAGATTCTGTGTCTTAACGAGAAAACGGAAAGCGGAACCAGACAGTGCAAACCCAGAATGCGGAATTTATATCTGAAAATCAGGACTGTTCCGCCCAAATCAGAATAGTTGGCAGGTAATAATTACCAAAGTAAATCTTTGTATCAAGTTTTGTGAAATTCCATTTAGAAATAAAATTATTACAGCACTGATAAGAAGTGCAACATACGTACCTACATACATATGTACATATGAGCCTTATTCCTATATCCCCTCCAAACTTCGTTTGCGAAGGGATAATAATAGGTTTTGATTTCTGATACTGATAATTTTTGACTTATTTGAAGATGTCTCCAGATTCAGTTGAAGTGCTACATAGTTGTGCCTTGGTTCCAAGCCTCATATGAGCAGATACATGATTCATATACAGCCATTGAAAAAGATTTTCAAGAACTTTTCCAAGACTTTTCAAAGTGTTTTTCAAGGGAGAAGCGTGTGCATGATTGAGCTACTTTTTCTTTAAAAAGTCTTTGTCTTATGATTTTTAGCATTCTGATGAAATAAATGAAGTATTTTGCATTTAAAATCAAGCACTTTTCGAGGGTATTTTTGTTTTTAAGCACTTTTCTCTATATTCAAGCACTTTCAAGTTCTGTGCGAATCCTGAGATACTTACCCTCGCTACATTGGTGTTCTGTACATTGTCCTGACTTCGTAACTTGGCATATTCCTCCGCTATGTGTTCTGCGGCCTCTCTCGTCAATGACGGTTTCAATGCTTTGGCCACATGTACATATTTCCTCATAAACTGCATGCTTACAATTCGGCTACTGGAAACCAAAAAAAAAAAAAAAAAAAATCATAAAAAAAAAAATCAAAGTACTGAAATGGGTTGTTATTTTGGCAAAATAGCCATGGGATTCAAACTACTTCTATCTAACATAAATGAAATGAAAATAAATCAAATTAATGTAGATCTAAAAACAAAAACAAAACAACAAAAAAACAAACAAAATTCAATTTCCAGCCTCTAACATTCTGAATTTTATTTGTTGTATCATCCGCACCAACTTTAAATATTGGCTGTTGTGCATTAACACTCACTTCAAAATAAAACGGGAGAATTTATGGAAACTACTTAAATCTAAACCAAACATGACACTGGGAACAGGTAAAATACATTTTTTGATAGCAAAAAATGGCTGTGATTTAAAACAAATTTTAGGGCTTATAATATTGAACGAATTCTAATTAAACAAATAACTTCAAAAAGATCTTTTATAATGTTTTACGTGTTTGATAATGTATTTGAACACACATTTTAAAATATTCTCGACTATATGTCAGAAGACAAAATAATCATTATGACAGCTTATATCGCTATAAAGAAATAATTTTTCAACATAATTCGGGCCTAAAGTCACGATGTAGCAAAACGATCTATCACCAATTTCACTTATAGACATCAACGCTTTCGGCAATGGATAAAACTTTGTTTTTTGTTGAAGACATCCTTTCTGTTTGAAATTCATTATGAACAAACTGATTACACAAAAAGTTTAGGTTTATACATCCCAATCTAATTGTAATTAACTTCAACGGTTGTGATAATTGTTGTGTAAACACCCGACAACAGGCATGGCGATTTTCCCCAACTTCTGCGGAAACAAGTAAAAAAGGGAAAATCCCTCTTAAACCCTTTAATATTTTCATTGTTATTTTCACCATTTCCCTTTACTTGGTCCAGGAGGCATTTTACAATCTTTCTATAACACCCATCTTTTCCCTTTACTTTGTCTGTGGAGCATTTTATTATAACACCAACCTTTTGCCATTACTTCGTCCATGGAATGTTTTATTATGTCTTTATAACACCAACCTTTTTCCTTTACTTGGTACGTGGAGCGTTTTAATGTTTCTATAACACCCACCTTTTTCCTTTACTTGGTCCGTGGAGCATTTTATTGTTTCTATAACACCCACCATTTCCCTTTACTTGGTCCGTGGAGCGTTTTATTATGTTTCTATAACACCCACCTTTTCCCTTTACTTGGTCCGTGGAACGTTTTATTATGTTTCTATAACACCCACCTTTTCCCTTTACTTGGTCCGTGGAACGTTTTATTATGTTTCTATAACACCCACCTTTTCCCTTTACTTGGTCCGTGGAACGTTTTATTAGGTTTCTATAACACCCACCTTTTCCCTTTACTTGGTCCGTGGAACGTTTTATTATGTTTCTATAACACCCACCTTTTCCTTTACTTGGTCCGTGGAACGTTTTATTAGGTTTCTATAACACCCACCTTTTTCCTTTACTTGGTCCGTGGAACGTTTTATTATGTTTCTATAACGCCCACCTTTTTCCTTTACTTGGTCCGTGGAACGTTTTATTATGTTTCTATAACGCCCACCTTTTTCCTTTACTTGGTCCGTGGAACGTTTTATTATGTTTCTATAACACCCACCTTTTCCCTTTACTTGGTCCGTGGAACGTTTTATTATGTTTCTATAACACCCACCTTTTCCCTTTACTTGGTCCATGGAGCGTTTTATTATGTTTCTATAACGCCCACCTTTTCCCTTTACTTGGTCTGTGGAACGTTTTATGTTTCTATAACACCCACCTTTTTCCTTTACTTGGTCCATGGAGCGTTTTATTATGTTTCTATAACGCCCACCTTTTCCCTTTACTTGGTCTGTGGAACGTTTTATTATGTTTCTATAACACCCACCTTTTTCCTTTACTTGGTCCATGGAGCATTTTATTGTGTTTCTCGTACAAAGGAGTTTCACCTTCCTCCTCCTTTTCAGCATTTGGATCGGTTGTTGACAAGATTTCTACATTACTTCCAAATGGTAATACTGGAATAAAAAGCGGGCCAGATTACAAGTGTAGTGGGCCGTCACATAATGTTAAATGCTTCTAAAGCAGGCCAGATTACAAGTTTAGTGGACTGTCATATTATGTTAAATGCTTCTAAAGCGGGCCAGATTACAAGTGTAATGGGCTGTCATATAATGTTAAATGTTCCTAAAGCGGGCCAGATTACAAGTGTAGTGGGCCGTCACATAATGTTAAATGCTTCTAAAGTGGGCCAGATTACAAGTTCAGTGGGCTGTCATATAACATTAAATGCTCCTAAGGGGGGCCAGATTACAAG
This sequence comes from Atrina japonica, assembly GCA_030159075.1. NCBI lineage: Eukaryota > Metazoa > Mollusca > Bivalvia > Pterioida > Pinnidae > Atrina > Atrina japonica. The sequence continues at coordinate 30,711 of BROG01000497.1, read as the reverse complement.
TGTAGTGGGCTGCCATAAAATGTTAATTGCTCCTAAAGCAGGCCCAAAGTGGGCCAGATTATAAATGTAGTGGGCTGTAATATACGTAAAAATGCTCAAGTTACAAGTGGTATGTAACAGAATGTCATACAGGTAAATTCATATTTTTTCTATTAAGTTTTTTTTTTAAAGTTTTACATTCGACCAAGAATTTTTAACTTAGATATTTCAATGTACATCAACATACTGGTGCAGGACCTATTCTCGGACAAAAATCACGATTTTTAACAAAAATCTTCAGTTCAACTGATAGAAATACTTTGAAATTTTGTATCACAATAGGTTACCTTTAGATGCAATATTTGATAAGTTTTGGTGGAAAATACAAAACAAAAAGTGAATTTAGCCCATTTAAAAAAACTAACCAGAATGCCGTATTTGTGATGCAGGAGGACCTATTGTCGGACAGCAGTTGTATATTTATGTTAAGCTGGTGACGTCACCTCCCTCCCGGCTTGTGTTGGACAGTACGATAGAAAGATTAGCAATTATAATGTTGTAGTGGAAACATGTTTCATTTAATGTTTAAAGTCTGAAGATGTATTAAAAATACTTTAAAAAATCTTCATTTATGTGCAAAGATAAGTGTCCGATAAAAGGCACTGCTCGAGAATAGGTGCTGCACCAGTATGTGTGCGTGTGTGTGTATATATATATATATATATATATATATATATAAAGGAATTTGAATTAAAAGTTTATAAAATTTTGATTAACTTGCATGTTTGATATACCATTTTATATTAATTAGCATATTTGTACCGATGACTGCATAGGGGAAAACAACTAGCAATGTTCATATTGATGGTGTTGATAAATCCCTGAATTTAAGAAATGGTGAATAAGATTTTAACGAAAGTTATATATCTAAGTAATATGTTACAGGCTTTCTTTGCAAAGGGGCCTCCATGTCCGAGTGGTTAGAGCATCTCACTTTGAACCATGAAGTCTCTCAATTTAAGTAAGCGCAGATTTGAGCCCACTGGAACCCAAGCTGATTTTTGTGAGAAAGTTTGCCAGATTACCAGCAGAAGGTGGATTATCACTTCCTGTGTACATTGTAACCAGGTTCTCTCCTCCACCAATAAAAAAATGTCCGCCACCATAGAACTGAAAAATTGTTGCGTGTGGCGTAAAACACTATTCAAAATTCAAATTCCTTTGCAGGATAAGAGATTATTATATGACCATTTTGACATCATACTCTTTCTCAGCCCGCGGTTCTCCAATATCAGTCTACGGGCCAAAGGCCCAATGAATGCCTACTGAAAGTAATGGGCATACTTCCCAGTCAGAGAATTTTACCTTCACCGTCTTGCTCTCCTGGGGCACGGTACTGATGCATTCGCAGGACGTGATCTGAAACCATTCGGTCATGTTCTGGATCCATCTAGTTAAACAAAATAAGTTTAAAACAATCATTTACACAATAAAATTTCAGAATTCCTCAGTCAGAACTTTTTTCTGGACAAAATAAATGTTGATATGAAAAAGTTAGGGGTTTGTTAATCCCTTGAATTTATTTCCGTCTTGAAAAGTTGTGAAGAAGAAAACAAATTCAAGGGAATAATTATCAAGGTGTGACGTGACTCATGCATCGACAAAACTGTGATGTGTGTTGCAACACGAGCCTTTTGTATTGCATTTACAAATACATCTTAGTTACAGATATATTGTGATATGGTCTTGTTCCCAAAGGAGAAGACATGAAGGCAAGGATGTAACTGTAGATGAACATTCAGTGGAACTTCCTCTAAAGACCACCTCACAATTAAGACCATGAATTTCCAGTCTCTTCAATAATATTGATGCTAATGACTATTGCACCAGAAAGAACCAAATTAACATGGAGATGTAAATATCAATGAATAACAGTAGAAGAACACTCAGTGGAACTTCGTCTAAAGACCACTTCACCTAGGAGACCACCTCACATTTAAGACCACGAATTTCCCGTCTCTTCAATAATATTGAATCGGTACAGAACCTCGCTTAAGAGACCATCTCACTAATCAGACCACTTTGAGTCAGTCAGTTATGTGGTCTTTACCACTGAGGTTCCACTTTAGTGCAAACCTATAAACTGTATGTAAGAGATGTATGTAAACAGTTAGCCCTCCTCCCCCACAACTGTAAATTATAAACTGAATTATTAGAAATTTTCTAAGTTCAAGGGGCATAACTCTGTCAAAATTTGTTTGATGGCAACAAAATAAAAACTTGACATAGATATTCTCATGATCTTTCAAAATGCAGTGATGATTTTGCGTAATCACAAAATATCTGAAATAGGTTGGCCGCCTATTTACAGTAATTTGTACTAACCAGTCTTTTATACGCTTGACAGTACATACATCACATGAATAAAGTGCATTGAAGATCAAGATTACAGACTGAACCACATCAAACTTTTAACGGGATTATATACGGAAGTGGATCGCAGTAAAAATGCATATTACCGAAATATCAGAGACCCATAAAAAATATCGGTTCCCTGCTTTAAAAATAGCGGATTTCCACTAAATATCGGAAGGAAATCATCATTGAATATGTGCAAATGTTGCAGAGATAATGAATGGAAACTGTTGGTGTACAGACTGACCGACCAACCTACCGACAACAGCAAAGCAATATGCCCCTCCTTCTACAAAGGCTTAACGGTGGTGGTGGTGGGGGGGGGGGGGCCAGGATAATAATCCATAAAATAAAATATTCCAAGCATATTGGCAAATTAATATGTATCCCCAACTTGCATTATCTACAGATTGGCCACTTTCACCACATAAACTAGAGACTGTCTCCCGATACAAAGTAATCACATTTCGGTCCAAATTCATTCGCATTAGTGTAATGTCAATTAGTGATGTTGAGATCAATACCGGATAAATATACATACTAGCCCCTCCCACATACCTTATCTGTCTACACTAAACGAATAAAATTACTTGCCCCTCCCACATACCTTATCTGTCTACACTAAAAGAATAAAATTACTTGCCCCTCCCACATACCTTATCCAATACAATAAAGACGAGATCAAAACGTGACAGCAATGAGTCCTGTAGTCCAATATTTTCCATCGGAGTCTTGTACTGGTCATACTGTAAAACATAACGAGACATCAGATGTAACCAGCAACACAAAATATTACAAGACATCAGATGTAACCAGCGACACAAAGTATTACAAGACATCAGATGTAACCAGCGACACAAAATATTAGGAGACATCAGATGTAACCAGCGACACAAATTATTACGAGACATCAGATGAAACCAGCAACACAAAATATTACGAGACATCAGATGTTATCTATATTATGTTGTACTGCTGATGAAACCAGCGACATAAAATATAATGGATTTTTCGAAAGTTGTTGTTATATGAAACGTCCATATGGATTTGTTTACCTCGCCGTTTTATAGTTACAAGCTTCTGTGACAAAGTATTGTTGTTTTATACCCTTCTATGAACCGTTCACATGTATGGAGGATGGAGAGGCCACCAGCTTTACTTGTGCTTGGGACCGACACAAATGCAGCCAGGCTTATTTTAAGTGTTTCGCCTGCCATGACAGAAGCAGGCCTTTTTCTCTAGTTTCCATGAGGGGGGGGGGGCATATATTCTTCAGCCAGTGCAACCCCTGGTTGCGGCCACACCGTAATGAAAAATAAATCAATGTAACGGAAATTGCCTCTAAAAATGAGATTCCATTACATTTAGATTTCTATATATACAATTTTTCTGAATTTGACACCATTTCACTTTTAAAGTCCCAATTGTGTTCCCAGTGGCATTTCCCCAAAATTGGCAGAAAAAGGCCTGCAGAAGGACCTCGGTTTTCAACTTACCACTGCAAGTGGTTCACTACCATTCAAGATAAGCTTTATGTGTTCCAGTCCGGGGAATTGAACCTAGGGAGATTTCCCACAGAAGGCACAGCTCCATCAGAGAGTCACTGGGAGCTTTTCTTTTTACACTTGAAAATTCAATTACAAGATAAAAGCTAGATACAAACCAGTATACTGTACAGTTATATTAAGGGGATTTAATTTAACTACATTCGGCGAAATGAAATACCCTATGAAATATGACACTTTAAATTATGACAAGTAAATCAATTTCTTTCTACACTTCTTTTTCTGAAAACGGTGTTTTGCCAAATTTGATATTTGCAATAACGTTCTGGTCAGATAAATGTGAAATCACAAGAAACAGAGATAAATTCAATCCTTACCCTTCCATAAACAGGGTTAGCAGCAGCAAGTACACTACATCTAGCATTTAACTTGGCATGGATCCCCGCCTTGGCAATAGTGACACGCCCCTGTTCCATCACCTCATGTATAGCCGTTCTGTCGATGTCGGACATTTTGTCGAACTCGTCAATACAGACCACACCCCTATCTGCCAACACCATGGCACCTGCTTCTAACCGCCTCTCGCCTACAAAGTAATGATACCTTTTGTAATTTCCTTTAGGTATGAAGATAACTGATCTAATCAAGGTATCCTTGGAACACAAATCCTATGTTTCTATCATCATCAAATAAGAAATGACCCCCTTTGTTGAATTTTCACTGTTAGTAGAATTTGCCCCCTTAAATCTTTACTGACAATAGAGTTTCCTCCTTGAATCTTTACTGACAATAGGAAACTTTCGAGTTAGCCTGGATTACCGTTATAATCCTGCTTTTATTATCACCAGTTACGTGATTCTAGAAAAATGATCCTCAATGTTATTTCTGGTTTCGATAATATATAGATAGCCCCCATAGCACAACTGGTAAAAGCACCCTGCAAGTGTTTGGAAGGTCCTGGATTCGATTCTTGGTCTGTCCGCACATTTTTCTTTGCCCGATACATTTCAGTAATTTCACGTTCAACTAAACAACCCACTGTGGTATGTTTTAAGAGTCTCTTGGGTTTCTTTATACAAAATAAATTTAATGCACTAAAAAGTACAAATATTTCCATTTACCTTACATTACATTGCAAAGGTAAACATGAAAACCGGAAGAACATATGAGGAACAAAATCGAGAAGGCACGAATAAATGCAGGATCATAACGGTAATCCGGGTTATCTTGAAAGTTCCCTATTGAATTTCCCCCCGTAAATCTTTACTGACAAAAGAGTTTTCCCCCATAAAATTTTTACTGACAGAAATTTTCCGCCTTAAATCTTTACTGACAATAGTTTTCCCTCATAAATATTTACTAACAATAGAATCCCCCCCTGTAAATCTTTACTAACAATAGTTTCCCCCCCATAAATCTATACTGACAATAGAGTCCCCCCCAATAAATCTTCACTAACAATAAAGTTTTCCCCCATAAATCTTTACTAACAATAGAGTTTTCCCCCGTAAATCTTGACTGACAATAGAGTTTCCCCCCCGTAAATCTTGACTGACAATAGAGTTTCCCCCCGTAAATCTTTACTGACAATAGAGTTTTCCCCCGTAAATCTTCATTGACAGTAGAGCTTTACCCCTTAATCTTCACTGACTGGTGTTAATTCCATTATTTTGAAGAAAATGATAAATGAGGTTCGTTTCTTTTAGACTTACCAGTCTCCTGGTCTGTGGTCACAGCTGCAGTCAGACCGACACCAGATGACCCTCGACCTGTTGTAGGTACAGCACGCGGTGCTGTGTACAATACGTATCGTAACATCTGCGACTTTGCTACAGATGGATCCCCAATCAACAAAACATTGATGTCACTGAAGTGAATAAAAAAGGAAGGCTGTAGGCGACACAATAAACAGATTTATCAATCATCATCAAATTAGCCATATATCAATGTCAAGTGTCAATAAATCTCGGGGCTTACAAATTATTTCACAAGAGTGTTTTGACACTTCTCAAAATCTTTTAGTAAAGAGGTAAATTTCAAGCGTTAATTTCAGGTGAACCCCATTCAAAACCAAAAAAGGTCACGACATCATATTGTGCCTTGTCTTACCCCCTGATTCTGGATCCATTAGCCAATACTTTCTCGGTTCCACCCAACAGCATACACAATACAGCTTTCTTGATGTACTCATGGCCATGTATAGATGGCGCTAACGAGCGACCCAAAACTTCAAACACATCCTGTAAAATGGAGAACATTCAATCCTCTACTGCAAAATTTCTATGTCGAACTATCTACAAGAACTAACTCACAAAACTTCAGGAAATGTAATCATTTTTAACAAAAAATATTTCTGTTACCAACCCCCCCCCCCTAAAAAAAACCAAACAAAACAAAAACAAAACATTGAATGTTGTATTGTTAAAAGAAAAACAATTGTGATTCTAAAGTAACTCATCAACCCCTGAAAAATAATGGACTCTTCTGTAAATCAATGACTTAGACCAGTCCAAATGCGTCTTTGGGGTGGGGGGAGGAATGAGTTCAAAGATGTGAAGATATCAAAGAGTTATAGTGAATTCTTTCATGCATACAACTATCCAGTACAATGCAGAATCACAGGCTTTCTAGCTAATTATATTGTAGATGAACGTTTTATAGAAAACATTTTTTTTATGAAATACTGGGCAATTAAATGTTGATTATACTTTGTCATCCTGCCGATGCAGAAAATATGGTTACCTATCAATGCTCAACATTGTTTTTTTTTTTTTAAATAGCCAATCACCCATCAGTTAATTACCCTGTTGATTACTTAGTGTCATTTCCAAGTCGTTTACAAAAAAATATATATACAAAATTTAGACTTTCATGTCATTCTCTCTGCATTGAAGCAGGCTGTCATACAAACATAGCTAGAAACGAAACTTATTTCTGGACAATGTCATTTGAGTGTTATTGAAGATGAATTCCACATTCTGTTATGTCCTGTTTACACAAATATCAGATCACAGTATGTTAAGCCATATTATTACAGGAATCCATCCATGTTTAAAATTTGTACAACTTTTTTTTCAGCACAAAATTACAAGCAACTGCTTAATTTTCATGTAGATACCTTAAGCAAGCAATGTCAATACGAAAAGCTTAAATGTAATGAAGTCTTATTTTGCATAATTGTTTATATTTCATTTCTGTAATATTGTGTATCTTTCCTCCCTATATTTCATGTATATGATTTATACCTAAAGGCTGTACAGCCTTCAGTTTTCTTTCTACAATAAACAATGAACTTATTAATTAATTACCTGTCAATTAATTACCTTGTTGATTACCTGTCAATTAATTAACCCGTTTATTATCTATCAATTAATTACCCTATTAATTTCATATAAATTTAGTACTGTATACAGGGACATTTTCACAACCATATTATTCCCCCCCCCCCTTTCGCCCACATCGTCAGTGGGCGAATTCAAAACTGGGTGAATTCAAAATGCTAAATTCATCTATTTTTAATAATAAAAGTCTGGGCAAATTTCAAATGGGGCGAAACTGTTTGCAAGTGCATTAGGGCGAAAATAACCCTGTATACAGATCCTTATACTGAGACTTCATGAGAAGTCTAAAACCCAGAGCTGAGCAATGAACCCCGAGACCCTCTGCTTGGAAGATCTAGTCTTACTGAGCCGCTGTAAGGGGCACTTTTCCCACAACAAGTGGCCAAGAAACATAAATATTGCTGTTTCAAAAAATTTATCAAAAACTCTAGAAATTGAATTTAGGCAAAATTCTTGCACAAATACATTTTTTCAACTATATACAAGTAAAATACTTTAATGCAGCATTGTGAATGCAAGGGGAGATAACTGACAAAATCATGCAAAAATTAAAGAAAATGACAAAGGCTGAAAAGACCTTAAAAACATGTCAAAAATGAATATTCCGATTTCTATGCAAAATAGAAACTTGAATCATACATCCATATAGATCACTCAGAAACAATCTGTTTTTTCAATTCATGTAGTGGTTCTGGAGAAGATTTTTAAAGAGGGTACCTTTTGGGACCTATTCTGCCCCACCGTGGATCTACCCTGGGCCAATCTGAATGAAAACTACAAACTTGGTAAAGAACCTTGAGAACTTGCTTCCTGTAAAGTTTCGTCAAAATTCCTTCACTAGTTTTGAAACAGAAGCTGAAAGTGTGAAAAATGCACCCCCCTCTTTTTTGCAGTCTTAAAAAATTCATAAAAAATTCTAGAAATTAAATTTCTACAAAATTCTTGCACAAAAACATTTCTTCACGTAATTTCAAGTAAAACACAATAAATGAATGCATCAAAGTGAATGCAAGGGGAGATAATTGAGGAAATGAATTTCTATGCAAATTTTGGCATTTTTTTGAAAGGGACAAAAAACATCCTTCAACATAAATATTAAAAGGTCAGAGGTCAACAAAGCCACACCCACCACATTTTTCTGCTTTCCAAACTTTTTTATTTTGGCTACGTCATCGGCAGAGAAAGTAGGCGTTACTTCTTTACTGAGCAGCTGTGCATTGTTAGCGATCAGGACCGTCCTGTGAAAATAGGAAGAAATTTAATGGAATAGAATTTAGCAACTAAATGTCGAAAACAGTTCATTGTGTTGTATTAAAGATAATCATATTGTCTTTGACTTAAAATTACTAACACTACTTACGCGAAAAACACTCATAAAAATTTGACCAAGTAGTATCATATATATATATATATATATCCGTTTTAAAATGCTGTGTACAGTCATATAAAGTTCATAAAATTATCCACGGCAAAGTAGATCTAAATTGTTCAATAAAATGTTTTTGTTTCCTCTAGCGCTTTCATGTCTAAAACAATCTTCAGGAGGATGCATTGATTGTAACCAAGTGTTACTGTGACATACTATGATGCGTTATGATGACGTCACAATAGTGTGACGTGAGGCAACTTCCGTTGTCGTGTAAGATGAAGTTTTAACTATTTAGTTTTGGTTTTAGCGTATTAATGAAGTATTGTTCCTTACAGTTGCGTTTGGATATATCCATCTCATACATTTTGTAAAATGGATATATCTTAAATGTAACTTTCCCGCATGTGTCTTTCCCGCTATATATATATATATATACACACGGTGGGATATTACATTCTCATTATTTCGTTTTCCAATATGAAAACTATAATGAAATGTAAACATTACAAATGAACAAAAATAATAACATGTCACCTAAATGTCCCAGTCGTAAAGCCGTTCTTCTTTCCGGGCAGACACCTGTACATTCCTATTACCTGCACTCTGTCCCCTGGCTGAAAAAATAAGAGGCACTCAAACTCTAGGAAAACTCGAAAATTTGGTAAATGATTCGGATTATGTGTGGTTCAGAAAACCAAAAAAAAATCTAAAAATTTAATTGGTTTCATCTCTCAATGGAATCTTAAGTTATCATTCAGTAAGGCAGAGTTAGTCAACTGCAATTGAAAAAGTGCCAATGCCAGGTTTCTCAAGCAATTTTCATAAAATATTTAGAAATTTTACTATCTTTCGTTTGTCATTGTATATCAATCTAAGTAGTAAAGAAAATAAATTTTTTCCAAAAAGCATGGCTAATTTCACATTCTGAATGACACTGCATTAAAAAAATGTGCGGGTCAACATACAACGCCAAATGGCAACTTGACCACAGTATTATAAGGAGGAAACAGTGGTCTAACCTTACAAGCGTCCACCAAGTCATTATCGGACACGATATCAACTGATCGCGGAAGCTGTCCTGCAGGTGCTTTTTCTGGCATTTCCTGTATGCTAAAAGTCTGATGGTCTTTGTATGTTGATAGGCCATATTCCGTCTCCAAAATATTACCGTCTTCGTCCTAAAAAAAAAAAAAAAAACTTTTATTTTCAGTAAAATAATTTAAATACAGAAAATGTCAAGTATTTAACCAGACAGATGTTGTAATTCAATAAATGCAATCACTAACAACAAAAACAACAATCCCCCGTGACTTGTCTCTAAGAATACTTATTGCCTCAATGCATATTTACAAGAAACTCGCACAAAAACATGGTTAAAGTCAACCCCATTCTAAAAAAAAAAGTGCCACTGAAACCCATACCCAGTAAAGAAAGGGTTGTTAGAAACTTACTTTGGTTGGATACACGGCACTGCTTGGGAAAGCATCTAGTGAGGTCAGATCTGTGTAACGCCTCTCCATTGTTTTCTTAGTCATGGGGCAAAAATGAACACTCCGGACAACTTTTGGACGAATCAGTGAACCTGAAATAATATTTCCAGATATACTTATTAGAAGTGAACATCCTTGTTCCTGCTAATTTTGGGAAATATTACATTATCTCCGGAAATTCCTAGTTTTTGTTTGATTGTTTTACATTGCACCAAGAATTTTTCAATAGACTTGATATGCCACAGGACCTCGTTTTCACATCACTATTTTACTTCCTGTGACTTCATTGGCTATGACCAGTGCTTGGCATTTTAAAAAGTCTAAAAGTTATGAACTGGTACCACAATCAAACCCAGGACCTCCCTCACAGCGATGGAAATTGGCTCTCGCCCAGTCATCCAAGGCAGCTAAACTTATAGATGCCCACCCCCCAATTTCCATTCTTAGTAGCCCAGGTGGCGATCGTATCAATTTACACCTTCCTCCCTTTCCAACAGTGAAAGTTACAAACACATTTTTAGACTGCTCACCTTATAGTAAGTACATTGTACATTCTGTATTTATAAAGTGTAGGTATGAAAAAAGCAACCAGTCATGGTCCCAGGAGAGATACATAAAGCCTAACAGGCCTGTCAGGCTTTATATATCACTGGGCTTAGGTATATATGGGAAGTGGTTATCCCATCGTTGTAAAACCACAAGTGGTTTCCTAGTTTTTAGAAGGAACTGTACGTATACTTATTTTAGCAGTATTCTAATATTGGCACCTTTCGCGCTCAAGTCAGTGCTAATTCAAGTGCATTGCTAAAAATTCTCCATCTGTCATTCTGCATACACGACCAAAAGTACAGGCAATCATTTTGACTACTGTTGACCAGTACCATGTAACACCTATAACTTGTCAGTTACAATGGTCATCTGACCTGTATTGGTCAGTTACAATGGTCACCTGACCTGTATTGCATAGGCCATTTCATAACATAAAACGAATCAGGGATAATCTTATCTGTACATGATCGCTATATACGTACAGTGTGTATCAGGAAAGTATAGTGCCGCTAATTTAGAAATATTTTTGCCGTAATTGCGCGAAGTCAAGATTACGTTAACAACACCCTCTCAGGAAACATGAGTGCGCCAATTTACATACACATACAATAGTATTTCCAAATGTGAGACACTTATTCCCAGACTGTTTAGAAGATGACAGGTCAAAGGTGAATTAACACTATTTCCTGAAATTTAAAGAAATGAAAATGAAAAAAAAAAATTCTATCATAAATTGATTTTTTTTAACTTCTTCACCCCTAAGGACACATTTGGACTGGCCTAAATCAGAAGAGTTCATTGTCTATCATAAATTGATTCTGAAAACTGCCAAAAATTTTCACTGTAACGTTTATTAAGAATTCCGATTTCTGGTTTTTGCGTAATCTGTTTTGGATCTGAATTATCTGTGTGTCTTCTCATTGATCAGGAAATGACATGCAGAATTTCCGTGTGAGGACAGTGCTGGATTTCGTGTCTTGTCATCATGGAAGAGGTATCGTCAAGGGTCCGTATATAACAATAAAAAGTGTCCCATCGCCTCGAAACATTTATCAAGCAATTTCTGTAAAATTTCTCAGTGTAGTAAAAACCTCATTAGGTGAAGTATCTATCTGTATAGTCAATTTATTTTGGAAGACATCAGTTTATTTTGAAAGACATTATTTTCTTTTATCTGTTCATGTTTAACTCGGCGATAGTTGGGTGTCGCCATTAGTGGGTCCTAATTCCGCTGATTACATCGTGTAATAATGTTGTGCACACAATATAGCTCAAACCAAACACATGATTTCCACTGCTCACTGTCCATGCTTGGCAGACGATAGAGTTTCGAGTTCATAGCGAGTGATGCGATACATTTATCGTGTTATTGAACTTTTACCAAATAAAGAACAACTGAATATACGTTTTTGGTGGTAGAAAAAATGTAATTATTCACTTCCAGCGCATTCTCAAAGATATGTCAGGAGGAAGCAAATGTTTTTTTTACACTTGTGTTCATTTATGTACACGATATTGCAGGATTTAACAAAATACAAAAGAAAAACACTGTCGAAATTAGGACCCTGACGAATCTAGGACCTTCGACGATATATCAGGCAGACTTAATCACACGAAATTGAATTCGTTTGTTATCATGACCATCCCAGAAACATGCAATTTAAAAAAAAAAAAAATGGTTTAACAAATACATAAATGTCTCGTAAGAGATGAAACTTACATTTTGTAACTATGCCTTCTACACACACCATGTTACCAAGGAAACTGGACGTCAGTGATCTGGGAGTGACATGTTTTGCACCAAAGCTACATAAAATAGAAACAAAAATGGTATCAAAGATCAGGGATTAAAATCAATTTCATTAATCAGTAACAAACAAATCGGTGAAAAACCTTTTACTTTAGGCAACATGGTTTATTTATTTATTTATTTATTGCTGTTTAACGTCCCACCCAAGAATATTTCACTCATATGGAGACGTCACCAAATGCTGGTGAAGGGCTTCAAATTTTGGCCTATGCTCGGCACTTGCGGCCATTGAACAGTGAGGGTTCTTTAACGTGCCGACACCTACTGTGACACGGGACCTCCAGTTTTTACTGTCTCATCCAAAAGACAGGAAACCAACATGTCGCCGGCTGGACTCAAACTCACGACCTCACGATCCAGAGTCGAGCACGCTACTGACTGAGCCAGGCCGGCTCTTAAGCAACATGGATCAAGCTGGAAATTAAGCCCTTGATTTCCTACAAACCTTTCACCCCGAATAGCAACGAGGGACCTGGGTCAAAACATTAAATTCTGAATATCCTGCTACATGTCCTTGTAGAATGCATGTTGTGTGTTTTTAAATCAGTATGACCTATAATATGACCCATATATTCATCACTGACATCAAAAACTATGAAGCCCAGTTCACACAATCGAAAGTTTTCTTGATCAAAGTTTTTGACGCAAACACTGATAATGTGAAGGCTTAAAGAAAACTTTGATCAGATCAAAATCCATCAAAAAACTGATGGCTTTTTATGGAATAGAAACTAATAATGAGAACGGGTAACAACATCCAAGAAAATTTTGACTAAGGCCGTCATTGATGAGAAATTAGATATCGATATATCGATAAGTAAAAAAATATTGATATATCGATTAATATGGTACTTCTATGAATAATGCATTCAAAATATCTAGACTCATTATAATATTTAGGTGCTTTACTGTGTATTTTACTATCTCAGTATCTGATGATTAAAAAAAATCATTGCCAGGAAAACATCGTTTATTTGAACAAATTGAACAGTTAGAATAAAATATAACAAAGTTCAAGAACATGAAATAAAACAAATGGAAAATTTTGGAAACTGTAAAAGAAAGATCATACTGTGAAATACATTATGAAATGTATCGATACTAATAAAAATTGTATAGATTATCGTATCAAACCAATTTCTGTATCAATACATCAATATCAAGTCTGTCAATGACAGCCCGAAATTTCTGACCAATTTTTTTTTTACACGGACTTTGACAACGAAAACGCTGATCGTGTGAATTGGGCTTTAAGGACATTTGCACTGGTAAGATTTTATCTAAGTTGCCTCTTAAAGCAAGAGATACTAGGGTTATTTTGTACCCTGTCATTTGTACTAAAGGTCAACCAATTTTAAAGTGGCCTTTCATTTTTTTTCCTTGGATTGATATGAAATAACAAAAAAAAAACAAAAACATTTGCACACAAGCATATATATTCTTAATTTCCTATAAATTGATAAATTTTATGAAATTTTTTTCCAAGAAACCAAGGTCTGGAACTTTTTCACTTGCAACTGATTAACTCAACCTTCTTCTTTGTACTACCACAAAATAACATAAAGATTTGTTTATGTCTGTGTATAGCTCTTATTTGTCATTTGACATGGTAAAAACACAGCTAATGCTCCTTTCAGATCAACATATTTTTTTACATAAACATTCGCAATTTCATTTTCAAAATTTGATTTCAAATTTCTAAAACTTTTCAGGAGAAATAAAAAGCACAGGCTTACCTCCCTTCAAGGCCTATGAAGAATTCTTCATGCTGCTTGCTGTATATTGGCTCAGCCGAGGCTACAAATTCTTTGAGAGCTCTCTGAAAGGCAACCATTTCCTCGAAGGAATCATTCAGTAAGCTAAAAAAAAAAGTTCACAGTAATTATCGGGGATTCTATCGGTGATTTCTTTGATGCAGGGAGGTCGTCATTGACATCATCAACAAATGAAATGAGACATACTTATTACGTGTTTTTTTCTTTTGTTAAATACTTGTCAATTAAAATGTATTCACTATCGAAAAAAATAATGCTTATCGTATGAACTGCGTCCAATTATTTGTTTACTCCGTCACTTTATAAAGCTGAATTCGGGTACAGAATTTCAAGCGAAGCGTTGTCATTCAAACTACCCCATTTCGTCTACTGCTGTCATTTTCAACAGTCCGCAATTACTGAAATCTCGCATAATACCAGTTTTACACTTTGAATGTCAGAGAAGGCATTAAATCAAAGAAATTGTCCAAATTGTAGGTTTCCATTAAGCATCTGTGGAAGTCGTGTTTCTTTTCCACTGTTAATACATCAGACGGGATTACAAAGTAATTAATTCAGTACAAACGGCTATATACATTGTAGATTGGTCTACGCCAAATTCTTTTGGCTCCCACAGGTCATTCGGACCTGTGTTGTTGGGTTCCACACAGGTCCGAACCGAATATTGTCAGTCCGAAAAAATTTATAAGGTTAATTGATAAACAACAATTATTACAGCCTTTATGGAATCCTGATCATGCAGACACAGTCACTTTGACATGCAGTGCTCTACATCAATAAGAAAATCACTTTTCATAAAAACCAGTAGTTTTACTAGCTAGCCAGGGATTTTTAATATATATATATATATATATATATATTATATATATATATATATATATATATATATATATATATATATACACACACAGTGAAACTTGTATATAGGGGCCACCCAAGGGACCACAAAATATTGACCTTTATATGCAGGTGACCCTTATACACAGGTTCAATTTAGTTGAAGTATGCAGTAAAGGGACTTGAAAAAATTGGCCTTTATAAACAGGTAATCCTTATATACAGGTGGCAGCTATAGCAGGTTTTACTGTATACTTTAGACCACATATATATATACACACACACATACATATCTGTGTGTGTGTGTGTGTGTGTGTGTGTTGAGAACAAAACCTAAAAATGGTCGCATCTGCAAGTGATTTGGAGCTTTGTTATGAACAAGTAATTGACTTGGCGTTAAAAAACAAACATTTGCGAGTGCATAATCAAGGAAAACTATTACTCAAAACGGCATCGGTCATGCGGTCCAGAAATTGGGAGAAGAACATTGGTCCTTATGGATTTTTGTCCGTCAGACCAACAGACCGATGTTATTGGCATAGACTGGTAGATAACTCTGCATATGGAGTATTTTACCATTTTTGGCAACATCATCAAAATGAGTATTATGAAAGAAAAATTGGCAAAATAAAGGTGCCCTGAACTACAATTACTCGCGCCCGGTGCCCTTTTTAGGTCAAATACGGTACATGTATTTATGACACTTTTATGTTTTTATAATTTTAAAATACTTGATAAATAATTTGTAAGTCTGTAGGTCTATACTCATATATATGTAGGTAACAAGTTTTGTTGGAAATTATACAGGTAATTTCTAATTACTTATCTTTGTTTGAATTTATCACCTAACTTAGAACAATTCTGTGATGTTTTATTTGGTGTTTTTTTTTACTTTAAATAAACTTATAAACTAGTTCTACATATAGTCTTTCAATTTATTGTATCAACACTAGCTTAATCTATACAATGCTGATAAATTTTGCAAAATTAAACGTCACCATCATAAAGATTCCATGGAAACTATCAACCCGTGCTGATGTATTTATTTTTTAAATGGGAGGAAGTATCCTCTTCTTACATACATGTGTCTTCAGCCATTGTAGCTCGCTGTCAAAAACATCAAGGTGTGAACACATGTTTGTGTTAGTAACAAAAATCGGCTGTCTATCGAGCGGTATGTCGTAAAAAGTTGGGATGGATTGTACATTGTGAAATTTTACATTAAATTATAATCATTGGTGTATATATGTTCAGAAATTGAAATAAACATTATGAAAAGCTAATTCAAGATATCAAATTAAAGCTTTTTTTGTTCGAGAAGACACCAGAACGGCAGATGTCAGGCAGTACTGATGTTACGACTATGGAAATGATTGCCCTTATCTTTCGATGTGCAAATGTAGGCTAATAGATCCACGGGATAAAATAGTAATTGATGTAATATTATGTAATGAAATAGTTTAAATAAACAAAGAATTGAAGTTTATAACACACGGAAATAGCACACTAGTTCACAATTTAATAAATTCTATCTCATGTTGGAATTTTTAAAGATGTTTCAAAAAAGTGAATTCTGTTTCAGATTGTCGATACCGCGATTGCGGAAAATCACTGGCCCTAATCATCTTGCAGCCAAGGAGCCACATGGGGATGTGGGTTCTGAACTCTCATGCATATCAGTTATCACAAGTTTACCTGAGAGTTCTTTTGGGGTTCTTTCTTCTAAGATCATTGATGTTGACAATCAGACGAATTTCATCATTGGTGATCATATCTCGAACTTTCTGTTGATATATTCCTTGGTCTTCCTACAATTACAAAATTGTTAAAACATGGATTATGTACATGTAAATGGAAAGCAGCTTGCTCCAAGACTCCCCTAGTTTCCTTGACCCAGATTCATCTTCAGTTTGTTTATTTTGTTTCAATCATGTTGGAGGAAAGAACGCAACTATTACAACATACCCGGGGAGAGACCAGGAGTCTTCCGCACTTTTCAACTTTCTCACAAAATCAGCTAAGGTCCCAGCGGGACTCGAACCTGCCTTAACTAGAGGTGAGATACTTCATGGCTTAAATAAAGTGTGTTGTTCAAAAACATGTAAACACTTGGTCACAGACAGGTTGTATTGGATCAGGTAGTCGAGTGTCAAATCCAAGTCTGGCCTTGAAATCTGACTTCAGCTCTTACAAAATGCATCAAAATAGGCAATTCACCAAGATGTCTAGTTACATGTCCGATTGGTTATGATATGGTTAGAAGTCGTAGTAGGCAAGAGAAAATGAGTAGCCAGACTTAAGAAGCGAACCCAGATCCGAGGACTTTCCTAATGATAGCAGGACACTCACTGATCAAGCTATCTGGGCCAACATCCACCCCCACCCATAAGATTTCTGACCCCAAAAATCCACGACTCTTCTTATTAACAGACACCACAGACTGAGGGGATTCCTAACAGTAGCCGGACTCTCTCACCAACCAAGCTATCTGGACCGACATCCTGCTTAACAAGACTTCATGAGACTAACAATTTACACATACCAGAGAGGGTTATTAAGTTGGGCGCCAAATGTAGCAAGCAGGAGAAAATGAGTAGTTAGACCAAGGACCCTTTCTTAGACCTTACACTAGCAGGACACTCTAACCAATCAAGCTATGAAGGCCAATGCCCTTGGTTTGTTGGTTTATTGTTGTTAAACGTCCCATTAAGAATCTTTCACTCATATGGAGGCGTCACCAAATGCCGGTGAAGGGCTTCAAATTTTGGCCTATGCTCAGAACTTACAACCATTGAGCAGTTAGGGTTTTATAACGTGCCAACACCTCCTATGACACGGGACCTTGGTTTTGACGGTCTACTCCGAAGGACAGGAAACCAACCTGTCGCCGGCTGGATTCAAACTCACGACCTCACGATCAAGAGTCGAACGTGCTACCGACTGGGCCAGGTCGACTGCCAATACCCTTGGCACCACTACAAAATTTCAAAAGGATGAGAGAAGATGAAGAATGGAAGAGACTCTTAGTTAGATCTCCTAGATCAATGAGTGACAATGCACTTGCCCGAGTTCATTTGATTTATACTAAAACACATAGCTCAGATAAAGAATATTTATTGATACAGCCCCATAATGATACCTTTAATTGTCTGTCGTACTAAGTTCAACCATATTCAGAGGTTCAAGATTCCCCATGTCCAAAGTCTGGGACTTGATTAATTCGGGTTCGAACTTGCAGTTAAAAATACCCGAAGTCCGAGGGACTTGCCTCATCTGCATTCATTTAGTTTTACTGTATTACTTATTAACAAAATTCAGCACAGACTTTGAAATTTCTCAGTTGGACTTGCCAGAAATTTACTCTCCATGTCCCGGACTTGAGTGTTTAAAAAAGAATTTTGAACCCTGCATATTGTTGTAAAAACTTTAAACATGTGTTCAGCATATGTGTTTTGTTGTTACTGAAAATCGGCTGTGTAGCAGTATGTCGTAAAAAAGTTACGAGATTTACATTGTGAAATTATACTATTAATTATAAAATATGATAGGTATGTTGAGTGATTGAACACAGCATTACATGAAACATACTTCTGTGTATTTTTAAAACATTTTCATTTGAGAAAACTTTCGATGACATTGCAATGGTATTATGACAACAGAAATGAGTATGACCAATCTTTCGATTACGCTGATCCCCAACTGACAACACTAATTCATTTTAGAGCAGAAATACAACCGGGTACCAGTTTATCTTTTGGTGTTGTGAAGGTGTGGTTACGTCACTGCTTGAATGCAAGAATTAATGAGGTTTAAATACAAAAAAATTATGCAGAACATGTGAGGAAAAGTTGTCAATAAAGGAAATGAAGTATTTAAAAAACGGATACAGGATAAAGTTCACAATTTAAAATGGTATGTTGGTTTTTCAAAAAGATGTTTCAGAAAGCCGATTCTGTTGATTCCATCCGCAATCGCGGAAAATCACTCGCCCTAGTTTAGCCTTTCTCATTTCCTCATTTGACACCGGTTTCATACTCATACAGGGCTATAAGTTCAGGCAGGGCTCTAGTTTCCAAGGGTCTAAAATTCGGCCCTGTTCCCAATGCAAAATGCATGTATTTTTTCCCCAATTTGATGAAAAAATTCCCAACTTGATATCGAACTCATGACCATAAAGAAAAATGATAAGTGAAAATGCATTTTAAAAAAATCATGTAAATTAGATTTCCATTTGTACACACAATTTTTCCCAATTTGACGCAAATTTACGTTAAAATTCACCAATTGTGTTGCCAATGGCATTTTCCCAAAATTGACAGAGAAAAGCCAGTCACTAGCAAAAGCAAATATCAAGATCACCAAATTTTGACCAGTGTCAAAATGTTTATCTAGGGTATAAAATCAGAAACGATGTCAATGTAATAAAATACTAGGTAGTAGATTCTAATTTCAGATTGATCCAACCTGTTTTGCGGTAGGCCTATTACCGCTTAAATCTCCAGCGACCTGTTGGTTTTTCGTGTGTATTTTGCGATATATTTAGTTTGACGCTTAGTACTTTATAGTAGAAAACCTAAGATTACTTACTCCATCATCAAGAAAATCTAAATATTCTCTCTGAATGTCCAACAAACGCTGATCTACCTCGGTTGCCATTTCCGATCCTTTTTTCGGTAGTAGAGCCTTCTTTGTGTGTATGTTGTTGATCAACGTGCTTAATTCCCGCCGTTTTAATCATGTGACCAGGTCTTTCGGGACGTTTTCAATCTTCATATTTAACTCGACCCAAAACTAGTTCGATCCATTGTCATCAACATTCCCGAACTTAAGTGTTTATATAAATTGTAAATAAAATTTAATATATAAACTGTGGATCCATAAACTAAATCAGCGATATATATATATATTATATATATATATATAGTAAAAATATATACATATATATATATATCTCGCTAATTATATTTATATCAAACGATTAATAAAAATTTTGGAAGTGCTGATAAATAAAGATGAAGAATTTTGATGCAACCCTAAAGAACTTAAGCCCGTGTTCTTCCTGAAAAATGCTTGCGGAAGGTCTCGGGAATACAACATTACTGGTCGCAATAATTAGCGACAGATAACGAGAGCGCTATTGAAATAAGGTATTTAGGTATATGCATATTTATCAAATATTTGAACAAATTTGTTTTAGTAATTAATCATATTTCAGGATTTAGAATGATAAATATTTCAAAACTACGCAAAACCCGTATAATACCAGCGATTAGGCTTTATATAGCATTGTTTATGAAACTGAGTCAGTCAGCGTTGTAATCACACAAGTGTCATCACTTTCCTGTAATCTAATTTTCAAATCTGGCACTTCATGATATTAATATCCCTGATCATAGAGGAGATAAACTGCTTATCCGGAATATAGTGATGCCCTACTTTGCTCTATGAAACCGCACTCTAGTATGACGAATCGTGACGTAACAAGACAACTCGAAAATTGTCTATTGCCTGTGCTCGGCACTTACGGCCATTGGGCAGTGAAGGTTCTTTAATGTGTCGACTAGCCTGGGTTACGTGCCGACATCTACTGTGACACGGGACCTCGGTTTTTACTGTCTCAGTCCGAAGGACAGGAAACCAACCTTCAAGGCCGGCTGGACTCGAAACTCACGACCTCACGATCAAGAGTCGAGCGCTCTACCGACTGAGCCAGGCCGGCTCGTACCATGTCGTATGTAAATGTATTGTGAAATATTAATACACTCCCTCACTAATTTTGCATCATTGAAAGCTAATTAGCTTGTATATATGTTGATGATCTGGTAGAAAACTTGGATCTAACGGTATCCAATCAACTCGTATACAAATTTATACATAGAGTATCTTATATGCAGTAATGTATACACTGACATTGTCACCATGGGGATGTTTCAAATTTGTTGGCTTTGTACTTCCAGTATTTATTTAAGTTATTTTTTAATGCGTTGACGGGTTTTGATTGAACAGTTTCTTCGTTCAGATGCCATCTTGTTTCTAGATGTTCTCTCCCTCTCATTGTAATGTTAATACGACTTTATCAATCCTTTTGATAACTTTGTACAGTTGTATCATGTCTGTTCGTTCGCGTCTGTATTCTAGCGTTGGTAGTCCCAGTTTCACAAATGTCCTTGTCGTTGATTAGCGTGATCACAAAATATAAATTATGATACGCCCCCTCATAACAGACTTCCTAGCACTTTTCAATAACAAGAACAAAAACATAATAATAATGATAATAATAATAATAATAATAATAATAATAATAATAATTATCTTCTGCAAAAGAAAAAAGATAAATATTTGGAGAAAATTGATTTTGAACCGAGTTAATCCTGACACCGACTTCCGAACCGCCAGACTGTCAACCGGTGTGCTGTGGCTGTCACCCATGACTCGTACAATAAATAAGTTTGAATTTATCTACTGGCGATAATTAAACATGTTTAGTAGAAAGTGAATATGTCAGATTATATCAAAGTGTTTTTATCAAATGGCAAAACTTTCGTATGGAACGCTGAAGGTAAGGGTAGTCTGCAAAGGGGAATAATTCTAAATTATTTGTGTCGATTGCATTGAATGTGTTCATTGCGTGTCGGTCAGTACCATGATTACAACTTTTATGTACGCTATGCGTTCATGACATATCATAGGTTGGTTATCAATCAATATTTATTTTAATGTTTTGTAAAATAAAATGACAACTTTAACGCATAATATTTGAAGTTTATATATTATTTTATTTTCGGTCGAACTTTCTGCCCTTATTTTAAGCGGTTTTTTGGGGGGTTGTAAAGTCCTGATTTTAACCCCCCCCCCCCAAAAAAAAAAACCGCTTAAAATCGGGGCAGAAAGTTTGGCCTAAATTTATTTGTATTAGTACTCTGCTACAGTCTGTGTCGAGTGTGAGAAAACATGACCACCAACAATTTTGGACAAAACTGTAGTCTGAACAAATTTTACATGACTGGCTTTTAAAATAGTAAAATATATTACTACTAATAAAAATTCAGTTTGATCAGTGGTATAATTAATTAATTAAGTCAATATTAATTATCTGAATATTGTGCAGCCTTTAATGTTGTGTGAAACTATCCAAAACTGTAACAAGTATATTCTTCAGCAAAATAGGCTATTATGACTGGGCACAATTACCAACCAAAATTTAAAATATGCTTCTGTTACATACAAAATGATACTGAAACACATCGGGTGCCATCCCAAATATACAAAAATCCAAACTGTTCAAAACTTTCTCCGTGAAAACAGGTGAGTCTTCCTTTGGGGTAATATGAATTATCTTTTGATTTCATTTAAGATTTTTCTTCATATTACAGAATATCATTACAAATTAATTAGATACTAAATATTTTGGTTTAAAAAAATTTTATCTTGAAAAATGACATGTTCAGTGCACAGCATTCAAATGACTTTGAACAAAACCCTGTTGTGGTACCCCATTCAATACCTCATGGTGCTGAGTACACTGTTTTGAAAAGTCACTTAGGTCAGGTCTGTAGAATTGATTGATACCTGTACACATCTGCACACATACACCTGTTGTGGGGCACCTGTAGGAATAAGAACTATCGTGTGGATTTATTGTGATTTTTCAAAGATATTTGAACCATAAATATAAGAATAAATAAAATATGTTAATAACTTCATTTTTTACATCATATACTTTTTAAAATTTTATTAGTCTAAAAGCGATATAAGCTGTCACAATGATTATTTTTGTCCCCTGACATATAGTCGAGAATATGATAAAATGTGTGTTCAAATACATTATCAAACACGTAAAACGATGTAAAAGATCTTTTTGAAGTTATTTGTGTTATTAGAATTTAAGTTTTCCTGTACCTTAAAATATCAGCTGTATTTCCGTATGCAATGACCTTTCAGATAAACTCTTTCGCCATATCAAATGTACTGTGTAATTCGGTCACGGGATCTCGGTCCTTTCTGCACTCGGACTATGTTAAAATCACTCAAGTTAAAGTTGGCCAATTTTTATGTGTTTTGTATTTATTTTTAAATTACAGGATCTGATTTTTATTGGAAAGTGCATGCCAAAGTTGGCCGATTTTTACCACATGGTCTGAACCTTTTTCTTACATACCAAGGCCTCTACGATATGCTCTTATCCATTCACTTACATAGTAAGGTCTCTAGCACATGCTCTGAACCTTTCTCTCTCATAGCAAGGTCTCTATCACATGCTATTTACCTATCACTCACAAAGCAAGTTCACTTTAAGATACAGGACGTATGTAGTATGTAAAATATATGCTTTTCAACGCTATCTTAAATACGTGAAGAAAATCGAACGAATATATGAATAAATAAATATATCGGGTCACTAAAACAAATTTTTCCGATCTTTAATGTTAATTTTTACCACCAAATAGGCTCTGTGGAATATATATGAGATAGAATATCACATAAAATGGATGTGCAACAACAAGCTGAAGTTAGTTGAATAATTCGGAGTTATTTTGCCTCCTCCTCTTGAGGGTGAGAAACTGAAAAAAATGAATTGATACACAGTGTCAAAATGACTAAAAGAATATCCTAAAATAATCCTAATACATAATAAAATGATATGCATGAACTGCATGACAAAAAGAATATCCTAAAATAATCCTAATACATAATAAAATGATATGCATGAACTGCATGACAAAAAGAATATCCTAAAATATTCCTAATACATAATAAAATGATATGCATGAACTGCATGACAAAAAGAATATCCTAAAATAATCCTAATACATAATAAAATGATATGCATGAACTGCATGACAAAAAGAATATCCTAAAATAATCCTAATACATAATAAAATGATATGCATGAACTGCATGACAAAAAGAATATCCTAAAATATTCCTAATACATAATAAAATGATATGCATGAACTGCTAAAGGACAGATTTTCTTAAAATAATATAAACAGACACATGTAAGAGTTGTAAGTATATAAAAATGTATAAGAATGGTATGGTATAATCTATATTTTAGTATATGCCAAAGGACGAGGTGCATACATGACCAATCGGCAAAATAGTAATTTGCACCGAATACACAAAATGTATCAGCAATCAAAGTATTTGCAAGTAAACTGATATCAGTCTGTTTATTTAACTTACTTGATGGGGGCTCTGACTCGCAAGATATTGCAAATATCTGAAAGATAGAACAGTACGCCGACCTGTATGGCGTCAACGTGAAAACAACTCTGATAAAAATCAAAATCAAACCGGACAAACAATTCTGGAGACAAGACAATGGAGATGTAAATTTTTTCACCTACGACAGCTCATATCGCTTTAACCTGTTGGAATTTTGATATTCTACAAAATGATGTTGCCCCTTGTACTAAACCCAGAGAAAAAAAAAGACTTTATTCAACTGGGAAGATGTGAACACACTGTGTTTTATTACTTATTTTTGTTACTTATAGGTCATATTTCAAATTTTGCTTGATAATCATGCCTTGTTTAGAAGATAAAGATATTATTCACAGGGTTGTTTAAAGGTTTTAATTATTATTCTTAGACTAAAAGATTAAAATTTTGTCAGTAGTCATATAAAATTAGTTCAAAACACAGTTTTGTCCAAGATCTTTGGTGGTCATGTTTCTCATGCTAAACACAGTGTAACAGAGCACTAATGCCTTAAAAATTGTTGTTGTTGTTTTTTTTCTATCAGTATAATTCTTAATATGACTTCTAAAACTAAATCTATACACCCTGTCACAATAACTGCATTCCTACTTATCTGTGCACAAACATTTCCAAGTGGTATCAAGACATTTCATGCCAAGGACATTTTGTACCCCAAACAAAGACACTGGACTGTTCATAATTACATACCGGTAGCCAAAATGTCAGAGAAAATTAGGCAAATAACAGGAATATGCAATTAACAGGAATAGAATATTTGAGTGAACAATGATAATTTATGTTCGATTAGTCCTTTCAGTTGTTTGTATAATACTATTATAAGCATCCTCGGTTCACTAGTATGAAATCTCATTAAGCATTAGGGTAAAATAATGAAATAAAAACAAAATTTTCATAAAACTTAGTCGGGTATGTTCTCTTTTTTATAAAAAAAAAATAGTATGTCCATACACAAGTTTTTACCTTAATCAGTACATTTTCCCCATTTTAGGGAATATTTTATGCAATTAACAGGAATTCTTGGTTTAATTTATGTAATTTAAAGGAATATTTAACTTATAAGAGATAGGAAACGGTTTTGTGTTTTGAGTTCTTGTGCAATTATCAGGTATGCAAATAAGTGGAATCGACTGTAGTACCCAAGAAAGACAAATTGTTCCCTGTGTACGTTTTATATTTCATTGGATATAAATTGTATTGGGTACGAAACGGCTTGATACGACTTGGAAACTGTTTGTGTGCAGATGCGATGGGTAAAAATGTAGCTATTACGAAAAAGTCTATTCAACTGGGTTTTTTTTTTTTGGTCAAGCATAATCTAATTTGTGAGACCCCTAAATAAGTTCTGTTAATGTCTTTAGCTTTTGACCTACATGAGAGGGTGTTTTCTTTGGGAGGAAACCAATCTATCCGGAGAAAGCTCGGAGCAACTATCATACCATCTCTCATACTCCCCTACCTAATCCGAATCTTTCTCCCAAATTGCATAGATGAGAAAAATTTAGACTAATCATTGTTCTACTTTGACATACTTACAGACAGAAATAGTATTTATTGATAAGCATTGTCATGGATTAATATCATCAACATGTGGATCCGATAAAAAAAACGTCCCTATTCCCAATGCAAAATTTACTAAATTTTTCCCCAATTTTGAGCACAATTTCCCAAATATGTGCACTTTATGTACACTTTACTCTTTATTTCCACTGCATGAAAAACTTCATTTGACACTGTCACAACTCGGCTACATGATAGCTTTGATACGATTTCAAATTCTAGAAATTATATATTTTATCTCAAAATTACTCTTGAAAAACCTAGAAACATTTTCAATGAAAAAGAAAACCAGAGCATTTATATGGGAAGGTACAGATTATGTTATGAAGTAGATTTTAACGAAAATAAGAAATACCTATGTGGTATGCAGCCCACATTTGCCAACAAAGAAGAATTTGACGACTTGAAGTACCACTCGATCAAAACTTCCGTGTCTTCAAATGAAAACAATACTGTCAGTTGATAAATAAAAGAAATGGTTGTATTTGATGTCTTTTATTCAGATGCCGGTCATTTGCGTGAGGAATGGCATATCGTTGGATGTCTTGTAGGATGTTTGCCGCGTTTGCCGAGACAAAACAATCACTTAGGACTTCCACTACAATTGTCTTCTGAGGACGTTACTCTGCTGTTGGAGAAAGGTGAGGGAAGGTGGTGGAGAAAAATGGAGATACAGAGAAAAGGAGGAGATAGAGAGATGAAAAGAAAAGAGATGTGATAGAGAAGATAGATTGAGAAAAAAATTTTGGGGCAGAAAGAAAGAAAAATTAGATGGAAAGTAAAGAAAGATAGAGTCAAGGAGGAAGATAGAGACAAGGAGGGAGATAGAGACAAGGAGAGAGATAGAGACAAGGGGAGATAAAGACAAAGAGGGAGATAGAGACAAGGAGGGAGATAGTGACAAAAAGGGAGATAGAGACAAGACGGGAGATAGACAAGGAGAGAGATAGACAAGCAGGGAAATAGAGACAAGGAGGGAGATAGAGACAAGGAAAGAGATAGAGACTAGGAGGAAGATAGAAACAAGTAGAGAGATAGAGACAAAGAGGAGATAGAGACAAAGAGGGAGATAGAGGCAAGGAGAGAGATAGAGGCAAGGAGAGAGATAGAGGCAAGTAGGGAGATAGAGACAAGGGGGGTAGAGACAAGGAGAGAGATAGAGACAAGGAGAGGAATAGAGAGGAGGGATATAGTGACAAGGAGAGAAAGTGAATTACGAGAGAGATAGAAACAAGGGGGAGATAGAGACAAGGAGAGAGAGAGACAGAGACAAAGGGGGATAGAGACAAGGAAGGAGATAGAGACAAGGAAAGAGATAGAGACAAGGAAAGAGATAGAGACAAGGAGGAAGATAGAAACAAGTAGAGAGATAGAGACAAAGAGGGAGATAGAGGCAAGGAGAGAGATAGAGGCAAGGACAGAGATAGAGACAAAGGGGGATAGAGACAAGGAAGGAGATAGAGACAAGGGGAGAAAAGAGAGAGAAGAATGGAGATAGAGACAAGGAGTAGAAAGAGATAGAAAGAATTTTTTTTGACAAATAAAAAAAAGCAAGGAGATGGAAAGTAAAGAGTCAGGGAGGGAAATAGAGAAAAGTGGGATAGAAAAGTGGTGGTACTTTTTAACAATAAAAGAAAAATAAATACTAAAAGTAGAAAAAAAAATGGAATAATTTTTTGGGGGTAAACACAGCTTATGCCCCTTTAAGATAACATTGGCCTTGTCTAACATATATAAATTGGTTTATATGAATTTACCGGCCCAACACTAGGTTTGACCTCCCAGTGGCAGTTGGACAATGTCTGAATGTTGATAGGGATGTCATTAGAAGGCGGTAACAGGAGAATTTAACCCCAAAGTCTTAATGAATACTTAAATAGCTGTTTACTTGTGACAAAATTACATAGACCTCTATAACATTCTCCTGCTACTTTGACCATTTCACCGGTCACTATGCAAATTAATGGCATCAATATCTTGAGTATTGTTTTTTGGTTCTGTTTGTTGTTTAACATCACGTCAAGAATTTTTCACCAGCTTTAGGTGAAGTGCCACAAATTTTTACTTGCGCTATGGACTGACTGCAGTGTAGTGAGGGTTCTTCTATATATGTGCCACGTCTGCCGCAACAAGGGACCTCAGATTTTATGTCTCATTCGTAAGACCCGTGACGTTTTACTATGTATGCCAAGCGTTTCGGGAAGGAACCTTAACTACCATTTTTATAAAATCTTTGGTATGACTGGGTACCGGGAATAGAACCTGGTATCTTGCACTTGCGAGTGGAACGCTCTGCTCCTAGATTACCACAAGCGGTTTGAGTATTGTTCTGTCTGTATAATGTTGTTATATAATTATACAGGGGTGGAATTTAGCATGATTATACAGGGGTGAAATTTAGCCTGATTATACAGGGGTGGAATTTAGCATAATTATACTAGGGCGGAATTTAGCATGAATATACAGGAGTGGAATTTAGCATGATTATACAGGGGTGGAATTTAGCATGAGTTATCGGGGTGGAATTTAGCATAATTATACAAGGGTGGAATTTAGCATTATTAAACAGGGACGGAATTTAGCTTAATTAAACAGGGACGGAATTTAGCATAATTATACAGGGGGTGAAATTTAGAATGATTATACAGGGGTGGAATTTAGCATGATTAAACAAGGGTGGAATTTAGCATGATTATACAGGGGTAGAATTTAGCAAGATTATACAGGGGTGGAATTTACCATAATTATACTGTGGTGGAATTTAGCATTATTATACACGGGTGAAATTTAGCATAATTATACAGGGGTGGAATTTAACATTATTATACGGGGTGATATTTAACATGATTATACAGGAGTAGAATTTAGCTTAATTATTCAAGACTGGAATTTAGCATAATTATACAGGAGTGGAATTTAGCATAGTTATACAAGGGTGGAATTTAGAATGATTATACAGGGGTGGAATTTAACATTATTATACGGGGTGATATTTAGCATGATTACACAGGAGTAATATTTAGCTTAATTATTCAAGGCTGGAATTTAGCATAATTATACAGGAGTGGAATTTAGCATGATTATACAGGGGTGGAATTTAGCATAATTATACAGGGTTGGAATTTAGCGTAATTATAACAGGGTGGAATTTAGCGTAATTATAACGGGGTGGAATTTAGCATAATTATACAGGGTGGAGTTTAGGGTAATTATACACAGGTAGAATTTTGCATTTGTCTCACTATTCAGTTGGACTAGCTGGATCCACATTTTTCTAGTCCTATGAAAACAATCACTAGCCACAAAGTGGTATGATGAATTACTAAATTGGCATGTTTTAACCAAATCGGTACCAGAATTACCAAATTGTAGTTTTTAGCTCATGAGTTAAATCAACTATGATTATCTTAGTTTAAGTTCAGAAAAATAATTAAGGGACTGATAACAGTAAAACTTGCTTTAGCGACCACCTGTGTATAAAGACCATTTTTTGCTGTCCCAGAAAGTACCATTTGTGTACAAATCAACCTCTATATAAAGACCACCTCCCTATAAAGACTGGTTATGTTATGCCGATGATAGGCCAAAAATTTGAAGCCCTTCACTGGCATTTGGTGACATCTCCATATCAGTGAAAGATTTTTGAGTGGGACATCAAATAATCATTTATGATTGCTCATGTCACACTGTTATGTTTATATATATTTTTTACTAGTCAATCAGAGTAGTTGAACCACAACCTTGACTAGTCCGCTGCCAAAGTTACTAGTCGTGGACTGTCGGATTAGTGCTAATTTCAAACCCTGAATCGTAAGGATGGTTCCAAAACATGTTATATCCTGGTTCTGTTAGACAGTGACCATGTTCTTTGTATTGCAGATGTTATCAAACTTGTAAAAGATGTGGAGACCGGAAACGATCCTACAGACGAACAGATCAATGCATTTGAAACGATGAGGAAAGACAGTTATGAACGACAGGTATAAACAAAATTTATTCACTAAAATGTAGAATGTGCTTTATGCCATATTCAACAATTTTTCAGTGGTGGACGAGAGAACTCGGTTACAGTGTAGTGGTACCTGGAAAGAGACCACCGGCCTACCACAAGTAAAATGACAATATTTTTCACAAAATCGGCAGTGGTTCTGGTACTTTTTATCCCCCACTTTTGTCGAAGCGGGGGATGTTAATTTGGGTTTGTCTGTCTGTTCCACCGTCTGTCACGTTTGGTTTCCGTGCTGTAGCAGCAACAAATATTATCCGATTTCCTTCAAACTTGGTAACAAGATTAAATGCCTAAAGGGCTCGGCCAAGTTCGATCGCCACTTTTAGTGCACATTGTTGGTGGAGACATGGTCTCCTGATTAACAAAAACTGTCATTTTACCACGGATCTGCTTAGTTTTCATTGCGAGTATATAACATTCAAACTATGCTTATTTCAACCAGTTCACTTTGTTCCAAAATACATGTTACATGTTTAGTAACACACATAACCTGTGTATAAGGCTTTAGTTTGTGTTCGCTTTCTAAGCAATACATGTCAGCAGCATTAAATTTAAATGTTTCAACCTAACCTCAAATGAGTTTACCAACAATATGATTACCACTTTACAAAGGAAGAGAAATCAAGGATATAAATTCTACAAATTAGCTTGTTACTTTCTGCAGAATATATAACGACTGCTGTTATTCTGGTTAGGAATATACCATGTTCTTTAAAATTCCCCATTTAGCTTATACTGTATGGGATGACTGTTTTCCTTTAAGTGTAGATGTGAACTGATGCAATGTTATTGTCCACATATATGCTTGTTAACTCATTCACCCCAGAAACACATTTGGACTGGCCTAAGT